>VXBW01008522.1:3504-16331 GCA_013400375.1 Thinocorus orbignyianus
AACCATACTTCAGCCTTATTTCTTAATTTACTACTTTAGTGCAAATGAACATTTACAAGTCACAGAAGAGGCAGTTGGCTCAGAGGCCCTAGTCATTTACGAAATCTTAGGCAAATGATCCTATATGCCATGAAATTTGGAGCAGCAGGAACAAGCCCTAAATCGGTCATAGTTTTTATAAACTTGTTTGTTTTTGTCGGTGCAGTTACACATCTCATGTAAGTAAATCCTCTTTGTTTTTCAGCTTGTCCAGGAGTTCAATACCCAGGTGGCCCTGTACCGGGAGCTGGTCATTTCCATTGGGGATGTCTCAGTCACCTGTTCATCTCTGCATGCGGAAATGCACAAAACTCGAACTGAAGGATGTGAGATGGCCTATCAGGCTCATCAAAATTTAGCAGCAATTTCTGGGTAGGAGTCTACTTATGCTTAATTAAAGCTTTACTCATATGCACATCTTTGCTAAATACTACATTGAGGAAACTCAGAAAAAGCATTAACTTGTGTTTCTGTTTTAGGCATAGAGATGTATGACCACAAATTCTACATGATGCTCATATCCTTATGATAGTGCAATTTTGGGTCAAATCCTGGTCCCCTTACCAAGATGGTGTCTTACTGATTTCACTGGATGCTTTTATGTAAGATGAACAGGATTTTACTCTGTATCACTAGATAACTTAAAAAGATCAAGGGAGAAGCCTTGCCTTTCAAGGGTGAAATAGCAATAGCTTTCTGCCCTAATTGAACAGAGACAACTAATATCAGTTCAACTGGAGACTTAGCAAAATTAGAGGAAAGAATAATTCTTTAAAGGAGGAAATCGAAATACTATTGAGACAACTTGTGTTTACATTCTACATGTTTTTAAATCCTTATTTGTGCTGAAATGAGGATTGAAGCTTTGCCAGCATATAATGTTTGAATTTATTCTTTGATGGACTTAGTGTATTACATTATATGCATTCCTTTCCATGGTGACAGAATGTATTATCACATACTTGAGACTATGCCTCAGTACAAGATAAACCAGGGTAAATAGCTGTATCTTATAAAAAGTGAATTCATGCTGCTTACACAAAGTCTAATTATTTGTGGGTACTTCACAGTATGGTGACTGGGGCATCTGTATTAACACATGTACCTCCTGAATTTTGTCCCTCTGACCACACTTTGTCAGAGCTTTCTGGACCTGTGTCCTAGTTTGGGGTAAAATGAACCAATTTTCTGTTTTACAATTTTACTTTCTTAGCTGAGCCTCTTCTAACTAAACGCTGAAATTAACAGCACACTGTTCAGAGAACTGTTTCGTCTCACAGTGATAAGACCAAATTATATCAAGGAATGGTATGCAGACAGGCCCTTGCTTATCCTTATTGCTAGAACAACCAAGGTCAAGAAATTTTGTTATTTGCCCCATTGGAGGGTCGGAAGCAAAAAAGCGTAGAGGGGTCCCACCTGCAAGGAGNCCTTATCCAACGTAAACCGCTGTGTGCCACTGGAAGAAAACTTACTTTTTTTTTGCAGCTCTGCCTAATCCCCATTGAAGTTTTTTCATCAGTTTAATGTGTATGAGAAATCTGTCATAGGTTTAGTATATAAGGGAAGGCCACACTAAAAAACTGAACAGAAGAAAACACTGGTTGGTCATTTTAGTAGAACTGTTACCATTTTCAGATGTGATTTTGTGCAAAGACTCTCAAGTCTCTTATAGCCTCTGATTTGTTCCTCAAGCAAAATACACACTTTTGTGTTACTAAAGTCTGTGAGAATTAAAAAGCAGCACAAACCAACCACCAGATACAGTTCTTTTAAACCAGTGCATGCTACCGCAATGCTGTAGCACTGAAACTGTGGAAACAACCAACCAACCAATAGTAAAATTGATCTTGTGCACTTTCAGACTCAAAAGAGAGTCTTTGATTTTTTTAATTTTTTTTTTTCATAAAGAAAACCATAAACACATGCTCATTTAGAAGTATGGAGTTTTTTTAAGTAATCATTTCACAGTTGGGAGTCTGTCATATACACAAAAATGTCCTGAAGGTTGTGTAGTTGCTGCGAGATTGACATTTAGCTAATCCTAAACTGTGTTAAATAACTATGATAATAATGTGATACCCATAACAACTGGTACATGTTAGAAACCCTCCGGAAGTTACTTGTTTAGTTTGACAGACATTTTATAAGATGTACTTCACATCTTCACCCTCCTACAGCTGAGGAAAGCCATGTGAGCCAACTTAAATTTTTTGGTGTATCTGTGAGGAAAGATGGGAGATGAAGGTGCAGCAAGGCTTCAGTGTAGAAAAAAAATAGGAGAGGAGTAATAAATAGTCTCAGAGGTTCAGTCTTTAATTCAGCAGGAAGAGCAATGTGGTGCATATGGCATAGGATCTGGAATGGGAATTTAATTTAGTAGGAAGAAAAAGTATCAGGAAGAAAAAATATTTAGGGACAGGAATGTATTAAATCATATTAAATAGTCAAGAGGGTAGTGTATTGCTCAGAAATCACTGGTAGTCAGCAGGTGGGACAAAGGCTCATTTAGTTCACTACTGTAGTTCAAAATGAACAGCACTGTGCAAACTCCTAGGTAACAACCAATTCCATCTTCCAAAGCTTGTTAAAGAAAGCCTATTGCTTTTCCAGCCAGAGAGAATAATAACAATTAGCTAATTATGTTACTAGACATAAAATTTCATTACACATCAGCATTCTATCAGTTAAGGTCATCAATAATATTAAGTTAGTCTCTAAGTGACCTGAGCTGTTGCAAGGCACTCTGAGTTTCTTTCAAGAAGTTGGCATTGCTGTCTTAGACAACATTAAGTTCATTAATCTTGTTTGTGCTGATGTCTTCCTTGGAAAATTAGCAGACAGCTTCATTTTATGCTTTCTGTTTGAATACATCAGTATTTGAAACTCTTAAAAGCACATCTGATTCAGGCAGCTAGAAGGGGCACCTATTTCCCTTCATAACTCATCTGTTCTACCAGACTAGGGAAGGTAACAAAGAGGAAAGGTACAAAGACTCAGGAAAGAAACGGAAACAGATCCACTAGTGCTGAGAAAGGCAGCTCTGGAGGAAAATTTGGGAACTGTGGGAAGGGAAAGAAACGCTGAGGTGGAGATAATACATTAGGAACTGAACAGGATAGAAGAAGTTAAGAGGAGGAAAAAACTTTGATCATGAGCATATCAGTTCTGGAATATTAGATGGACATCAGAGTAGGACAGTGGTGTAATATGAACAAGAAGAGAAGACTGCAGTTGTAGCTGTAGAAAAAGTATACACTGATAAGCCACCAAAAGGAAATTCAGCTAGGGAAATGAAGGGAGTGAAAGCCAAGCTTATATTTTAAAAACTGAGAGAAAGAAAAACAAAGGAGGAGATGACAAAGATAAAGAAGTAGCAGGGAAACATAAACCTCATGAAGTCTGTACTGAATTAGACCATATCACCTCAGTTAGCTCAAATGCGACAGCTGCCAGTAGCAGAGATTTTGTAAAAAAGCATATATAAACCAAGCTTTGCACAGAATGATGCCTTCCCTAGTATACTTGCCAATTCCCAGCAGTCAGTAATTTTGGGGTTTTCTGAACCAAAGGCTGCATCTGAACAATTTGTATCTGACAAATATGAGCTCCCACAGATGTCAGGATTTGTCTAAATATGAAGGTCTTTTACTCAGAAAATGCTGAGAAGTTGTTGATGCCCCATCCCTGGAAGTGTTTAAGGCCAGGCTGGATGGGGCTTTGATCAACCTGCTCTAGTGAGAGGCGTCCCTGCCCATGGCAGGGGGGTTGGAACTTGATGATCTTTAAGGTCCCTTCCAACTCTAACCATTCTATGATTCTTTACACTGTGGCGTGTTTAAAAATGTTACAAATCAATTTAAAAAAAAACAAAACAAAACCAGAAAAAGATTAAGTTTATTGAGAAGGGAAACTTCAGATTCCGTCTCTAACCTAATAGAGTCTCATAACTATTACACTCTCTTCTTAACTTGCTCTCTTAAGTATTTTTCTTGTAGAAATAGGTGAAGTTCTATCAAAGAGCAGATGCATGCCTGGGATTACAAATGCTATCATGGCTTTCAGGGAATAAAGATTAGAAATAAAAAATATTTTAAATTGAAATATTCTAGTTCCAGCTGATGATCTTTGAAGAACACAAATCAAAGTAAACTCTTCTTTCAGTTTTGATATTCTCAGGACTTCAGAACAGTTCCTGTTCAGCACACTCATACTATAAATTCTTAGTGATTTTTTAATGAAATTGTCTTCTGGAGAAAGTGAGCAGGGTTTGGTTCTTTCATTACATTTTCTGCTGCATTCAATTATCAGAAATTAAATGTCTTGAATTACATTGTGCACCCTTGCAGTATCGGAAGTCGTGGTCAAAACTGGAGAAAGTAAAGCAGCAAGAAAATGCATCAGCATGATTTTTTGCCAAAGGAGAAATGCTTGGAACGACAGGAAGATGAAAAGAAAATGTGCGAATCTCTCTTTTGAAAGGGGATCTGCTTTATGGTGATTGGTGATATTTTAGAAGTCATCAAATAGCTTTATAGGTGAAGTACACTATGTTTGGGATGTAAACAGAAAGATAACTCAGAACTTTATTCTTAGATATAGGTCTGCACAACTGTGTGCACACTTTTCTAAATGTCCCTTTCATATTCTCAAGCACTTGATATGCTTACATAATGCAAGTACTTCTGTGTGCACAGTGAAACCAGAACTGGCAGTGTCTCTGTGACAGTCTGATATATGTGTTGACAGTGGCTTTTTTTGCATGAAATGAAACTGTGAGGAGCCACAGGGTGCATGACAATGTACACCTATGTGAACTTAGCTTTGAAAGCAGCTATCCTCTGTTGTTCAGACTGGTGTTGCAAAGTCCTGAATCTAGGGAGAAATAAACCCATTGTCATGGTTTTGGCTGGATTTGACCAATCAGAATGACAGGTGGCCCCTCCCTCCCCCCTCTAAGAAAACGACAGGAGAGGAAGAGATTAAAGAGATTTATGAGTTTAGAAAAATCCCTAAACTGCTTTAATGAAAATATAAATAAATAACGAAATAATAAATAATTAAAAGAANAGAAGAGGCCCAGCTAAAAAAGTAAAATTACAAAACAGAAAATTGGTTCTGTTTTACCTCAAACCAGGACACCCATACACCAGTACAGGCTGGGGGCCAACCACCTGGAAAGTAGCTTTGCAGAAAAGAACCCATGGGTTCTGGTGAACACCAAGCCAGCACTGTGCCCTTGTGGCAGAGGGCCAACAGCCTCCTATGCTACGTTAGAAAGTGTTTCCAGCAGGTCAGGGTAGGTGATGCTTCTTCTCTGCTCAGCACTGTTGAGGCTATATCTGGAGTACTGTGTCCAGTTCTGGACTCTGTAGTAGAAAAGAGAAAGGGACATACTGGAGTGGGTCTAGTCAAAGGCCATGAACATGATTAAGAGCATGCAGCATCTGACATACAGGGAGAGGCTGACAGACCTGTCAGCCTTGGAAGGGGGATATTCTTAATGTGTATAAATACCTGATGGGATAGCATAAAGAGGACACAGCCAGTGATAGGACAACAAGCAGTGGGTACAATCTGAAATACAGGAAATTTGATTTAAACATTTTCTTAAACCTCTTTTTTTACTGTGAGGTTGTTAGAATACAGGAACAAGTGCCCAGAGAGGCTATGGAATCTCCAGTCCTTGGAGATACTCGGAACTCAACTGGACACGGTCCTTAGTGACCTGCTCCAGTTGTCACTGCTTTGGGCAGGGGGGTTAGACTAGATTAGCTCTAGATGTTCTTTCCGACCTGTGACAAAAGTCATTGTAAATCTTCTCGTTGGTAAAATTCCAAGATAAAGTTTCCTTATTTTACATTGGAGTGCATCCGTTACTTCTATAATACAGCTGGTAACTTCCCCTGAGTTCAGGAAATGTTAAGGAAGTAGACCTAAAAATCACATCCTGATTGCATTCCCTTCTTTGTTGCAATGCACAGAAATGTGTTGCTTTAAGTATGCAGTTTCAGTTAATTTCTACTTTTTTTTTTTTTTTTTTGCAATCTACAGTAGATTTCTGATGTTTTCATTAAGCAGTAGAGAGTAATTTCTTAGATTGATTAATATTAGACCAGTTCCTAAGGCTGTTTTAAAACATTCTATTTACACCCAGTTGTCAAATTTTTAATAAAATGTCTGAATTTCCCCCCAAATATGACACTTTAAAGTGACTATCTGCTTTCTAAAGCACACAACCAAACAAAAAAGTCTGCTCCAGAATATTTTACAAATTAAGAGGAAAGAAGACTACAGGCTTATAGCACAATGAGAGCTGCATTAAGACAGGCATAATAGAAACCGTTTTAACTGTTTAACTTAAAATGTCAAATAAAGCACTGCTGACAGGCAGTATAGCTGAGCAGAAACAAAGTATAGCAACGCTCAGATCAGCAGGGAAGAGTTTTTATAATCATGAATCAAAAACAAGGTAATGCCAGCAAACAGAACAACAAACTAGAGCTCTGCCCAAGCTAGATGGCAATCATGCAGCATGTATGGAGATCTGTGCCCTCCCTAGATGTCTTTACGATCACTGCTATTGTATTCCTCTAACCATGTGTGACAGAGGTGGGGAGAGTGATGTTATCCTGTGATGATACCCTGTATCCTACCTCGGTTACAGTTAGCATTGTTTCAACAGCCAGATGAAAAGTTAAGAATAAGGTAAGTGCTTCACAGAGTTTGTACCATGATAACCAGAATGTGGCCTGTTGATAGTATTAAAAAATAATGTGATAATATGTAAGAAAAAAAAGCAAGCAGTTAATATTCACTGCAAGAATCAATACTGTTATACATGGCATACCAACGGCATAATGCTCTCTGAATTCATATGGGGGTTTTTGCCAAAATATGGCAGATATTTAAAACGTTAAGTTCTTAAAAATCTGACCTTTCAAATCCTATTAAGTAAGTACAAAATATTGAGATTCTGCACTTCTGAAAACTGCAGGAAATATAAAACTTCCCATTTGCACTCACAGGCATATACTACAAATCATCTCAGTAAGTTGTTCCAGTCTGGCAGGCCAGATCCCACAATTCTTGCAATCAAGGCTTACCTGCAAGTTACCTTACTCAGCAAGTTGTTCTGATGACTTGACTGGCACTGTCCAAAATGAGAAGTCAGCAAGATCTTTTTCTCCCTCCAAAGAACAGTTTTCAGTGTCTGAAGCAATTTCATTACTGAGCATTCTTATAATAAAAAGTCTCATTTTCCCTCAAACTTTACATTCAGCTTCTGTAAACATTTACTGTAACTTTCCTAAATGCTGACAATTTTCTTGTGATTTTGAGCATATCAAATTCTAGGGGCAAATTCTGACTGTTTTTTTCCCCACATTGGAATATCTTCACTGAATTCTTGGTCATGAAGTGACTCCAGACTTACTACTATATATCAGAGATTGTACCCATTCCAGTGACTCAAATCCCATTTTTGACTAATGGGAGTGGGAGTTGATCTATATGGGAATGTTTTGGGAAGTAAGCTCAGATACAGATATTTTGTGAACATACTCTTTATGAACAAATTAATGCATGATAAGTATACCATGGCTTACTCCTTTCTCAAGAGGATAATATGCACGTACATTGCTCTCGCTAGTTCCTTTGCAAAAAATATCTCTAATTATACAAGCTATCTGTATCTAAAATGATGGAAAGGGACACCCAAAGAGCATTTTCTGTGGAACTGAGTTAAGGTGGGGTCTGTTGAGAATAAAATCTATTTACTCAATTTAAGTTGCAAGTAGTAAAAGAAATCATTTAAGACAGATGTCTCAAGTTCTACTAGGTGAATTCAGAAAGCAAATAATGGAGAAGAAAACAAGGTTGCTTACTAAAACTAGAGTTCTCAAAATAGCTAACCTCCACAGACTCACTTTAGCTTTGTACCTTTGTCTTTGGAACTATGCTCTAATAGGCAGTTGGGACTTAAAGATACAAGGTATTAATATCTCTCTTTATAGAGCTGTCTTTCCTAATTGGGGGCCAGATTAAGTAAAGGGCAAACCTACCTAAAATTGAATTTAACATTTACTTCTCTATGTCCAAACCAGCAATTCCTAAAAGTATCAAAGTTCTACATCTGCAGTGACACAGTGTAACTTAGTTTTGACAAAGTGGAAGAGCTTAGCACCTTGCTTAATGGTAAACCTAATCAGCAGGCAGAAGTGAGGCATTCTTGCTTGTCCAAGTTCTGACCAGCTTGATCCCATAGGCACTGTCAGAGCATCCTCAGAGCCTGACAAATTTGGACTCCTCACAAAAAACAGTGGCACCTGCCACTTTCTTTTAAACCAAAGCTGAATCAACTTAATTTATAGAGCACTTGCACCTACCTCCCATAAAAATACCCTGGCTTCCAGATTACAGTTGAGAGGAAGTAGGAGATAAAAGCAAGACAGACATCATCTTTGTCAGTCACTTATTTGCTCCTTTCTTCCATCTCACACTCAACCACCACATTCACAGCACTTTCCAGTGCAGCACTACCACTGCTGAGACACTCAAGGACTGCACATGCTGGGTAAGCTGGGCTGGTACGCCTGCCTCTCATGTAAAGGGTCCTCTAACAGAAGAGAAGCTGTGTCCCAGCCCAGCAGCCAGAGACTCTGCCCTACACTCAAGATCTTATCACCACAATTAGGCATATTCTCCCTGGCAGAAATAGAGTACTGTAGCTTTTTCCTCTGTGATGTGACCTGAAACTGTGAGGTAATTGCAGGGAAGGAGGGATCACACTGTCATCATCTGACCCAGTGGGCAGAGTATTGTGCACAAGGGAGCAAAATGGTGTAGAGGTCTGCAGTCTATTTGTGTTTCAAGCAGTGCCAGTGCAGGTCAACATTGGAGACTGTTAAGGAACTTCCTTGGTGGTAAGGTGAACTTGTATTCTAGTCCTTGCTTCCATGATGCTTTCTGTGTTTTAAGCAGATAAAACACATAAAGGTGCAGGGGGGCAGAGATCCAGAAGTCACATGAATGCTGAGTATTTTTCCGCATTCTTCATCTTTAGCCTGGTGAACTGTAAATTCATCTACGCAGTTGTCGCAAATTGATTGATGCACTTCCTTTGTAAGAGAGAAGCAGCACTATATTTATTGATATAAAACAGCAATTTAACAAAGCTTGATAGTAAACGCGACAGTGGGCTAACAAGATTTGATGGCAAGGTATGCTTGGTTATTTACTGCATAGAGGACAGGGTCAGACAAAACTGTCAGGGTGACTCTCCTGTTGAGCTGAGGTTCAGAGAGAACCTCCTTGCTTTCTAAAATCCTTCTCAGAGAGGAGTCTAGGTGCAGCAATCTAAGATATAATTTAGTGAAGCTTCAAAGTTTAGCATGCTGTTAGTCACTTACCAAGGATCTGTTGCAGCAAGAAATCTCTCAACCTCTTCATGCCCTTCTCTTGCCCCATTTTGTCCTTCCTTCAGAATACCTACTATCACTGTTGGACATTAAAAGATTTTTAAGACTTCTTCTATGTAAGCAATATTCTTAGGGAGCAATCAGCCAGAGGATCCAGCTGTTAGGTACTTCTATAGAAACAGGCAATGTGAGGATTTTGAAAAGCCTACAAAACTCATGTTGCCTCTTTTTTTTTTTTGACAGTTGCTGTTACTTTCACTCCAAATTTTCCAAATTTTCTCATACTCTCTTCTCCCTTATTGTCATCCTTTTCTTCAGTGTTTCTGTTTCTTGCCTTTTTTCCCCCCATAGCCCATCTCCAAAGAGTAATGAAATTAATATCACATTTGCTGCTGTTGCATTAACTATTTGGAAACTCTTCCAGGCAGAGGCCTGAATGTACTTTATAATAACAATCCCACTGGAATACATTTTCCTTTACATCTGTGGTATTACTGTAAAAAACACAATTACAAGAATAATAAATGTTCTGCATATTTATTTTTTTAATGTTTTGGGGAAAGTTTTGAAAATCTGTCATTCAACTTCTGCCTGGTCCTTTAGGCGAATCACTTATTAAATAGGTGTACCAGTACTTATTATCTCTGAAAAATACTGTGTATATTATTTAATGCTTTTACATCATATTTCAGTATTTCAAGGGAAGGCATAATATTCAGATATCCTATTTTATTACTGCTATAGTGTTTTCCAAATAAAGCATGTGAAAATTACATTTTTATCATATTGCTTTCTTAAATTATTTCTTCAAAATTATTTCTTTTATTTTAAATTATCAATTTGCTAGAATTTGAGGCCCTAACACATAACAGCACATAGCAACTCCTGTATGTATCTTTGCATGTCGCAATATACTAACTTATATCTGTAAATAGTGCTTTATAAATGGATTTAAAACTGATTTTTAAAAGGTACTTAAAGACTTACAAATGCAGCTTATTATGTGTCTTACATGTCATGATAATGACCCTGTGCCCACAAAAAATAGGGGCACCATAGAAGCCTACATGGGTTCAAAATTAATGTTAGACCAATATTTTTTTAATTTTAGTATTCCTGAAAGAAAATTTCTTTCTTAGCAAAATTTTACAAAAAACACATTTGTTGAAAAAAGTATACTGAGGCTTCATGCTTAGCTTCACATATGTGATTTAAAGTTGCAGTTGCACTGGTAAAGAACTGTCCCTTATAACCTAGACAGTTGAGAAGAGCACCTTTATGCCCCATTTAGGCTCACTGCTTTGAGATCTGTCTCACCATCGTGTTTCAGTTATTTATTTCTCTAAGTTTCTACTGAAACAGAGCTGTGGCCAAAGCTGAGAATTTAGTCATGACTTTTAAGTGCTTCTTTCCTGATCGTTTTCTTAAATACTGTTTGTGGTGGGTTGACCCTGACTGGACTCCAGGTCCCCACCAAAGCTACTCTATCACCCCCCTCCTCAGTTGGACAGGGGAGAGAAAATATAATGGAAGCCTCACGGGTCACGATAAGGACAAGGAAAGATCAGATTTAAACACAGGGTAATGGAAACTAGCTGTCAGTCACCAAGGGGAGCTGCTCTGGAGTTGGCCCAGCCCACAGCAGAGCAGCAGATCTCGGTGCACAGGCACTTTTCTTGAGGTAGGGAAATGCAGAGAGACCTGCCAGGAACCAGCAGCTCTCGCAGGAGATGAGGACTGGGCGTTGCCAGAGCAACCACGACCCACCTCCCAGCTTACAAAAAGGAGAACGACAGAGCAGGCAAACAGGACATGGTGCATCAGCCAGGGTGTAGCGTGGCAGTTCATGTGAAAGGGCACACAGGAAGAGCATAGTGACCCTACCAGCTCAAGAGGTGAGTTCAGTTGGTCTGACACGTGGAAATGAAACCTTAAAAATCTCAGAGAGTTATAAAGCAAGTATGTTTATTGCAGCGCTGGGTGCAAGGGGGATCACTTCTCCAAACTTGCACACCTGGGCATTGAGCATGCATCTCTTTATGGTATTAAGCATACATATTCAATAGTGGTGCTGGATTATTACAATTATTTCTAAGAATAGGTGTGGTTAGTATAATTATTTCTTGGAATTCACTATCCTAAGTCCCCTCCTGGCGCCTGCGCTCTGCCATCTGGTGGTCATCTTTTGAGGTCTTCTGGAGGAAGGCCCGAAGTCTTCCTCACCATGTCCTTTTCACCTTTCCTGAGTTGGCCGGTCTCCAGACCATGAGACTGGTTCTCACCAGATGGTTGCTTCTGTTTAGACTCATCTTGGTGTTCATCAAGGCCTCTTGTAGCGCAGAGTCCTGTTATCTGTCAAGGCCTCTTGCAGCAGGTGTTCCGTTATCTGCTAAAGATACTTATTCATGCTAACAACATCTAGTTAAAAGTTCTACTTTTCTCAAAACTTCTACTTTTCCACATCAGGTCGTCACCCTCTCAAAAGGAGTACAGCTCTGGTATCCACCCAGCAGAAAGCTATATCGTCTGTACTCACCAGAGCGGATGTGGCAACCCAGACCATGGTTGCCACTTCCATGAAACCATACAGTCATCCAGGTCTTGGGCTGCAGGGAGTGCCAGAGCCTTTTGCTGGTAATAGATGGCAGAAGTGAGAACAGCTGTGAGGTATGACCAAGTAGATGATCTGCTCAGCCTGGTGGCAGAGCTACACGAGGAAGTAGAAAGGTTAAAGAGCATCAGGGAGTCTGAGAAAGAGATAGACTGGTGGGACCCCAATTTGCCCTCACTGAGGCAGAAATGGGAACAGCCACCAGGAAAAACCCAAGATAAAGGGGATCCTATATCTTCCTCCTACTAGGATGAAGGCAGTAGCTTAAGCGAAATCTATACAACAGGTATGAGGCTCTGAATGTGGAAGGCCAGTCAGTGGATGATGTGGATGACGGTCCATCTTCACCAGAGGTGTTGTCAAGGTCAGAAAGACCTACCCCATGTATCGTGGCCACCTCCATGAGGAAGAAAAGATGGGTTATATTTGTAGGTGACTCCCTTCTGAAGGGAACAGAGGGTCAAATATACCGGACAGACCCTCCTCTTAGGAATGTCTGCTGCTTTACTGGGGTCTGGGTTGAGAACATCACTAGGAAACTTCCTAGCCTGGTATGGCCCTCGGACCATTACACTCATTACTGCTCTCCATGTGGGTGGTGACGAAGCCGCAATGCATAGTCCAAGGGCAAGCAAAAGAGACTTTGGGGCCTTGGGACGGCTGGTAAAGGAATCTGGAGCACAGGTTATTTTTTTCTCTCTCTCTTCCCAGTAGCAGGCAGCAACACTGGAAGAAACAGACAGGGCCAATCTATTAAT
>VXBW01008523.1:9036-34190 GCA_013400375.1 Thinocorus orbignyianus
CCTACCCTCCCTCCTCTGAAGGGAGATGGAGAAGCAGAAGCTACCCAGTGTCTCCACACTGCCTTCAGGTAAACAGTGTGGAAGAGAATGCCTCCTTTGCTCAAGACTCAAAGATATGGCTTAGCAGATTTTGGGTGCTCTTCGTGATCAGTGACATGTCCTGGCTAGTGGGCACTATGAGAATGTCTTTACCTGTGAAAAGCAAGTAGTGACTGTTCCCTCCTCCTCTTCATGCAAAATGGGATAGGTAACCTCAAACTGCTCATGGAAGTGGTTTGAGCTAATCTGGCTGGCATATAAATGGCCCCATGATCTCTGCCACCTGCAGTACTACAGGGCTGGTGACCTCTGCCTGATAGGTGGTGGTGAGGTGCTCTGACCCTACTGGACCTTGTAGACCAGGTCTGCCCAAGTTCTATGCCTTTGTTATTCCCTTTACCTCATAGGGTCTGTAGATCACACAAACTACTCCTTATAAAAAGCACAACAGAGACTCTATTATGTGTGTCATTATTGCTGCAATTAATGCACACATACAACAGCATTAATATCTGTGATTGCCATTTTGGTTTTCTTATAATCCTTTGCTTTCATTTGTTCCTAATTCTCCAGAACGGGATATCCACCAGATTTTATCAAGTCAGCTTTTAGACAAGCATAAATTCCTGGGACGCAGAGGCTAGGTAGCTGCCATTGGTGTCCCAGGCACATACTCACACTGCTCTTCATGTTAGGCACCAGATTCAGACTGCTTTCCATAGAAAAGGTCCTGCTCCTGAGCTATAAATGTCAAGGAGAGCTTTTTCAGGTTAGTTGAAACGAGTGAAGTTTGAAACCCCAGTTCAGAAGGATGACAAATCTTCAGTCACTGGTCCTGCTAGGCACAGAGGGGAAAACCTTTCAATGAGCCCTTATCCCAGGGTTTCAAAGTATTGATTTTTAATTCCTCTGTTTAAAAGTGCTATTGAAAAGCAACTATAGTGTAGAAAGAGGGGCAATGACAAAATGAAACCTGTGCAGTTAGCCTTTAATACTTTGAGTTCATTATTGATGTAGTTGCACAGAAATGTATTTATAATGTTTATTCACCAACACTCAAAATATTCCCAAGTCAAAGCTTTCTACTGAAGGCGGTGGAAAGAAGTTTTCAGAGAGGAGTAAGTGAGCTGGTTAAACTCTTTGCCAGGAAAAGACCATTTTCTTTCTGTCCACTTGGCCAGCTTCTCAGCTGACAAACCACCATTGTCTTCAATGCAATGACACTGATCTATACCAGCTTTTCAGCTATTGGATAGTTCACAGGCCACTTCTGGTTTTTGTCAAGTGTAGTCAAGATTTGTAAGTATTTTCAGTCCTTCTTTTTGGTAAATTTTTTTACAACTCTTCTACTTGCTGCCATATCAGCTCACTGATCTACTAGCTTAAATCATCTGAGCAAGAGAAGGAAGAGTAATTTGCTTCCTGTAGATAAATTTAGAAGGGGAATTAATGCAAAAGAACTAAAATGAACAGAAAACTTTCAACATCAAAAGTCACTTTCCAAGCACCAACATGTAACAAGTGACACTGCTCCATGCACAGGACAGGAACAAAGGTAGTGCTTTCATTTGGTCATCTTTTTAATGATTATTATTTATTTATTTTTACTATTCATTCAGGACTGAAAAAGGAATTTGGGATTTCAGCCACTCTCTCAACAGCAGGCAAACTATAAATAGTGTTCAGTCTTTTATCCTTTGAACACTCCGAAGTCCCTTGTAGTCAGCGGAAGTGTTAAGTATGCCAAAAGAGCCCAGAGTGGGGCCTTTAATGAATAGACTTCGTTGTGCCTGGCGATTACACAGGTAGATGGTGACAAGGCAGACAGTGTCCAGTCCTAACAGCAGTCCTTGTGTTTGGGAGATGATCCTTTCAAACCCCCTGTTCTGCTCCATCTGATCTTTCTGTGCTCTTCCTAGAACGGGTGGGTGGGAACAAAACTGCATCCCCTTCCCTTCTGGCTCCTGCAAGGGGGCAGGCATGACTCTGGTGGTCCTGCACCAGTGGTTAGCAGCAAGCATGCTGACAAGTCTGAGCAAGACCTTGAGACCATTTCTGTTCACCTGGTGTCTTACTGTTCCACCTCCTGGCATGTGGCTATGCTTTGAAACCACACAAGCACTGTAGCATTTGAATATTTATTTTTTAATGCTAAAGAGAGAAAAAATTGCCTCTCCATACATTTCTATTCAAGCCGAATAGAATGCTAGCTGCTGTCTTGGCAGATTTTCCACTTAAGTAGCATTTCAAGGAAACGGGGAAACAAGAAAAATTTAGCAACGCACCTCTGTCTCTTTCCCTATTAGAATTGTCAGGACCGTAAATCAATTTTCTAATGGCCAGGACAAAAAGTCAGTACATTTTAGAGACCAAGAAAATGTCTCTTGTGGCATCTGTAAAAATATCATCTGGTACCATTTAACTTGGGGAGAGACATATGTGACAAAGTTTATAGAGAATATATTAGTGTGCAGTTCAACTTGAAACACAGAGCCTCAAAACACACTCTTCCTATTTCCAAACTGTTTCATGTGTGATATGATCTGTGGCAAGGAGGATAAGTATTGTCATCTAGTCAGTATTTACTTAGAGCTTCATGAATGAGCAATATGAATATCCAATTGATTTTTTAAATCTGAATATATGCACTTCTGTGACCTATGATGATCATATAAAAAAAACCACAAGTGAATTTGCATGATAAACTATGGTGCATGTAAAGAATAATGCATAATTGAAACAAAAAAAATGAAACCTGCCTTTCAGGTGATTAATTGATCCCACAGTCCTGACTTCACCTAAAAAGAGGTGTTTTGGCTAAGGGAGGCTGGAGGCAACGAAAGTTTATGCCTAGTAGCCTCTTGCCTTTTTTTTTTTTTTNAAGATTGATCTGTCAAACTAAAAGAAAAATAGACTTCCTCTCCATTACATATACAAGTCCTTGAATTATCTTTAGCTGTTGCTTTTTCATTGAACTGTGAGACAACTTAATTTGAAATTACTCTTTGTGGAAATCCTAAACCCTTGACACATTTCATTAGGCACAAAATGATTATAGTTATCAGTTAATTTGTTTGAAGACTTGGTAAACACTTGTTACAAAGACTTTTAGAGACGTCTAGTAGTTAGCAGAAAAGGGAAGCTGTCTCCAATGCTTAGTTTATTTACTTAGCACTTATTAAGCACCACTTCTGTATCTACCCAAAAAAGAAATATTTTAAGCAAACCGTAAAAGTAGGCTTGACCTTTTCACAGGCACATCATAAATCAATTGTTAAAGCAAGGGTGAAAACTCTGAAAGAGGTCAGAGGTGGAACCGAGGTCATCTCTGAGAAGGGACAGTGTGAAAATCCATGAGGGGTGGAGCTTAGCTGGAGATAAAGGCTGGAAAAAGGAAATTCTAGAAGTGGTGAGGCCCTTACACCACGAAAGCACTAATAAAATCATAGCTATCAGAGTGCTGAGGTTATTCACAGATCATTTCTAAGCCTGCAGCTCCAGTCACCAGGTCTATGATGCCAGCTCATCTGCCTAGTGACAAAAGGGCAGTATTTTAAGTGAAGGGTTTGCTCTTAGTTATATGCAAAGTAAAAACAAGGCCTCTATGCATTTCTCAAAAATGCTACTCTATCTTCTGCTAGGGCTGTCAAATCAGAAGGGTTTATCCCAATGACATAACCATTTCTCTAGGTAACCTTTGATAACTTGGGAGCAAGCACTGCATAGAAATGTTTGATGCAATTCCCTGAGCAAGCAAGGAACTCTGTCTATGTTCGACTTCAGTAGTTTTGACTTAATGTACTAACTACTAATGCACCAATATGTTCAAGACTGAGACTCCAGACAGAGTTGAGGTGGCTGTATAGTGATATGAAATGGGGATAACACTCTGAACGCAAATAGAGTAGCATAAATAAAGCACTGTTAACCACACTAATTTGCCATTTTGTTGTCTCCGGGTTTTGGCCCGACTTCAGTCAAAAGGTATCAAATGATGTAGCTGTAAGATTTGCTCAGTCTTTAACTAGCCTCAAAGGTTTTTATGTAGGTTTTAACTCTACGTCAGAATTTCAATGAAGAGCTCCATTTAAGCATTTGTTTCATTCAATAGACTAAAGTTTAAATTCCAAACAATTAAAGTTATTCAGATTTAAATGGGAAGATTTCCTGATTGTTTTGTAACTGCACAATTTATAAGTCATAATGACATTCCTTCACTTTGTCCAGAAAAAACAAAGGCTGATTTATTTCCTAATAACAAAGGCGAATGGTGAGGCTATATGAAACTGCTTCCTTATTTTCAATGGGTCAGTGCCAGGCTGTTAGGTATCTTTGAACCCCTCCTCCTGTTCAGAGCCTTCCCGTGAAGTAAAGTGCTTCAAAACGTTACCAATCTGCGGAGCACACCAAGTACTGAGTTAAACTGAGCACCTAGTTACAGTGCAGCTTGTACCTGTGCAGTCTGTTACTAGAGATCTGCTTGATATTCATTGTACCAGCATTGATTGCACTGCGCTTACTGAAACACAGTAGAATGCATTCATCTGGCTAATGTATATACCTTCATTGATGCTACATTGTGATGTAAACAATGTCCTGTTCCTTCCTTATAGTAACCTAATTGACAGCCAGGCATTTTGAGGTCTCCAGAGAGCTATTGCTGTGGTGAATGCCATAACAATAGGATTTCATATAGGTTGAGGCTTAAGAAAAGTACAATGTCCCTTTTCTGGTATAAAACCAAGAATTGTGTACTGGTTGAGAGCGGGACAATGCATTCATCATGGAGTTAACACTTTGGCTTTGTCAGGAACCAGCTACTTAATTTTTATAGATAAACTTGTTTAAAAACTTTTATTTGATGAATGCATATATTGTCTCTGTAGCTATAAACATATATTGTTCTAAAAAGATGTCTCTCACTTCCCTGAACTCACATAATGTGAAGTTTTCAGCTATACTCATTCCCGTGCATTGTCAATCAGTGGTTATTCTTCCAGTGACTTCCACGGGCAGGAGAATGAAAGCCAACAAAATCACACACTTCATCTGAAAAACAATGTTATGATGATATTACTAGCAGTGCAGCCCAGAGAGGCGAAAACTAGGCACGGAGATTTTTTCAAAATGTCCCTTCATTTTCAGTGCTTTCCCGTTTTTGCCTCTCCTGGAGACAGAATCCTTTCCTCTTCTGTTTCACAAATTGAGATACTGCCAGTCACAGGCTCTGTTTGAAGATCTGGCCCTTAACCTCCGGGGTTGTGAGAAAATATTAAAAACCATAGTTGGAAAAAACTGATGTTTGGAAGAGTTTCAGCTAAATAAAATGACCCTTGCTGGTTAGAGTGCTCTGGTAATGAGGGCGCGGCAATGTCTTCTGGTTATTGAACTCGAAGACATTTCTTTGATTGCAGTGCATTTTGTGGGGAAAGAGGAATTGAGGAGTGATGCGTGGGAAAATGTCTGCAAAATTTGCAATAGCCACAAATTAAAGTGGGCAAGGTGCTGTCATTTGTTCTGCTCCAAAAAATTATGCTTCCAGACTCTAGCTAGTATTGAACAGGCATTCTGTCCATTTCCTCACCTAGCCAGATTCTTGAAACAGCATTTTGAAAGGCTTGGCTCCCAAAACTGAGAGAATTTTCTTGGGTGGCTGGGTTTTCTCACCCTACAGAAGCCACATCTGAGGACTGTTGAACATCCAAAGCTTCAACTGAAATCAGCAGGTTGACTCTGTTTCAAGTGAGACAGACTTTTCACCTCTTATGTGTTAAAATTGTCTAGGCTAAGGCTCTTGAAACTGCCAAAGTAGCTTAGGCATGCTCTTCCTTCTGAAGATGAATGGGTCTTGTGTTTTCAGACAAACATCCAACTACACATGAAAATACAGTCTCTAACGTGAAATGGGACCACAGCATAATCCAATACATGTGGACTCTGGCAGCAGTAAAAAGTCCACAACTCCTGTTCTGCCAGGTTCCAACAGATGTAGAATATATGTGAAGTTTGTACCTTCAAGAGCATGGAAGTAAATCAAGCCCAGATATTGCGATTTCTCTCTCTCATATGTATGTGTTCAGGCATGTGTTTGAATGATCTTTTCCAAAACACAACATATTTTCAATCATCAGGTTTTTCTCACACATACATTCATATGGTCAAAATTAATCTTCACACTGATTATTTTAATTGGTTGAATATGTTTTAAGGGGTGGGGGAGAATGGGGCTTGCAATGTTCTCTTGCTCCCCTCTTTCGCGTACCTGTGAGTTCACATGTGCAAACACCCTCCTCTCAAGCCCTCTTTCCTGGGATTCCTGAAACACACTCAAAACAGCTTTGCAGAAATGTTTAGCCATCCCAGTGGGAGTTAGACTGTTAAGATGATGGCAGCTGCTGGGTGAAGGACGGAGAAGTTTTTTGGCACCCTTGCCAAGTCCATTAGGACAAGCTCTCTCCAGATGTTGGAACTTGATTTGGGTGGAAGAGTAATTTCTTCTTAGTATTATTGCTAGGGGTGGGCAGGTTTGTGTTGCCTAGCTGGGCTCAGGCCCAGTAGGCTTGAAATGTTCACATATGTTCAGTAATGTTCACATATTATTATTGTGAGCACCTCTGAGAAGGGAGGAAAATCCCCACATATTTTGTCAGAAAAAGAAGACAAAATCTCTCATGAAAAGACAGAATCCAGGGTGGAGGACCCAGCGCAGAAACAGAAACAGAAAATCATAAATAAATCCAGCCTATAGAATACCAGTCTCCTAATTATAACTTTCTGGAAGCACAGTAGGGATTTAAAAAGAGGAATTGTGGTCCTACAGTCCATATTTTATTATATAAAACAAACATTTTTAAAAAGATATATAAAATTATCTGTTCCAGCGTGGAAAGATTTTTGGTAGAAAAAGGATTCCCACTCCAGCAAAACGAAAACCCCAAGTAAGGAAGAGGTGGCATAAATTTAAACAAGAGATGCAAACACACTTTGATATATATTTGCAACTTTTACAAAGTTTGTACTGAAATTACCAAAAATACAACCATCATATAGATGCCTGAGGAGGCTCACTGGGCATCTATGTAGCTTTGTCAATGTGTCCCTGTGGTCCCACTTGGATGAATCATGCAGGATGAGGCTCTTGCAGCATCTAGCTCTTTGCTTCTTGACTTGAAAACTGTGTAATGGTTTTAAAAGGCTCTAAAAAATGCAAAACGAGAGTGAGAGAACAGTTTTGAAGCATCCCTTGGCCTGTGACACTCTCCAGTTTGGAACCTGGTAATATTTTATCTACATGGAAAGTTTCTCCCCAGAAACTAGCGAAGGTGAGCAGGTGAGCATTGCAGGAGATTTGTTCTCCAGGGATGGAAGAGATTGGTATTGGTGGGTCTGAACTGCAGTGAGAGCTGGGCTGCATGTATGGGTGGCACCAGGACAAGCAGGCTTCTTTTGGAGCTGCTTATGCCCAAACACACGAGCACAAGCAGAGTGGAAGCCAAGTTTCCCAGCAAACAGCAGAGTTTAAAAAGGGGAAAGTAAGGCATAGACCCAGCCATGCTTTAGTCATTAACTTTTAACTTGAAAAATGGTCTGAAGAAGAAGCTCTCTCAGCAGGAAAAAGTTGAAAATGGAGCATGACGTTTATAAAACAGGCTCTGAGAGAGCAGAAACTCTCTCAGACATACCACAGGTTTCCACATTTCTCTCAAGCAAAGTGCAACATGAGGAGCACGTGTTTTACAGTTCTAAGCATATTTAATACAATGTTTTTACAACAGCTGTTGCTTTCACAGAACTTTAACCCCACTGTGTAAATGCATCACAGGGAAAATACTCTGTTGTCGTGGAGACAGCCTTTGCTCGCAAGCCCTTTTCCACTGAGCTGGTGTCAGCTTTCAGCTCCAGCCGCATTCCAGGCGGGCAGGCACATCCCGGCCTCTCTCTCCTCCGTCTTCATTACTGGCCCCGCTGAAGGACGGACAGCTCAGGAATCTGGGGCAATTATCCGGGCGGCCTGTGATCAGTTTCCATCAGCACACCTGATGAGAAACAGCAAAATTAAGCCCAGAAGAGGGGAGAAAAAAAAAAAAAAGAAAAAAAAAGAAAAAGAGAGAAAAAAAAAATCTGTAAAAGATTTCCTGACATTCAGGTATTACTTTTCTTTCTTTTTGCATTTCTTGCTTATCAGGCCTGGTACAGGGCCAGGTGTCTTTTTCCTGCTAAATTTAGACCAATTTATTGTCTTAGCTGAGAAGTGTTATGTTACAGCTGACACTTGGAAAACCATCCGAGGTATCGTGTGACAAATGCCTGCCGTTAAAGGACTTGGGAAACTTCTCTTTGCAAGCTGAGGAGTTTGCTTGAAAAAGAAAATGTTTAGCACATGGTCTAGTAAAAGTTAATGCCATGCTGGTTTTGTGGTGGTATTTGGAATGTGGTAGGACAAAAATCTGGACTTCTAAAACTTAAAGGTGCATCAAAACTTTCCTAGCCAAATGTCTATGTTTGAGCAAAGAAAGACAAAGCATAGCGGATTAGATGTGCCACTGTATGATCTCANTACTAGCTAGTGACTTGACCCCTCCAACTCCAGCATATGCACTCACTGCTACAGGTAGTACACAGCAAACACTGCCCTCATCACATGCGTTTGTGGACACAACCCAAAAATGTGTTCTAAAGCTCAGTCTTCAAAGTAGCACATATGAAAAAGAAATAATTGGAAACTTGTATTAAACCCCAGAAAATTTGTTTTAGACATATGAATGTGCTTGAAGTGCCTATACTCCATGCATGAATAATAGTAATAAAAAATGATACTATGAACTTCAAATATAGTCACCAAACATCAAAGAGAGATTTTTTCAAAATTGTGTAGCTGGACCTAATCCTGCAAAACACCAAATGTCCTTGAAAGCAGTGCTGGAAGGACTCCAGTCTTCCAAGCAAACACTAAAGACCTGAAACAGCAAAGGTCCTAAATCTAGTAATCTTTCTGAAAACAGCAAGGTGCGGCCGTACCTTTGGCCACTTTATAATCAACACTGCTTTCCTTTATGAGTAAGTACTGATTTTGTCAGCAGATAATGTAGAGCTAATGCAAAGCTAAAAAGTATATATTGTTTGTCCCCAGACACCCTTATTAATGCCCAAATCCAGAATGCACTCCTATGCAGGACAATATTTAATTAAAATCTTTAATGGAAACACATATTTCAGATCCCTCGGTTCAAATGACACTTTCAAAGCATATGTTAAAGATTAGGAGTGTCCTTTCCTTAACCAGAGCCTAGAAGATTAGTTGAATGTTTCTTCAAAAGGTTTAAAAAAGTAAAAATTCCCCATGTCAGATAACTTGTGTGAGCAAAGATCCAAGGGAACCATTTGTAACTTTAACGATGCTTGACTGCAGTAATAGCAGTAAGTCCTCAACAGAAGTAAGAGTTTTGATGCTAAACAAAATTAGAATTGGATTTAGTACTAGACCTGCAAATAAGCTCCATACAAACAAAAGAAAGTTTTAATGCTAAGTAGCATTAAAGTGAAGTAGAGCTCATAAGAATAGCTATATATTCTACCACATTGCAGTAAGCTCCTCTTTGGATTAGCTGGTGCTTTAAGCTTATGTTTTGTCTTGTTCATACCATCAGTTTATACCTGCTGCTGCTCACAAGATGTTGGTTACAAGATGTGTGAAGACGTCTTCAGCATGGGTCTAGCTTATCTGGCACAGACTGCAGCAGTTTCTTCCTGCCATGGACAAGACGCCCAAGAGGCAACTCAGCCATCTCTACCCAACCTGTGAATGTGCTGCACCTGTAGTAGCATTTTTTTTTCCAGAATTTGCTTACCCTGGGTTCATGAGGAAGAGCCCTGTGCATGGAGAGCTATGTCATTCATCTGAGCCAAATCCTGCTCTGCTGGTAAGGAAGGGACTACAGGGCGAGCATGAGACTGAACAAAGCCATCAGGCCATCGTGTGCAATTCCGTCTGCAAGTAGATTCCTCACTTTAGGGCTGGGTGTCTGAGGCAGCAAGTGTAACTGCAAGTGCAGCAGTGCACAGCTGTGCAGTCCCCAGAGGATTGCGTGAACCAGGCTCAGCTCTCTGGCTTTGGGTACCCTCAGTGAAGGACTTTATTCCTGTCTATCTCTGATGACTTTTTTCCCAGAGACACACCAGCAAATAAAGAAAAAAGAGGAACCTAGATTTCCATCTTCCCTAACTTGCTCTTCCTTCTGCTTATTCTGCTAACTCTAACAGGGACCAATGAAGAACATAATCATCGATCACCTTGCTTTTCCTGACACATCCGGAGTCACAGTCTGAGCCCCAACAAGCTATGGTAAGCAGAGGGTGTTTGCTGATAACTGTAGCAGTTTATTAGAATAGAAATTAAGTTAGGAGCGTGGAGACAGAGACACAAGGCAAACCTCCCCTAAGTGAAGTAAGCAGAATATGGTCTCCTGGAAGGTGCATGCCTGTCTGTCTGCAATCTAAATAACAAGCCACATTCAACAAGTGTCACACATTTGCAGGATTTCATTAGGAAACCAAACTGACAAATGCTGTCAGGCTAAAATGTACTGAGGAAAGCCACTTTGATCTGCCCTCACAGGAGAATTCGCATGCACTTGATGTTTATATATATAGCTTTACTGTAAGGGAAAAGTTATTTCTGACCTCGGTACCATAGGCATATTTAAACTATGCCTCCTCTGTCCTGGGAAGTACTAAAGCTTTTTGAGGTTGTGCTACCAGCTTCACTGCTTTTTCATTTTCGCCCATTCAAAACTACACCTGAAAGTTGTATACTGAATAAGCAGAAGGTTGCAAAGGCAGCTGCAAAAATCAATGTGACATGTCAGTTGCTTATAGGGAATATTAGGCAGAGGTGAGTAATTAGAAATACATAGTACCTAATGACATCCATTTTGTTTTTGTAAAAGAGCGATCTTTATCTGGGTTCAAATGAAAGCATGCATGTGAAAGGTTTGCATCTAACCACAGACTATACAATCTGACATACTTCTAGTCAATATGAAGCAGCCCAGCTGGAACTTTGAGGCCCTGAATGTTCCCAAATAAGCAGGGGCTCAGAATTATTAGTAAATGCATTAGCAAGAGTCCTGGCTCAGTTCTAGGTATTATATTTCAAAACTGACCTAGATGTTTTTTTTTCTAGTTTAAAACTGACTGAAGTGAGATGGTTGTGATTTATGTAATGCTAACCCTAACATAGGACTTTTTTCATAGATTACACTCTGCATTTATATGTAGTTAGAAGCATAGTTGTCTCATAGTTTTCAAGTAGGAAATCTTTCAGTGTCAGAGTTCTATTCTTGGAACTTCATACTGGCCTCCGAACATGTTTAGCTGTTATTTTATTTACCTGTGTTCATGACCTCTGATATCTCCAGTTTCTTATCCTCCATGTCTGCTGCCTCTGACAGCTTTTTGGTGCAGTTATAGGCTCCTAATAATCTATAGTGGAGACCTTCAAGACTGTTTAATTCTCTCGGAAAAAAAAACAACGTTTAAACCCATATGGACAGTCAACATTTTTTCTTCTTTAGTTCTTTCTCTCTGGACTCCAGAAAGAAAAATGTGTGTGTGTAGTCCTTTGTATGAAATCACTGGTAAACNGGCTCTGACTCCTGAAGACACCCATGAGGGCAGTCACATTTGGTGGTTCTTCAGCTTTGAAACTAGTACTTTTGTGTTTCCCACCTCACTCAGGAGTGGATGCTTCCTCTGTCCCGTTCTCCTGTTCCTCCTTCCTGGGAGGGCTGAGGACCCCCAAGCTTCTGATGCCACTGCTCACAGCCACGGTGTCCTCCTCCCATGCTTCAACCCACTCTTGACTTCTGTTGCCTGCAAAAGGGGACTGACAAGGAGAGAGTATCAGTGCCTACCCCTCCCAGAGGGCAGCAAGGTGAGACCACCGATCTGTGTCAGACACAGGAGGCTACCCTGGGTCAAATGTCACCTGTGAGTCTGGAACTATAACAGGAGGTACCTCAGTAGTTATGGTCGCCTCTCCTGAGGGACCAGTTAACTAGATTTCCTCTTTATCTATAAGAGTCTTGCTGTTACATAGCATGACAGAGTGGTACATTATCAGGTACTGACAACAGATTAATTCAGTACTCTTTTCCAGGGAGGTAACTGTCAAGTGGAAAAAAAAAAGTGTTTTTGAATTCTCTGGCATAAGAAACCTTAAGATTAGATAAGATCTAATGGTATAAGATACATTCAAGTAAGAGCTTCCTAAGAATCAATTTTGTCTTCTGAAATCTATGAAAGAATGAAAAAGTAAGAAATGAATTTTTTGTGGACCTGCAGAACTAAAGAGTCACTAGATCTGTTTTGATGCAGCATTTCTTTATTGGTTCAGCTGGTGGAACTCTTGTGCCCTGTCACCTGCTGATCATGACAGGTCTATCAGCTATCTGAGATATCTGGGAAACAGGTGGGATTCAGAATGAGGTCATTCATACTTGCAGATTTTTAAAGAGGCTGCATTGATGCTCATCAGCCAAAATGTAAAGAGGGGTAGGCAATTCCTAGCTACACAGAGCTTTAAAAAGATGTTTTCCTTGATGAAAGCAAAACAAAAAAATTAGTTCAGCTGAATCTGAAACAAAACGAACTTGATAGAAATTCTTTTCATGAAATGAAACAAAGTATTTTCTTACATGTTTTATTACTTTTTAGAAATTGGGGGGAAAATGTAATGCAATGAAGATATTAAATTATCATGTATGGATTGTTTGCGTCACTTAAAGAATACCAAGTGAAATATTTGACACATAAAATTTTTCTCTTTTTTGTGTGAATTTAATGCAGCTGAAATAGTTTTAATAAACATCAAATTTTGGTGTTTGGGGTTTTTTTTCTAGCACAAGGACCATTATATCTAGTCTATCTCCCTTTTCCAACTACATTATTCACTCATTATTCATTGGGTGCCTAGTCAATAACACCAACTCAAGATGAGCACTTGTTAGAGCCACTGGGACCCTCGCCAGAGCAGGGAGTGGAACGCTGATCCCTTAGGAGGACAGGAGGATTTTAAGAGTGGTACTGTGCTGAAAGACCTTCCTGAAGAAGAGAAAAAACAACAAACATGGGAAAACCTCTAGGTAGTTCTTGTAATTAGAGACAAATTCAGTATCATTTTCCAAATCAAAGAAGTAATTGCTTTCATTGTTTCATTTGGAATGCTGAAAAAAACCCCAAACGTTTTCGCCAGGCTCCCAGTGTGTGCTGAAAAACATGCAATATCTATCTAGCTAACCTGGCTGGAACTACAAATAAACCACAGCTGAGTCACCTGCTTGTCACAGAGGAGAAAAGGGAAGCTTCCACAGAAATAGCAGTTCACAGGTCAGGCACAGACAGACTAACCATAGGTTCCTGGCCATGCTCTTCATCTTTCCTGTGCCTCCGCTTCACCCTTGTCTACACTGTTACATCACGCAGTACGGTTTTTGCCCTTTAGAAGAGGTTCCAGTCTAGCACAAGTGGTGGCAGCTCTGGTGAAATCACAGTGTTACTCCCGACTACAGGGAGCCCTTGACACCTACTCTGCAGGTCACCTGTGCCCGGTTTCCCTTCTTGAATCACCTGGTACCATCTGAACTGGGCTTCCCTACAGGTATATAGTTGTTTTGAGGAAGAGTTTGCATCAGAATAAATTAAATTTGTATTATATAGCATTTATTTTTGTACAACATAAGCATACAATGGGGAAGGATTTCCGTTTTTGTCTGTATCTGTCAAAAGAATTCCTATACCATGGAGTACAACAGTGAGGAGATCATCAGTCTTGTGAAATGATATGCAACTGTGCCAATCAG
The DNA here is from genome assembly GCA_013400375.1 of Thinocorus orbignyianus. Classification (NCBI taxonomy): domain Eukaryota; kingdom Metazoa; phylum Chordata; class Aves; order Ciconiiformes; family Thinocoridae; genus Thinocorus; species Thinocorus orbignyianus. Next base: position 22,935 of record VXBW01008523.1, read on the forward strand.
CTCTCATTATTCCTACAAGTTCTCAGTTGCAGCAGCATGGATAGTTGCAGCAGCATGGATAGCTGCAGCAGCAGGAACTGCTGACCCACAAAAGGAGCTGCTGCTCTAGTTGTACTAGGCAATATTAGCATTTTGGTTTAGATAAGAGAGTAATTTCAAGGGAGTCTCCCAATAACTCTTGCTTGGCACACAGAGTTTCAGATCACGGGCTGGTCTTAGGACAGACGAACTTCGTTCTTTTATGGTTGAACTAAACCAGAAGAAATATCCTAGCAGCACATTGACTGCATTCACACTGCTAATGGACACTTAGCACAAAACCAGATCAGAGCTAATCTGAAATAAAACCCCTGAAACACACCCAGTGTGAATGTTGGTTCTTCAGTACTGCTTTTGGTGTTCTCCAGTAGTTGTTTTATGTGGAAGTTGCCTTTGCCATCTGCCCAAAAAACACTAGATAACAGATCACATACAGACTTAATAAACACAGTCACTCCAACCTTAGCCTTTACCTGTGGAGGTACATCCACCCGGTACATATACTGGATGTGAAGTGAAATGGTCTGGAGCAGGAACAATGTGGTAAGCATAGGCTGCTGGCCCCCCTACCCTTGGGCAGTCTGATACCACATGCAGTAGCTGAGAGCAGATGGAAGAATTGAGGCTGAAACATGGGTCAAAACAAAGCAGTGGCATATTCTAATCCACTTATTAGGTACACAAAGGTCAGATTCTCTGATGTACTTTATGTCATTACCTACTGAATGTGTGATTTTCTGTACTTCACAGTGTTCGAGCTCACGTATTCACACAGGATGATTGCAGATCATACTAGATAGGATTATATTTAAACACTCTATATTTTTTTCTAGGAAGGTTCTTAAATGGTTACCCTTGTCTAAGTAACTTTGTGATATCACAGGTGTGCTCAGCTCCTGACAACTCAGACTTCTGCTCTGTGCTGCTTTACTTGCCCTTCCTGGATCTAAATTCTCTTAACTGACTGCATTCAATAACAGTTTAATGTTAGCAACTGGATGACAAAAACAAGAACAGTTGAATCTGGTGTTGGATTGATAAGAAATAAGGAAGTACTATGTAGCAAATTTCATCACCTCCTTTCTTCAGGCAATCACTTCCCACGTATCCCAGGGCTGCTGGCAGACTTATGCTGTGCTTGCTTAGGCAAAAAATGCCCAGCAGCCGATTAGCTCCTTTTCCCTCTTAGGAACCAAATGTTTTTTTAGCAAAGGTTTTGCTAGGACATAGCCCTACCTTTCCTAGTAGCAGAAGGGAGCTGGTTGAATATGTGCCCTCCCCTCAAAAGCTCAGCAAAGAGAACATTCTCATTCACCAGCAACGACTTGAAAGCATCAGATGTTTTCCTAAGCTAGCATTTCCTTTTTGTTAAGACATGCCAGTTGTGTTAACGGGTAATCTATGACTTAAAAACGCAGACCCTAGACTTTTAAATTAAGACCTTGTTATTACAGTCCTGTTGTTAGCCACACGTGGTAGTATTAGGGAGATATTGTTGAGTATTTCGGCTTTGTTAATAAATTTATACCCTGCCTTTGATGCAGTGTAGTGATAAAAAGTATACAAAAACTTGAAATGAAAGTACATTAATGCGTATGTTTCTTGAAGGACTTGCATCTTTTGCAGGCACAGGTTGCCTAATGTATTGCAGTCATCATTGCTTCAGTATGAGTAGGATGCATCATGGTAAGAAAAAAGGTGCTATTTTTAATGAGTAGTTTATTTTAATGGTTAAATTTCAGCAGCTTAGTTTTGCCAAGACTGATATTTTCATGAAAGTATTACAAACGTTTTAGTACAAAACCACACTTTCACAACAAACAAAATAAACAGCTACTGAATCTTCCTTTTATCACCAAAACAAACAGACATACAAGCAAACAAACAAAATTTTATGCTAAGCAAAATTTTAGGACCTGGAATTAAATGGCAAATGCAGAGTGGTCAAGCCTGGAAGTTAATTTGTTTTCTTACTTTACATTTAATGTTGTTTGAAATATAGTACTATGTGTGCATGATTTACACCTAGAGTTAGGAATGCACTCACATGCTGCTGTTCTTTATGTCCGGCTTTTGGCCTTGGCAAAAGCATTTGTTCCACATGGTGGAAAATTGGAATCAAATTGACTTGGTTTAAATTAGTTCATTATGTGCTAAGTAGTGGTTTGGAGCTGTGGGTGTCATTATTGAAATGTTTTTCTTGTCTATAGAAAACTAGGAAATTACCCAAAGTAAAGGTGGAAAATATTAACTAATGCCAACAGCACTTGAAAAGAATGGCTGGAGGTGTTGGGTCCTCACTACATGAATCATGTTGGATTATTAGCTCTCTTTCCTGAGGTGCACCTGTAATGGAGGGGTTTTGATGAGAAATAGATTTAAAAAATATGTGAATGATAAATGAGAATATGAGTTGTGCTTCATATAACCACAAAATTTAACAAACACTGTTGGCTCCATAGCAAATTGTAAGTGAAGCCTGCTGATTTCTTGGGACTCGAGTAAAGTAACTCAAGTAAGAAACTCAAGTAAAAGAGACAGTCCTGAAGGAAATACTTAATATAATCAGCATTTTGGTAGTTATGACAAAATTGGTTTGCTGTTCTACGTGATACATGGCTTTTAATGAAATCTACTCCTACAAAAAGCACACTGCAGTGGTTTGAATGGGAGCTCGGGGTTTTTTTTATATTCTGCTTTCATAATAAACTGACTAGGAAGCAGTGCAGAAATGGTGTCTGTAGCACCTCAGAGGAGGTTGGGACCTCTGATTGTGAGCAATCCCACAGCATGTACACCTAATCTCCGATCTCTGACCCCTAAAGGTCATTTGTCAGGACGTTGTCAGACTCCAACAACTCACCCTGAACATGTGAGCCAGTTGGCTAGCCATCTGAGAGTGATGCTGAGAAACATGTGTTGTCTCACTGCTGAAGGAGAAAAAAAGAAAAAAGTTTAAATGTGACTTTAAAGAGGCATCTATTTTTCCTTTTCAAACTTTAACCTTGAAACATTTTCGTCTAAGACAATAAATACTACCTACACAAAATGTGGCTTATCCTGAGCAGTGGCCCTTTGTGCAGGGCACTGTTCTTTTTCAGAGGAGACAGTAAAACAAGCACTTGTTTGCTTTTGGGCTACCAAGATGCAGATTAAAAGCTGGTACAGGTTTCTTCTCCTTCTCAAAGCTGTTTCCTCATCTTACACAAGGATTTGACATAAGCCAGTATTTATGCCCTTGAATGCACCAGCCGGGGCTTTCAGCAGCTCTGTGAACACCCTCTCTGCTGACCAGTTCTCTGCAGCCAAAGCTCTCAAGTCTCTGGATACAGCTCTGTTCTCTCCTCTACTCTAGTTCAGTAAACCCTCCTTCCCGCCCAAAGAAAAGCCAACAAGATGTTGGGCAGTGACAGGAAGGGTTCTGATGGCAGAGGACATTGTTTTGTCACCTAATAAAACCTTGTAGTGCTGTGTGCAGAGCTGGTCTCTGAAGCCTGAGAGGTGCATAACATAGTTGGAAAGCATAGAGGAGGAAAAGCAAAATGCTTAGGTTGGCAGAGCAGCAGCCTTAGCAGGAGGGGCCAGAAGGACTGTGGCTCTTTGGTGCAGGGAGGAGAATGCTGAGGGATGACATGACAAATTTACAAAATCATAAAGGTGGTGGATAATTTGGCTGCAGGCATGCTCTTCAGTAGGTCTCATAGTACTAGAAGTAGAGGGCACTCAGTAAAACTCATTGACCTCCTTCAGTCAGATAAAAAGATGTTCATTTACAGTGCACACAGTGAGTTTCTCAAACTTGCTGCCAGGGGAGGGTGAGATGCCAGGCAGTTCCAGCAGGTCCCTGAAAGAGGATCAGGAAAATTCTTGTGTGATATTTATAATCTCTAAACGGACACTAAGAGGGTGATGCAGAGATGTAACCTGTCTCACCCCTCAGTGGTGCTGGGGAACAAGAAGAAGAAAGGCTCAGCAGTGTCCAGGTTCATCTGCTCCCCCCACTAAATAGCACCTCCGTTGCTGGGTAGGCAGCCCAAACTCTTGAAAAGTGTCCTGAAGCTGGTGACAGGCTGCCAGCATTTAGTAAGTTCCTTGAAACATTTCATCTGTAGCCCAGGATGTAACATAGGCAGCAAGATCAGAGGCTAGAGTTTTCTAGGGCATAGGTAGAAATGATTCCTGTTCCTGATTGAAACTGTGACAAATATTCTTGTTAAGCAGCGTCCCTGGAGGAGGACTGCTGTTCTGGTCCTCTGGAAACATGGTTTTTGTCATGGAATATTGTGACCATCGGTGTTGATGCTGTGTCATTACTGTCATCATACCTCTATATATCCCTTGATAGTGAGATATATCAAGCTCAGTTGATCTATTTTTTTAGTCTTCATTATTTAAACTTTTACATTTTTTTTCTGTTTTTAGAAAAGAACTGTATGACCTTCTACCTTCACACTTAAAAATAATAATAATAATAAAAAAATCCTTACCACACCCTATATGCCTGGCAGTCTTCAATCCTTACTTATCATGCACTGAAGAGTCAGAAAAGAACATCAAATAAGATACAAATGCAGCTTTTTCAGCTTTGTCTAACCTTTTGACATAGATTGAGTTGAAATTTGAGTAGTGCCATGAGTGGGATTGTGATATGGAAAGAAAAAAAGGTGGTAAGGGGTTAAAAGTCTGTTCATTCAACTTTGTCTATGCTCAGTCGTGAATGACATTCTCATGTTGGCAAGGAGGTGTTTATGTATGGAGAATAGTCTCTGACTGTTTTGTCACTACTTTCTTTCAGTGGATCCCTGACTCATGAACGTATATGTAATACGCAGATTCAAGATCACTTGCTCCCATATGCATTTGAACAGCTCTCCCATATTTCATCCCTGGTATGTAAACCTTTGTCAGCTCTTTTTTTCTTTTTTTCCTGCCAGATCAGATTACTGCAGCATATTCTGGAATAACTGGTGTGGTTTATCCTTAGCACTATGCTTTCCTCCTTTCTTCATGTTTATGGCATTGTCTCTGCTCTTAAAGAGCAAAGCACAATACCACCCTTTAAATTGAGATCAGGCCCCTGTTTCTGTGTCATCTTAAAGCACAGTTTGTAGAAACATTTCTGTATGCAGCTGCAGGGCTTCTTGGTTGCCTTAGGATATCTCTTCAAACACACCCAGCAGGGCCATGGGCTTACTGAGGTCATGCATACGTCAGTGTACTCACGTGGGCTTATACTTTAATAAGGAATATCAAACCTATTAATAATAATAGGCTGAAAGTGCTCAATAAAGGAAATTTGAATTAAGAAAACTCATTACATAATATCTACTACACAGTTTGCATTACTTTCACTTACTTTTTAGGATCCTAGGAACTTTGTCAATAGCAAATCAAAGACCTTGTAACACTTAAAATAGATGCATCAACTCTCAGTTTTACTGAGGTTGTCTCTCATTGGTGCCTTTTAGTGTAAGCAGTAAATCAAATCCCAACTATGTAAAAGTTGTATTTATTTGCTAGTTAATGTATTCGCTATGACTGGAATACATAGAGAGTTTTCACGAAATTTAAGTAGGATTAGAATCAGGCCCTAAAAAACTAGAAAATTACATTTAGTACTATGCCAGCCTTCTTTTCCCAGTGTCTGGTGTCTGGACAAGTGCAGATAAAGTGTAGCTGAAGGATACATTTTTTAAGCTACAATAAAGTCGATGTATTTTAAACAGAGTAAATTTTCCGGCCATGGCTTACACTTACTTAGAATAATTGGAATGACATACATGTTGTGTCCTCAGTGAAGGGGAATTCAAACCTTACTGACTCAGGGCACTAAATATAAAAGTTTTCTCCAGCAGCAGCTGATGTCTCAGCACTGGAGACAGATCCAGCTGCTAAAGAAATGCATTACTTAAAGGGACAGAGGGACTAGATGGAGGCGGGAGATTTGCATTGGTTTTGCTTGTAACAAAAACTTCTCACGTGACCTGGAGAAATGTTTTGTTTGTATTGTGTTTCAGCGTAACAGAGGAAACACACTTCTTCGCCTCCCCAGACACACTGCAAAGCTGACTGTGTGAGTCCCTAGCAGAAATGGCATTGCTTGCCATAAGCTGTGCAACTGCTGTCCTCTGCTCCCTGCAACTGTGGCCACACATTGACAGACACATGGCTGCGGATGGGCTGCTGAATTGCCAGGACTGAAGACAGCACTTGTAAGTCAAATGAGGGTTGAGAAGCTCCCAGGTTTGCTCAGCTAATCCATTTTGGCTGAATCAACTGTACAATATGAGAGATGTGACCCTGTCAATCATTGCTCCTCATCACTTAGAGCTTTGAATATATCCTCATCTTAGCTATTCTGATGGGAATAGTGCAAAAACATGTATAAGTAAATCAAACCAAACAACTGACATTCATACTGTTTTGTTTCCTTTTGCTCACATGTAGACTCTGGTGCCATACCGAAGAAGAATGCTCTCAGTCCCTTAGACCTGATCATTCCCAGCACTTAATTTAGTAGCTCTATTTGCGTCTTGAATCAGGAGTGAAAGTGAAAGTGATTCATGCAGCCCTTAAGGAAGGAGGGCAAAAAAAGGTGTCACAGAAACACTGCCTGACATCCATTCCACCCATCACTGGCAGTATCCCAGGCTCAGAGACAGATGCCCCTGGCTCTGGCATCAGGAAAATTAGTCTGTTGTGACTTAATTGTGATCTGTTGAAATCTGTGAGTCACTGGCTTCCGCCTCATTCCCTGTATTAGCTGAGAACTGTGGCTTGGACAACGGCAGCTGCACTAGGTTGGAAAAACAAATTCAGGGGGAACGTAAGGAGCTCCACAAAGAGTGCAACTGTGTGCCTAAGAATCTTGGTGGAATAATTATATTAAAAATAAGAGCATGAGCAGCATATGTAAGTAGTTACCTCCCAAGAGTTTTTGCACAATGGTAAGGATAAGAGAAATCTTATAGGAGTACAAAAGTTTACTGAATAATTTTTTCACCCCTAGACCAGTAAATTGAGCAACAGTGTCATAGTACAGAGTAATGTTAAAGAGCTACAGCTCTTGAGAATTAAAATAAACAGTAAACATTAAACCAAATATGGGAGCAAGTAGTGTTTTTTGGAGACTCGTGCAAATATTATTGTGGCAAAGAGTGCGGTTTCATTTTTTAAAACCAGAAGCTGTATTTTCATTTGATATTACAACCTGCAGGAAATACGAAGATAGCTTCATCTGCTGTTCAGTGAGCAAAGGCAGAAAAAAAAAACCCTGCTCTTTGGAGGGTGAACCATGTTATTCTGTATGTGAAGATTCATCAAAGAACATGGAATAAGCACCCTTCAACTTCATTACTTTCTTCCCTATTAACAGCTGGTAAGTCACAGGTGCTGGCAAAACCCCCACCAACCTACTGAAATTTACTGAGGAGGGCTTTGTTATTTTAGCACCACATTCAGAGAGTTCCTAATTTTCTCTGGTTTGAAATGTTCCTTTTGAATGCAGTAAAAATAAAAAGAGCTCTAAAAGGGACCTGAATAAAGACAGAGAAACTTATTTGCAAATACAGCGGCTAAGGTAACAACCAAGCAATATCTGTGCTCAAAATACACTGCCTGGGCTGAAAATTTATTGTAGTTTCACTTTTAGCTATGCTATCCCTCTACAAATACAGTCATAGCGCCTCTGCTTTCTGATGCATACATGAAGAGCAAGCAGATCCCTGAAGAAAATGTCTTTCTAGACAGCATGGGAGAGTTTCTGGGAACTCAAGAAACCATCGGACAGATAGTCAAGCAGTATAAATTCCTGGGAGACATCCAGTAACTTTCCTGGTGCCAATATCTTTCCCAAGAATTTTCCTCCAAGTAGGAGCCCTAGTGGGCGCTTGGCTCTTGTAGCAGCACCACAGGAGGCCAGGAAAGCAGCCACAAAGCATCTGAGATAGCACTGGGGAAAATCTCCAGGAGGAGACATAAGATCACATTTGGAGGTGATGTATCCTCAGCTGTGCTACCCCCATCCCAGTAAAGAGCGTTGGGCTAAACTTACAAATGACTGATAGCAGACAGTGCCATTTTTGGGGCTGGACCAAAAGTCACAGGCAGGAAGGANGGAAGATAGTCATTTGAAGGCTCAGTCTTCGTCAGTTTGAAGTTTAAAACACCACCGTTGTTTGTAGAGAAGAGGCACTAATGGAGGTTTTCAAGGAAAAGATATATTGCAAAGTAAACAATCAAAATGAAAACAGCATGGGTTCTGGTATCACTGACAAATCTGCTCTTATTCCATGCCCCACTACAAACTCAAAGGCTGTACTTCTTCAGTGCTAATACAAGCTTTGGTGAACATAGTATGTCACTGCAGCAAAGAATATCCTTTTGAAGAAAAAAGATATTTTTTTCAGCCACACCTGTGTTTCCAGATGTTATTAGTTGAGTACCAATATAAAACAAGCTATTTGAGTTAACTAGCTCTTCAAGCAAAAGTATATTTTCTTTAAAAAGGGGGTTATTTGAACTGCACTGGAAAAGATGGAAGTTATTTGTCCACAGTGATGAAATTTTAATCTTTTACTGAATAAAACTTGTGGCAATATATTTTAGAAAGTATTCCACAATGTTTTTCTCTAATAGCATTAATAGCCACCAATATTGCCAACATTTGGCCTTCTCCCCTTTGCTCTTGCCTAAGTGTTTGCAGGATTCGGATCTACATTACCTTAAGGTGTTTGGCAGTTGTCCGTGCCTTTTTTTCATTTACTGTAGTAAACACGCAAGAAGAAGTGGTTTCTGGAGTTACATTTTTCCAAATGGGTTCCAACTTCTCCTGACTTATCAGATTCAAAGAAGGAATGAGAGATTAGTGCAAAGTGAGGGCAGGGAGATGAGAAAAACGTAGCCTTAGGAAACCCAAGACTTTGTTCCAGGTCTATGGAGGAGGACAGACAATGTGAAGCGGAAGTGGAAGATCCACTTTGAGGTGTGAGTGACAAATGACACAGATGTATTTCCCAAGGTGTAGTATGCCCTCAGTGCCTTCCAGGAGAATTAGAACCTTATATATCTTGGCTGCCTACCTGCTATTTTCTGGGAGGCGATGGATAAGATCTTACTGAGGCCTGTGAGAATTTTTGAATTCAACCTCAGCCAGAAGATTGCAATGATATAGATAATCTGGTCCCTAAAGTAAGCTTGGTGGCCTCAGCTAATTCAATTTATAGTCTGCTTTTTATTGCCAAAACGTTAGGAGAAACTCACATTCACCAGAGGCTTGGTCTACAAAAGGTGCTAAGTTTTGCAAGCTCCAATTAATTTCATGTAAGGTTGTGGGTACTTGCACCTCTGAAACTCAAGTCTTATATGTAATGCATGTAGAATCTGCCACATTGAGTGTCTCATTATCCAGGAGCATAAAAATGATTGAAAGAGGGGAAAAAAGCAACAAATCCAAATGCCATAAACATTCATTAAAGTCCATCATCGGTATCTAAGCAGCATGAGAGCATAACAATATGTCAGTTGTCACTTTGTAGTATGCAAGTTTTATTCCCAAATTACCCCAGTAAACTAAATGAGAAAGGCAAATGCACAAAAAAATATGGCCATCTGGAATACATAATGTGGAAAGATCTGCAATGCATTACATGGTCTGGAAAGTGGCTGGTTGAATTCCAGAGAGCTAAGATAGACTTCAAAGTCTGGCCGCACATCAGTGAAACTGCTGATCAGCTCAGATATTTAAAGTGGGTGTAGATGAATGAATTTATTACATTTTTTATCTGTTACATTCATATGGGAAAACATGACTGTAGACAGGTTATCCATTGATTTCATGCTCGGCCCTTTTGTTTTTAACTGCATAGATTATTTTCAAAATTTTACATCATATTGCAGTTTTACAAAAAAGGTGTTTTACCATCCTTTATACTGCCACTTACAAGACAAAAAATGAACACCAAACAACCATAAAGAATAAGACATGACTCAAATACTTTAAAAAAAAAAAAAAAGTTGGGCAATTTCTGTTTTTAAATCATGAAAGACAAATCAAGCTGGGTTTCCAACTTTCTTTTGTTTTTGCCTAAACACAAAAACATCCACCATTGGGGATTTTTCATATTTTTAATTCAAAGAGCTTCCTCCTGAATCAATTGCTATGTCTGACTTTTATTTACCTAGACTTGCAGCTTTCCTACTTTTTTGCTGGAGGAAGGGAAAGAAGGATAAAGCCATACATTTCATTATTTTCCATGTGCTGATCCCAGAATCACATGCATCAGAACCATATTTTTCTCAGCCCATGAATGGAACCATGGATCTCCAAACTTTGATCATCTCTAATGGGACAACAGTAGTATTCTACTTTTGTTCCTCTTTTGAATGTTGGTGTTACTACAATAGCTCATATAAAGAGTCTTCATTATGCTCTCCAAACTAGAACTTCTCTAACTAAGCAAGATTTTACTATCCTACCTATTATTTAGACGCTGAAATTAACTATGAGTAACAAACAGAAGGTTTTTTACCGTAAAGTACAAAAATCTTGCTTGTGAGAGTTTTCCTAAATTAGTTAGTGTTTTAGTTTTTGTACTGAGCGTTCTTCACTACACGATCCAGTTTCCTGTTTATACAGTGCAAGTATCAAGTAAACTGTTTGGAGAACTGTTTTTAATTGGCTTTTAATTGCTATGCAATACATGATAGAAATTATAGAATAATTATATGTATAGTACTGGCTGCAATGGAGTAAGAGAACTGTCCATGGGAAATGCTTATGCAACTGGATTTTCCAGATTTTAGCTTCCCAGGGTCCATAACAAAATCCCAATATGATCCATGCAGTTTCCCATCCTCCAGCTAGATTAGGACACACTTGGGAAGATGCAGCAAAATGCCTTCAAATATTGTCAGTAGATAGACCAACACATGCAGCTCAGCAGAAATCACACTGCCTTCTTTTCCCTTTCAGGAAGATAAGAATAATTATCTCAAAACAGTGATGGTCTTAGAAGATAAACTGTTTTCCCCATGATCATCTTCCATCCCATTAATAAAGTCACTGAGGAAGGCAGATATATTCTGTTTGGCTACCTCTATGTACAGGTTTGTCCTAATCAGTGAAGTTAGTGGAGATTTCATACTGTGGTGTGGACATTGGAAGAAGAACAGACAGGAACAGCAACTTGCACAGACAACACATTAATTATTGAAAGG
>VXBW01008523.1:43813-67439 GCA_013400375.1 Thinocorus orbignyianus
AAAAAGTTGTTTATAAAGAAGCCTGTCAGCACTTACCAATTAGAAGCAAAAAAAAGTCTTTCTGAAACATAGGACATAGAGAGGATGAATTGAAACTATTGGGAAAGAGTTATTAGCTTCCATATATATTTGGTGGCATGATTTCTTGTAGTTGAAAGACCTAAGTGTGATGGGCCACATTCAGCAAAGTATTGAAACATTAGCTGATTTTTTCCTTTTTCAGCAAAATTCTTAAGCAGATACTTTTGAACTAAGCCCTGAAGAAGTCAAGGACTGGTATACCCAAAATTAATCACCCACTACCTTTGTTTGGGGGATGGACTGCCCTACTGGGGGTCAAGGTTAAGAGCAGATTTCATATGGTAGCAGCTATCTGGATCACCATGGTGGGGGTGGTAAGAGTATAAAAGCATTTTTGGCTGTGTCATAACAGTGCCAGAGAGATAGTTTGTGGCATATTGCAAACAGAAAGGGTAATAAAACTTAGAAAAAAGCCAGAACAGAAGGATGACATAGCCAAGCATCCTATCTCTGGCAGTGTCCAGTGCCAGGTGTTGAGGAAAGAGGCATGTTTCTCTTGAATACTTTACTAGTATCAAACAATAAGCAGTTCAGTAATTTCCTGGGCTTTAATAAGCAGTAGGCCCCAGTAGACTTTTCTTGTCTGAACTTGTGCAATTCTTTCTTGAAACCTTAGTTACTTAGTGTGCACACTGTGATGATGTCCCATATGGAGCATGTCAGTTTAACTGCACACTCAGTGCAAAGGTCTTTTCTTTTTTGTATTTTTTTTTTCTTTCTGCACTCATCTCACTTGATGTCCCCTGGTACCTGCTGCATAGCAAATGTAGAAAGAAAATTATTTTTTCCCTTTGCACAGATTGCCTTATTAGCAACTATCACCAACAATGTAAATCATCTTTCCAGAAGAGGTCTAGTCTATTGAATTGTTCCTGGAACAGAAGCATCTGATCACAGACTTACAGAATGGTAGGGATTGGAAGGGACCTTTGGAGATCATCTAGTCCAACCCCTCTGCCAAAGCAGGGTCTCCCAGAGTAAGTTGCACAGGAGCACATCCAGGTGGGTTTTCAATATCTCCAAAGAAGAAGACTCTTCAACTGCTCTGGGCAGCCTGTTCCAGTGCACTGTCACCCTCAAAGAAAAAAAGATTTTCCCTCATGTTCAGTGAAACTTCCTGTGTTCCAATTTGTGCCCATGGCACCTTATCCTGTCATTGGGCACCACCAGAAAGAGTCTGGCCCCATCCCCTTGACACTTACCCTTTAGATATTTATAAGTATTAATGAGGTCCCCTCTCAGTCTTTTCCAGGCTAAACAAACCCATGTGTGTCAGCCTTTCCTCATAAGAGAGATGTTCCAGTTTCCTGATCATCTCCTTAGCCCTCTGCTGGACTCTCTCCAATAGTTCTTTGTCTTTCTTGAACTAAAAAGCCCAGAAGTAGGCACAGTACTCCAGATGTGGCCTCACTAGGGCAGAGTAAAAGGGGAGGATGACCTCCATTGACCTGCTGGCCACTCTCTTTTTAATGCACCCCAGGAGACCATTGGCCTTCTTGGCCACAAGGACATGTTGCTGGTTCATAAACAGCTTGTGCACCAGCATTCCCAGGTCTTTTCCCACAGAACTGGTGTCCAGCAGGTCAGTCTCTAACCTATGCTGGTACATGGGTTTACACCTCCTGAGGTGCAGGACCCTACACTCGCCCTTGTTGATCTTCATCAGGTTCCTCTCTACCCAGCTCTCCAGCCTGTCCAAGTCTCACTGATTAGTGGTACAGCCTTCTGCTGTGTCAACAACTGCCCCTAGTTCTGTGTCGGCACNATCACAACCCTCTGAGCTCTGCCATTCAGCCAATTCTCAATACACCTCAGTGTCCACTCATCTCACCCACACTTCCTAAGTTTACCTATAAGGATATTATAGGAGACAGTGTCAAAAGCCTTGCTGAAGTTGAGGTGGGCAACATGCACTGCTCTCCCCTCATCCACCCAGCCAGTCATACCATCATAGAAGGTTATCAGATTGGTCAAGCATGATTTCCCCTTGGTGGCTTCCTGTTGACCACTCCTGATTACCTTTCTTTCCTCCACATGCTTAGAGATGGCATCCAGAATGAGCTGTTCCATCACCTTTCCAGGGTTAGAGTTGAGCCTGATGGGCTTGTAATTTCCTATTTTTCCAAGATAATTCTTCTTGGTTTTCTCTTTGCCTTATCCATTTTTTCCACATTTTTGAGGGACCACATTGTACTCAGGGTGTGAGAATCAAGATTATAGAGGGACATACGGACATTTTCTGATGTGGTATTTATTCTTTCCCAAGTAATGCCTAGCACTTGATTTGCCATTTTGACTTGTATAGAACAGTTGTTGATTTTATTTATTTGTTCATTTTTTTATTTTTCTGTTGAATCCAAGACCCTATTTCCATATAGAAACAGCTACTGAGCTGCTGGTAGTATAAGTAAAGCTGGAACTTTTTTCTCCAGTGTGCACCAGTTCACAGTTATCTACACCAAATTTCATCTGCCATTTTCTCGTTTTGTGTCTTAGTGGGCTCTTAGAAGTGAGGTCTTTCTGTAGATCTTTTAAATCATCTCTCTCTTAACCTCCTAAATAGCTTAGATATAGTCAGCAGATTCTAATATCTTTCACTCCTTTTTCCAGATCAGGAATCCTGACTCTTTTTCTTGGAGGGGCCCCTTGATGACCTACTTCCACTGTGAAGAATGACTATTAATTCCAACCATCTAATTTTATTCCTTTTTTTAGTTTATGCAAGTCTTATCCATCTTATCCTAAGGCTGCTTAGCTTCCTGAAGAACATCTGCTGAGGGACAATTCCACCAGGTCAGGAGCGATGCATCCTCCTTGACTCACTGCCCAGTGAAACAAACAACAGCGCCTGAAAATCCCCTTGGTGCTACCTTAAGTTTGGCCCCAGTTATCAGGACCCCATTAACATCTTCATGAGCATAGCAATTTGGTAGCTCCTGATTCAGTGCAATGATGTGGAGATGCCTGTGGCCTCTGTTCCTGATGAAAAATACTCCTTTCAGTCCTAGGCACAGTGGGGCGGACAGTAAACCCAGCAGATGTAGTCGGGCACATTCCCCACCCTACAAGGTTTCTCACAGGAGCTCTTCTTATTACAGACCTCTCAGCCCTCCCTGTTATATCACCCACGCTCCCCTTCCACCCTTCACCTCTTGCAATTGTAGACGCTTTTTAACTTGACACATAGCGTAGCTCTTGTTACAAGCACTCAGCACAGTGACAGGGCAGTTGTTCCCTCTCCCCAGGCTGTGCAGGACTCAAAGTATTTTTCACCCACAGGGCGATTGCTTGTGGTGAATTTAGCATATTTGGACGAGTGTTAACTCGAATAACTGTGTCATCCCTCTGTCAGTTCACAGGAGTGTGGTTAGGGCAGAAAAAGTAAAGGCAAACTTCATTGTAGGGAATACAGGTGCTTTATTTTAAGCAAAAAATGGCTTAAAATCAGGGTTAGAAAGATACATTTCCTAGTTCTTGAGAATATTTATGTGCCATAGAATTATTGGACTACTTGACTGAAAAGCTTTTAGCTGCAGCAGGGCACACAGTGTTTGGCCTTCAAGTTATGCCCTAGGGTAGTTCTTTCACATGTTTTCTTCTCTGTGTAACATCAGAAACTACCTTTGCTACAGATAAGTAACTTAAACCATCTGAAAAACAGACACATTTTTAGCTTGGCTGTTCTGGGAATAACGTCAGGTAAAGTGAAGTCTGAAAATATGGGCAAAGGTGCATGGGAGCTGGGAGTTTGGCCAGTCACTTCTCTGATGCCCAGTTGCAGTTCTGAAATAAAATTGCCATGATCCAGTTAAGACACCTGTCAGGAAGTGAAGTTGAGTGAACCTATCCTGAATTTCATTAGATTTATATTTGGCCATTATGGCCAGAGAAACACTATCTGGACCATTATAGCACTTGACCAAAATACGTCTTTGATACCAGCAGACACATCTCCATATTTTCGCTCCCTTTTTGCCAACACATTTACTAACTTCTTGCAAAGTTTTTGAAGTCTTTACCACTTTCAGGGACAAGCACAGTGCTGATGAAGCACCACCTATGACTCTAGCTGCTTCCACAGCAGAAAATAGGAGTAGGAAATTTATTTTCTTTGTGGGAAAGCATCATTCACTTGCCAAAAATAAGAGAAAATTTCATGTTGCTTTCTTCCATGAGGTTCCCCTTGTGGGACTGATAGGGAGACCCTCTATTCATTTGATGATGATCCTCTCTTTTAGTGTTTTCATTTGCTACAAACTGTCTGTCAGTAGAGTGAGACAAAGAGGAAATAACTCTGTGCTAGCTCATCAAATTACCAGTTAAGAAGCTCTCTCCTTTGTGTTTTGGCTGGTTGTTTATGAAATCTCCTTTTGAAATCAAAAAGCATCTTGGGTCAGCATATCCCTAAAAGGAGATTCTGCTGTTATTTTCCTCTGACTAATGGCTGCAAAAAGGTCTGCATTTGGATATTTTTTGAATACAACATGACAGGTCCCAGTAGGTCCTAGTTCAAAACCTGCATTTCCCCTCCACCCCATCCCATTTAGCTGTAATGAAGCAATCATTCAAACTAAGAGATGACGACATGACACCTGTGAAAATATAAGATCATAAATACCATGATATCATCATAAATCTGTAGGAGTTAAATAAAATTAAGAAAATTTTAGTGTTTTATTTCATACCGCATATTGCCTACAAGGCAATCCTGAGAGTGTGGGTGTTGGGACAGTAAGAAGCTCAGCACACGCACTGGAGAAACCCAGCAGGGCTGAGTTGTATGTCATCGTTATACTACTGCATGGACTCTGAAGTCCAGGTTTCCATTAAGTTCAGTAGACTTCGGATGTGCTCCCAAATGCAGGACCTAGAACAATATCTCATACATAGGCTATGTTTTTCCTCCGATTCAGAAGTTTTGCCAATCTGCAAATGGATACAGGCAGTATTAGGCCAAGACAGTCATGATTCTAGAGCTGTGCCCATTTTCTTTCAGCTTTTGAACAATGGGCTCCAAACCTCAAATCCAAGCAGCTTTACCTAGTTCATGAGCATTTTCCTGCCCTGTGGAATTCACCTGGAGACTTGGGAGGTACTGTAAGCTCTCTTCTCCTTCACAGCCTCTGAAGCTCAGGCTCCAAGTAATGCAGCAGAAACTGGAAGCTTCAGAGCCAGGATTTCAAAGGGTGAGGACTGTGTTTGTGCACACAATATTTGAATGCACACTCCTTGCATGCTTAATCCCCTTCATGTGCAAGAGAAAAGGGGTGAATTTGCATTTGTAAGATAGCCATGGCATGCCCCAGAGCTAGTTTGGCTGAGTCTGCCATCTCCCACTTTGTGTGTGCCTTCAGTTTGCATTTGTCCATTTCGCTGACAGTGTGGAGGAGTGTGTGGTCCCAAGAGGGATAAATTAGACTTTAATCTTTGACAGCCTGCCCTTGTGCCTTTTCTAGCCATCTGGGCACTTCCTATTCTGGCACTGCCCCTCTGCCACAGCTTCTGCCAAGGCTTGGGTGCCTTCAGTAGCTGGTGAGGCTTCATTTCTCTGTGACTGCATGCAGCCTGGAAAGTAGTTCAATCTTCTCTTCTCCTACTGCAAGGGCCTGTGCCTGAAGGAGTATGTCAGGAGAAATCCCGCCCTGATCACAAGCACGGAGGGCTTGGTTTTCTGCAGGTATGATCTGAATAAATGATGTCATACCTAAGGGCATTTTTCAGCAAAAGATTCATGCAGGTGCTTTCACCACAGAACTGAACTAGTCTTTGCTGAATAAATTATCCCACAAAAGAAATAATTAATGTAAGAAGAGGGAAGGAGAAGACAGTGTGCTCAAACTGTTGGCATTGTCTTTGCTTGGGACAATGCAACTGACTTTTTGCCGTTTGTGGCTTGATATTGTATTGCTTTCATGTAAATCGTTCTACTTCATTCCCTGCAGAGACATTCACATACTGGTTCATAGGTCCCCTGCTCTTTTCTCAGCAAAGATAGAGTGCACGTCAGCCCCAGAATTTCTCTTTCATTCTGCTGCCAGGGAGCTCTGAAAAGAAGATTAGGAAACCCTACAAACCCATCGTCAGTCGCATTAGCCCACAGGGAGGGATGTTGCAATGAGTGATATCTGAGGGTGGAAGATATTTATCTCCATGGCAGCATGAAGTTTACAAATATACCAACTGTAGCACAATCACCCTTTTTCTTTTTCTGGCTCAAGCATGTATACTGTACTTTGAGGATAACTGATTGACTGTCAGACTTGTGGTCTTTAAAGGGTTAAAAAGGCCAGAGGCAGTGTGAGAAAGCTTTTTTTCACAACATTTCTAACAAGCTGAACAAAATCCAGGCCTTGTTTAATGAGCACATATTTTATACAAATAAGCTCAAACGAGCTTACCCATCTCTAATTAAACTAGAAAGGAAGCATTTGTCCTAATTGGACTGCATAACTGAAGAATTAATTGTGTGGCTGCTTAGAATTGCAATCTTACGGCCCAATTCACAGAAAATACCTTCATGGTAGGACATACTATATGCAAGTTTGCTCATGTCTTTTTACCGACACATAAGCCCATGTGTGATTTTGACGCTTTGGTTTTGTTTTTTAAAGAAAGTCCGTTCATGCAGACGTACATAGGCCTTAGTGGAGGTTAAGTACAGTATTTCAATATTCTAATTAGGCCACAAGAGAATAGTTCTCCATCACTGTAATTAGGTACTCAGTTAATTCCTACAGTGAAAATGCTATGCTGACTTATTTACAAATATCAAAAAGGATGACTATTCCATTGACTTGGCTAAATCTGCAGAAACAAAAAGCATGGCATGGGAATTCATATTTCCTTCCAGTGAAGCCTAACGCTGTGCATGGCACTGCAAGAAGCTCGCAGTTGTTGAAGTAACATCTGTGGTTTTCAGTAGGTGCTGATTAAAACAGAGGAGAAACATTGCTAAGTGCCTTCTCCCTGTGAATTTTGCAAGTCTTTCCTGCTCCATTTACCAGCCAGAGCAAGTTTCGACATCTGACCATGCTGTACAGCCAATGCTGCTGTGAGAGAGGAATGACATGCACCCCACCCCAAGCATTGCCGGCGGGACTGTCAGCACAGCTCCCGCTCCAAGATCTCTGCTGATGATACACAAGACAGAGCGCTGCATGGCTGTCAGACACAAGCCAGGGCATGCGGCAGGTTGGCAGTCCTAGGAATCTCATTTTGCCTCATAAACCAAATGCCTTCTATAGGACCCCCACCTGAAACCTTGCTTCATTCTGTCCAAGCTCCTCTGACTTCAGTTTAGTCCTTCTAAAGTAGTGTTTTCAAAGCACCCCCAAGTGCTTTAGGTGCATGGAAGTTTTTTGAACTTTGCTATGAACAAGATTCTGAATTCCTTCAAAAGGCCCTGAAATTCCCAGGCACATTATTGAGAAACAGTAGTTGTGGAAACCCCACCCGTACAGTTTTGCATGCTCTAGCACTAGCAAAAATATAGGGCTAGTGTCATTTTTGTCTTAACAGGGACTGAGTATAATGTAGGTCAAGACTTGAAGATTTGGCTGTGTATGAACAACGGAGAATGAACTATGAAGCGTCAAGTGGTAAGTTTTGCAGGCTCCTTCTGATTGTTCTGCATGCAAGGAGGGTACTGTTGTTTTGCAGCATAGGCAGTGAATTTGTGTTGTGTTAACTGCTCAACTTTTGGTTCCATTTGATCTTTCAACACATAGACAGTTTGTCTGCTAGACTCAATTTTCTTCCTGTATCAGGTTTTCATTGAAAAGTTCCGAAAGTGCCTATTTGTCTTTTCCTTATTTAGAACTTTTCACTGCTTGAGTCATGTCTGTTTTCATTTATTTTCCAAGATGTATGAGAAGTGGACAGAAAACCAGAGGATCTTCCTAAATTAGACCCAGTAAATAAAAATGCATATATGAATATGATACAAGACAAAATTAAAAGCCTACTAAAAAAAATAGTCTGTATCATACAGTCACAACTGCAAATCTTGGCCAACCAAATTTAGCCAGGAAGTGTAAACAACCTGATAGAAATTCTCCTTCTGGCTCCAGAGCAAACCCTCACCCTCAATCAGAAGTTGTACCAGAGACGTCAAAGGTACTTTGACGTGCACTTTTCCATATGTCCTAAGTTAAACCAAAGCAAAGTGAACCACAGGTGCGAGAACAAGAGCCATAACTGTGCTTCTCATGGGCAAAGTTTTGCTCTTAGCACTGTAGGATGCTACTTCTAAACCACCAGCACCAAACTTTCTGCACTTCTGAGTCCACACTGAGAAGAGGACTGGGTTCACAACAGCAACCATCCATCTGTGGTCAGATTTCCTCAGCTAGGACCTGACTTCTAACACCTGCCACCAAGAGCATCTGCCATGATGCTGGCATATAGCCAGAGGCCTGTCCACTCCTCATTTAAAGGCAGTCTTTATAATGGATCTGCAACGAGTGTATGGAACAAGAGTAATTCTTCAGGTTTAGAAACTAATGTCTAAATTTTGAAGTTCAGCCACCTCAGCTAAGATTCTCTGGTCTTTAATGAGTCACTCTTGACCTAACATTTCTCTTGGTATTTTAAAGAGGGAAAGAAAACAGGCGTTGACCCTCCTTGGTTCTCTGTGGTTCAATTGTAGAAAAAGAGAATGAATGCATCTCCTTGTTGCAGGTAAAGTATTACAAAACATCAAATATGCTTTCTAGGATTTTTTTAAAGAATGAAATACTGAAGTAGTTGAGTAAAAACCCTTTACCCATGGGATGTGTGGGCAGTACAGTCAAAGGCCTGAGGAGGATTATAGCATTGTTTTTAATCTGTACAACTGCCAGTAGTATGAGGCCACAATAATGGAAAAAAGAAGTCCCCATGTAAAGTATCAGCTGAAACATGAGATTTTCGATCCTGTATAAAAAAGCTCAATGGTTGCAGTCCAGTCAGTGACTTAAATGAAGGGTTTACTTCTCTGATCTTCTGTGGGAAATAATTTGCACTGCCAAAACCTTGACACATAATTTGGCGCAGTTGGCCAGTCTGCTGTGGGAAGAAGAAATTGAAGTGGTCCAGAGACTAGATTAACTCATAGTGATAGGGAAGACAATCACTCTCTTGAGAAAAGTCTGGTCTTTGCCTGGCAGTGTGTTCATACTATCTAAGTCCTGTCAATAGAGGAAATAATACTTTACCAAGTTCAGGGGAACATGTTAAGAACTTCTGGTTTTGTCCATGGAAGAGATTCATTGCAATAATAGGTATTAGGCAAAGGGATACTTCATAGCCATGACTCTTTGTTAATACAGCATCCTCAGGCAACCATCAGTGTTTTTAATTTAGTCTCTTCAAATTATTGTGTAGCATTACTCACTGCTTTCCCAGTGCAGTCTGTATATTTTGGCCTATAATCCATCTATCTCACCACAGGAATGAAGAGTTAAAATCTGCCATCACTCACAGTGGTGTGAATGCTGAGAAAGTACTTGAGGCCAGTGGAGTCATACTGGATTTATGCAGATGTAAGTGACAGGAAAATTATTAAGTGTCTGTTTAATAACAGCAAAATTCTATGTCGTTTTATGATTCAGGCTCTGGTTCACAATTCTTTGCATTGGACAAGTTAAAACAATATTTGACACATTCTTAAACAGCAGGGTATAATTTATTACAATCCAATTATGAAAGCATCACAAGAGAAAGGAATCAATTAGCTAAACTGGAAGGCATAAAGACCCACTGATAAGATACACAGAGCCAAAAAGGAAAAAGAAAAAAAGCCTCCACAGGTCAAATACAGGAAGGTCTTGCCTCTTCATGAAACTGATCTTTTTCAGTTGACAAATGATCATAAATTCGGCAGTGCTGAAGAAGCACCTGCCTCTCTCCAGGTCTTGGGACAGAGGCAGTATGTGCAGACTCTTTAAGGCTGCCTGAAGGTGGAGCAGGCCCAGACTATTTTTGGAGTGGTATATTGACACTGATTTATGTCTGGCATGACAGATACAGCAGGGAAGACAGACTTCTTGTTAAAAAGAGGCTCTGATGGAACAAGATATTCTGTGTAACCCTCTCCTGCAAAAGAGCTTGGGGATACAGTGTGTGCAATCAAAACACAGCTGCAGGCAACATATGTAATCAGGAAAGACATGTTGAGCATGGGCCAATCTCGGGAAAGCTGTAGGTGATATTTTCTCTGCATATAGATGAGGTCTGCCAGTGATAACTTGTGTCTTGAACCAATTTCCTGCTCAGAATCTGTTCAGAAATCATAGATTGCTCCTGGAACAGCACCTTTCTTCTCACGAGGGGCCACTTGAAATTATGTTTGTGGGGATGAAAATCCCCAAAAATTTCTTCACATGGTTTGTGCTTTTCTGCCAGAATGAGAACATGAGTTGACCATGCAAGACTTTCTGGAGACAACGTAAATCGTCCAAGCTGTGCTGAAAGGATTATAATTGTGCCTTTTTCTCACCAATAGAACATTGCATTTGTCTCTCTAGAAAATGAGAGCCCAGTTTGGTGCTGCAGCTAGCACATAAACATTGGTAATGAGGAATCACTCTATGTGCTTCACCTTGTCCAGGCACACCTTGAAAAAGTGACTTAAGAGAGGAATCTGGTGGCTCAGAAAGCCACCAGCCTCTCCTTTAACACACACTGTGAGTGTTGTTTCTTGTCCTTCACATCTCCCTGGTTTTCTCTTTCTCATGGTAATCTGTACAGTATTTCCAAACATCAAAACATTGGGCAACTCGAATAGAGACAAAGTTTCCAATTGTTCAGCTTAATGGCATAAACCCATAGCTTCATTGGCTGTTGCCAGATTGCCTCCTTTGCTGTGATGAAGTTTTCAAGAAAGATCTTGCAACAACATGTCGACAGGGAGGCTCTTTCCTGTGGAGTCTGATTTGAAGGCCTCTGATTTGCTGATGTCCCAGTCACAGAAAACCTTCATAGTGAAGCTTGTGCTTGGTTAGTGTTTCAGATTGCCCTATTGGAAAATGGTAGAATATGTACCGGTAAAGATAAAAATCCAAAGGAAATAGGGTGCAGTCAGATTCCTCAATAAAAGAAAGAAAACATCAGCAGAACTTGCATTCAACTTGTGAGATAAAGTTTAGAATTACTTTCAGCTTTCAAGAAACATCTTTCATTGGCCTAACTCTGAAACACTCCAAAACACCTACAAATTCTTTAAATTATCTTCTGAGTAGCAGGAAAAATAATACCATTCTTTTAGCCTGGTTTCCTGTGAGTGTGATATTCAGACAATCGCATTCTGTGAGTGAGTGTGCATAAATACACATTACGAAAATACGTGAAGAAGGTAGACTTTTTTAATGCCTCAAGGTGAGCAGCCTTTCAGAGCTGCTTCTTGGAAGCTCACCTTCAGGGCACAACGTAAGAAGAAATCTAACCACGGTAATTATTTTTTTAATTTTTTTATTTTGCTATAATCAAAATTAGAATAAAGGGCTAATTTTATTTTGTTTAGATGCATGATGCAACTACTTGAACTGAAAGCACACGAGGATGAAATATATACTTCATTTGACCAGGTTTACCTTCTGATTTGTGTTTCTATCATGTGGTACATAAAACCATAAAAAATGGCCATCTGAGTCCTCTCCTTTGGGGCCTACCTGTCATCACCCATATTCCAGCAATGTCAGTTGAAATGGATAGGTGGGATAATAATAAAAGATGCTACAGCAGACTCTGCTTTATGTGACAAAATGAATACTATGTTCATGACCAAATTCTGAATTCTTTAGTGTCTCTGTCCTTAGATCACATACATGTTTCCTATTGACATAAAATAATGTGAACTACTTTAGAACTGCTGGCAGCAAAACCACCATCTTTTGTTCTGTTGGTCTAGAAGAGCTATAAGAGTAATGCAACTATGTGATCACTAGGTCAAGAGAGAAAACAAAAAATAAGATGTGGATATGAGAAACCAAAATATGACAAAGCAAAGTTTAGGAGCTGTCACACTACCTAGCGCTTCCATAGTTGCTACAGAGATTATAAAGTTTGGGTTTCCATTTTTAAGTTGCCTTTGACAAGTAGAAACTTTGGCTACTTGACCTTTCATCCTAGAAAGTGAGATCATAAAATTAAATGGAGTTTCATTGTTCTGTCCTGTTGTCCTGTCCTGTCCCACAAGCTTGCCAAAGGGAAAAACATTCTTTGGTATTCCCCATAACTTCCCAAAGTGGTGTTGTCCCAAGATCCTTTTCAGAAAGAAATACAAACCATGGAATATCTTTCAGTGAATAAAAACTTATAAAAGCCAAATTTCTCCAACACAGATGTTGACACTTCTCCTTAATAGTAATTACATCATTACAAATAGTTAAAGATCGATGAAGCTTTACTTGATTAGCAGAGTAAGAATCTCTGCTAAGATGTCTGTTAAGATACCGGTATTGCCTGGTATCATTAAAGAAAACATTTTTCCAAATGTTTCTACACTTATCTTGCTTTGAAACTTAGTGCTGTGCATGCAGGGTTACTTAAATAAAAATTATTCCATTTATGTTCAAATTAACATGAATGTTCTGTAATGAGTTACAGTAGGAAAAAGGTGCCTTCAAACTGTGATGTTGGATTTTTAAGTCCTTAACTAAGAGGACACTATCCTACCTGGAGTTTCGAAGACAACTTTTGTGTATCTATCGTTATATCAAGAATCAAGCATAATAACAAAAGCAGAACCAAGATAGTGATTTTACTTCATCTTATTTTCAGCAAGATACTGTGACAGTGCCTTTTCTTCCCTATTCTGTTTTCTTTATCAAGTAACCCTGAAATGATCTTTCCTTTTTTCTGTTCCTCCTTATGCTCCTCTTCATGTTCTTTTTGTCATCAAAGTCCCCTCCTACGTCTTTTCTTTTGGAAAAAAAAATAATTAAAAATTCTCTTCCATTGTGTGTTTCTGGTCTTTCTCTTTTGGTCTTTATTTTTTCTGTTATCTACCAAAATTTTATAGCTTACCATTTGTAAAAGACTGTCAGCTGAGTAGGTAGATGAGTGTGCCTTTGGCTCCTGCCTCTTTCTCCTTGGCATTGAAGGAGAGCTGGAGTGGATGAGGCAGCAGCTACAGGGTGATGCCACGTAGCTTCTGTAACTTCCTTTGTCATGTTGAGAAACAAACGCCAGGCAATGAAGAACTTCAGGCAGGTAGTGTGACATCACACCTTGCCACCACAGTCTTTGGAAAACAGTCTGCCATGGTTTCTGGAGATATTATTCAGGCAAGGCTCCTTCCTTTGCTTGCTTTTTTGCTCTTTTACACTTGGTGAAGCTCATGGCAAGAGGTAGGGACACTGACACTAGGAACACTAGCTCGTTTCCCCACCTGTCTCCTGAGGCCTTCTTGTGCTTTTGCCAGAACCTGACTCATTAATGATCCATTTGATAGGTAGCCCTAAAGCCAAAATCTCATGGAAATACCACATATCTGATTGGCTGTCCTGATCACTTGTATAAGCAGATTTTTAACAGCGATGCTTTCCGTTCCAAGGCAGTCACTGCTTACTGTGAAAAGCATGGCCATACAAACCAGTTCCAGATTATTATATTTTACCAAGTATATGCACTAAAATCAATGGAGCTACTGCTCTGCCTAAGGCTTTTTGGTGAGAATGAGGGTTATGCCTCTTTCTGCCTAATGCCCCGTGAGGGTGTTCGTTATGGAAATGGTTACTCACAGGAATGCCACAACTGTCCACCCAGCCCACACCTCCATCTCTGAGAGTGGCCAATTACCCTTACTCAGGAAAGACCAGTAAGGAGGAGGCAAGCACCAGCAGTTCAGGGGTGCTGTAGTTCAGTTCCTAATGTGGCGTCTTTGTGCTTAAACGAAGACATAAGTGAGGACACCATGTGACAATTTATCATGTAGTGCCTGTGATCCATGTCCTAGTACTTCTACACAATGGAGGTGATTCACTTGGACTCCAGCTGCAAGAGTTAAGATTATTCTCTGCCGCATCAGGTTAGTCATGTGCCTCTGTGGAGACACAAGCCCTCAGTGAAAATGGAACAGTAGTCCCTATATTTCAACAACTTCCAATTTAGATGTTGACAATGTAATTGTTCTTTGAAAGACTGAAAGTATATCCTCAAACTCGGCCATGTCAAACAAAACCAAGCAAAAATCCTTTGATCCTTAGTGGGGCCAAATGTAGTCTTCAGTCAGACTTCTTTTAACTTCCCTGTCCTTGGTAGGTTTCCAAAAGTATGACTGAAAACAAAACTGTCTCACAAATGCTGATCTGTAACAAAACTCTAGTCAATATGATAATGCATATGCTGGTTGATATCCTTTCTCCATTGTTTATGGTTGTAGAAATATTTTACCCATTGATTCTTTTACAGGTTAAACATCCATGTGGTTATTTTGAAAACCTTGGGTAATACTGGTAAATAAAAAGTTCAAGCTGAAGCTTTACAAGACAATACCAGCATAGTATCCTTCATCTTTGCTCAGAAGTCCTGCTAACATCAATAGTATCTCCATCTACAAAGTCTTTCAAGATGACAGCTCAAAGAATAACCTAGGTGCCAACAAGTAATAGAAAGTTGGAAGGAGCACACTGCAACCTTTTTTTTGTTTGTTTTTCTTTTCTTTTTTCTTTTATTTTTTTTTTTTTTTTATGTCTGCTCTCTGAATTGCTTTGGAACACACCAGAAATAATTAAGATGGATAGAGCATGTCTTGTTTCCTACAAATGTTTTAACATTGTGGGGATTGTCATTTCTTCTTGAGAGACTGGTACCTGTGTCACAAGTCTGATGGAGTCAGTGCAAACTTCCTTACACAGCTTGAATCAGTATTTACGTTGCTGGCATTCATCTGTTTCAGTACATTTTCCACAACCAAATAAGCTTAAAAAGACAATGAAGCAGAATGAACCTCTGGTAGTTTATCCAGTGATGTTTCATTGCATATCCTGTCAGAGACAAAAAGAGATGAATGGGAGGAACTGTTAATGCTGCATATTTTCAGGCAACCAATAAATGACTCAATTAACTAGTTGTGCCTGGGGTAATTTCTCTCCAAGGTTTAGTTGCCAAAGTTTATAGCAGTCACAGAATGGAAGAACAAAACTAAGCAGGATGATTTTGTTGTTACTCACGGGAAACAGAGAGCTGAGTTTTCACATACATATGTTTACAAATGCATTTGGAGTTGTTTTCCGTTTTGAAACATGTTTGTCATACAAAATATTCATTTTGAACAATGCCAGTGCTGATTTCTCATTGAATTTTGTTTCTGACATTAGTGCTTGCTGGGCTGTCTGTTAGCAGCCAGGATGAGCACTCATACTTAATTCTCTTATCCTGAATTGCAAAGGGGCTGGATGGTTGCTGTGGATTTTCTCCAGTGAGCATGTCTTTGTGACATTATTAGCTGATGTATGTGCCATTAGCTGTGATATATGCAGAATGCTGAGGCAGATACAGACATTCCTTGAGGGATGTTATCATTTAGGTGCATCTTAGCAACATCCAGGACAGTGGGACAGAGTGCTTCTTGCTTGCTTGGCCTGGCCCTCATTCTGTCTGACACCTAGAGCAAAACTGAGGACCAACACCTTTTCAGTCTGAGGCAGAAATGTTTGCTGCCCAGAAGAAAAGCATATTGGAAAAGTATAGTAAAGAATTAAGAAATGTCCCTACACTCATACACAATGATGACAGTGTTTTTAACCATGAGATGAGATAAAAATATCTCCCCTTAGCCCATGATAAACCCTCTTTTAAGAGATGTGTGCACTTTCAAGGAAAGAGTTTAAGAGATTTTCTTCTATATACATAGTTTTCATCATCTAGGCACAACATCTCTTCCTAGCTGTAGCAAAGATAGAAGATAACGGAAGTTTGTTAACATCTTACGCTCAAAGCTTAAAGTCAAAACCAGAAAGGCTGAATATAGGCTAGCCTAGTCTGACCTCCTATGAAATACCTGCCAGAGACAAGCAGCCAGGGCCTAAGGGCTACGGTTCCTTTCCCTCTCCCTGTCTACTCCCCTGCTGTACAGTGACTTTACTCTGCTGTAAGCAAATCACTGTGAAAATGATGCATTTCTCTGCAAATGGCCAATCATAGCTGGCTCCAACCACCTAGGTCCATACCCCAAAGAACTATTCTTGAAGAGCTGTTATGTACATATAATAAAGAAATAATCTCCTCCCACATCACAAGGAATTGGGACTGCAATGATTGCCTTGTAGACAATGGGATTAATAAAAACCATATTGTTGCACAGCTGTTTATATCTCAGTGACATTGTCGGGGAGGGAGATCAGCAGGGAGGGAGATCAGCCTACCAAGTGTCACTGGAAGGAGTAATGGTGCTTCTGTGTGGGGGGGACCAAGGTACAGATGGGTCAGCCCAACTTCATAGAATCATAGAATGGTTAGAGTTGGAAGGGACCTTAAAGATCATACAGTTCCAACCCCCCTGCCATGGGCAGGGACACCTCACTAGAGCAGGTTGCTTAAAGCCCCAACCAGCCTGGCCTTAAATACTTCCAGGAATGGGGCATCCACAACTTCTCTGGGCAACCTGTTCCAGTGCCTCACCACCCTCACAGTAAAGAACTTCTTCCTAATATCTAATCTAAATCTCCCCTCTTCCAATTTAAAACCATTACTCCTTGTCCTATCACTAGACTTCCTGACAAAGAGTCCCTCCCCAGCTCTCCTGTAGGCTCCCTTCAGATACTGGAAGGCTGCTATCAGGTCTCTCCGGAGCCTTCTCTATCCTTGCCTGCAGCTGTGCACTCCAATGAGTAGATAATCTCTTGTCTTTGTAGTTTGTTTCGAAGCAAGCAAAAAGCTGTTTTTCTTCATTTTTGACCATGACCGTTTCTACTTGAGTTGCTGCTGCCCCCAATGTTTCTGCTGTTCATAACTACAACTTTGATTTAACAACAGCGATAAGCTACAGGCTTTATGCTTTTGTAGATTTTATACTGGTTAGTTTGTAACGTTTAGAACCTAGGTAGATCTCCAGCCAGCCCCTCAGATGGCAATTAATTTGAGTGTTGGGAAGGACTGTGAAGGACTGCTTGGCTGTTTCAGGCTCATCAACATCTGTGGCAAGGAGGACCTCAGGGATTTATCAATGAGTCTGGAAGACTTCAGGGTTCCTTGGTTAATAAAATCTAAAATAAAATGTCAGTTATCATCATTATAATTATACAGTTATGCAAGTTAATTCAATCTGATTAGAAACAGCCCTGTGAAGAAACCACATGTTTTACCTCTTTTTAAATGGTTACAGTGGAACCACTTCTCAAAGTTCCTATCTGGGGAGGGAACAAAAAAAAAAAAAGCTTAAACCAAAGAAAAACACCAATTCAGACTTTCAGCTTGCTCCCCTGGGTGATGTGGGGAGACAGTGAATAGAGAGAAAAGGGTCTTGCTTCTCACCTTTTCCCCATTTATTAAACTTTAATATTTCCAGCTACAAGGGGGACTAAATAAAAAACAGACACATATTATCTGTGGTTTTTTACATTAGATCAGCTGAATACTGTCCTCCTTTACTAGGAAGTGTCTGTATTTGCCAACAATTCTTTGTGTCTGACTCATTTCCTTATTACCTCTCTCCTCTCCTCTGTTTTCCCTTAAGGGATTGACTTTCCCCCACCTCAAACAAAAAGAATTTCTTTGGCATATGAAGGTCAAGGACAAATTTTTCTAATGTCTGCCTGCCTGCATGCTTATCTCTCTGTCCTTCTATCTGCCTACTTTTGGAAGGCATCTATTCTTGTAGGCTCCTGGAGTACATACAACAGGCTTTGCTCTATATTAGTGCACTTCTTTTTTTTAGTGGAAGGTGAAGGAAAATGTGCGACTCAGGATTTCCACAGAGTTAGACATGTGACCAAAACCTGAATCAGTAGCTGCACAGTAACATAAATCAATGCATGTAACAGCAAGGATTTATTTTAAGGTCCCTCTCAACTCTAACGTTGAGTATCAAAGTAATTTTCCTTCTTGGTCAATAATTTTAACAGGTAGAAGGAGCTTCAGTGGGCTATTTTCTCTCAGCTCCAACAATACAGCATGATCAAGAGAATNAGCTGCAACGTGTGTAGGATAGACAAGAACGTTTTCAGCCTTACATTTTTATGATTTAACCAGCAAGGGAGCGAAGGGTGGAACATAAAAACTGCACCATTACTGTTAGCTAAAGAAACAGATGCCAAGGCAGTTAGTTGATCCAGAACAGGGAAAATCCAAGAACGAGCAAGAAAACCTTTAATTTCTTCAAACCTCATTACTCAGTAATAGCTTTTTGTTTCCACTCTCAGACAGCATTTCCTCTCTCCTTGTTTTTTAACACTGATGTTTTCATTTACTAAATAATCTACAGATAAATTCTTCTTTCTGCAACTTTCAGACTGATTTATCTGGCATTGTGTGTCATCTCACAGATAAGTTTCGCAGATAAATTGGTTGATCAGGCTAGAACTGAAAACAACACTGTTGTAGAGCAGAAAAGTGACCAGGTAAGACCTCTGGAATTGCTATATCCTGTAGTAAACCACTAGGCTAAGAGCACATTTCATCCTTTATAACCAGAGCTCGAAAAGAAGAAAAAGCTCAAAAGTGAGTAGTGATTTGGGATATTCATCTTCAGAAACTGTAATGGAGCCTGACCTTCAGGGAATGCTGAACCTTCTTCCTGAAGGTCCACCTTTCAGCATTTCAAACTGGAAATCAAAAATGGAGACATTAGCTATCATTAACCACTTTTCAAAACCAAACTCCCTGTGTACAGACCAGCAGCCTTAGAAAGATGCCTTTTTCCAAACTGTGGCCATGCAAATGTTACTGGCCAGAACAGTGAGTGAGCTGGTTGAAATTCTAAGTAAAATTTACAACAATAGTAGAAAGAGATACTGAAATTATAGACTATAAGTCTTCTATCAAAAAAGTCGAATCTAAGAGTAATGCTTATTGAGTTGGGAACTGTAAACATGACTACTACCAAAACACATCTCCTGCCACGACTAAGCCATGCAGGGTTTTATTTATTACTCCTAGACGGTTATTCACACAATCAAATTTGGACATCTTACTTAGGTATGATTCAGAGGATCAACATTACATTCCCTACAGAGTCAACAGAGAGAGATACAGGCACTTCCCAGGCACAGGGTAATTCTGTGTAATTAGGTCAGATGTCTAATGCAACATAAAGTATATGATTTGCATGCTTCCTGCAAGGGTCTTGTTGGCCTTGCTAGTTCTATGATAGAGGCCTGAAACTCCCTAGCTACCCTGGGTGCCATTTCCTTGGGGTGACAGGGTTCTAGTGGTTTCCATTTCTCCTTTCCCTGCCACTGCAACCTCATCAGCCCATCAGATTTCATCCTTTAAGTTTTTGCCTCTTACTGCTGTGGCTACTCTGCACTTTGCTCCCTTCTCATGGCAATCGCAATCCTCTTGTTGAGTGTAGGGGTTGCAGAGAAGGTGGCACAGGGAGGGGGTGGCACAGGGAGGGACAGGCACCTGCATTAAGGATACAGGCCGCCATACATAGGTGTGATGAATGCTGTAGATGCAAAATGCATCAGCTCCCGTTACATCCTTCAGCCACCCTGACTAGCAGCCTTAGCTTTCCCCTGTTCCCTGCTTTGCTGTAGTTGTCAGCTCCTGAGATGCAGGAAAAGGTAGAAAAGTAACCTATAGAGTTATGGTCTGCTGCATCCAACGTGTACTGAATTGAATGTCTGTATGCCACAGTAAAGCATGTTGCAGGCACAACCCCTCTATGCATTTTGAATATTTTGATAAGCCTGGTAGCAGGAGCTACTCAGGAAATACATAGTCCTCCATGGAAAATTTAGACAGAAGTGGCAAAGAGGAGTTTCCGTATCAAAAAAGTAACAACCCCACAGACCAACTGTGACTATTATTCTTCATACAGACTGAAGAAATAAAGTGAAGAAACAGACCGTGAAATACCATGAGTAAAATTACTGGTGATTTGACTGGCCCAGAATGCTGTAGGAATCATGCTCAGAGCTGAAGCTGAGAGCACATGAAAGTGCACAAATGCTGCAATTATAAAAAAAGTAATTACATAAGGAAAAACTCCCTGGCTGTCAGAGAAACTCCAGCTCTCAGAGGGCCTGGGAAGATTAACCATACATTTTGTAGACTCCTATACATTTAGAATTGTTAATGTAAGTTCAGCAAAAGACATTGTCCTAGGCATGACCAACTTTAAATATTTTATTTGATTCACTATGTTTTAAAGTAACAGTCTGAGTGAATTAGTCCCATTTGGACATCTGCTCTCTCACAGTTCCTTGGACTCTGCTCTATTAGAAATGAATGTGAATGTAAGATTTTGAAGTTGCCTTAGTCTCTAGAAAAAACATTTTACCACACTTTAAAAGGATACATGATAATAATACTTTGTAAGTGTAATTTTAGGTTGTAAAGGTTTAGAAGATTTTCTTTTCTTATGGCTATTGCACTATGGGGTTTGGATATGGCCACCAATAGCATTAAACTGGAAAGGGGTTGTGTACAGAATAGTCAAAGGCTTGTTAAGCTTGACTCATAAATGTCTCCGCAGACACAGATGCTTAAGTTTCTTCCTTCTTGGTTTTCTCCTTCATGACCCAGCAAATCCAGCACCAATTATTGGCAATTGTGGTAACAGCTCTGGGACCTATCTTCTTGGCCTGAACTGAAGAAATTTCAGCAAAAGTTCAGACAAGCACAGACCGGATTCCATACTTTGAACATTATGAAATCTTGTAACCTCATTTAAAACAAGGAATTCAGAGTAAATGAAATATAAGGAGAAGGGATCTTTCCTCATCTTCAAGATCAGTCTTGAAGTCTTTTACACTCTCTCCCTGTGCACAGTTGCTTGTTGTATCATAACCTTGGCAAAAGTTACAAATGAAACCAGGATCATTTGGAGCAGAGGAGAGATGTGTTTTTCCATCCACAGATATGGAGTTCATCCTTGCAGAGGACTTGGATACACACCACATGGTGCATGTGTGTGTAGAGAACAGAGTGCCAGAAAAGGAAATAAAAATCACCAAGAAGTGCTGGGAGAGTACTTTTGCTCATACAGTTGATAATTCTAGATGATAGTCATTTTGGCTCTCCCTTCAAAGTCTCCAGCAACAGCAAATTGAAATCAAAACAGGAAAGAGAAAGGAAGATGAAAGAAAGAAATATTAATGATAGGCTGAAAAATGATACACACAAAACATTTTAATCCATGACTGAAGACAAAATGATTGCCAAGTAATATTTTAGTCAATCACTGTGTCTCCCTGCCTCGTACACAAAGGCCAGTGATTAAAGTAAGTCAGTCCTACTTAGATGTAGTAAATTTTCTATTTCAGAGTAGAAAGAGATGATGAATAACTCCAAGACACGTATTTCCTGAAGATTCAAATGCCTTACATCAATATTAATTTCCACTAAGAAAAAAAACACCCAAGAAAAGAATCCAAAGTACATTTACAGAGAGGAACTTTGGATCATGTGCATGAAGGTTTCAAAGCCCTGAATATGTAAGCTACGGTCTTTTAGAAATTAAATCAGATTTACCAACTGTAGAAAGCCAATAAAAAGAACCTGAAAGCAGCTTTGAAGAGGATTTAAGGGTATCGATAGATAACAAGCTCAACATGAGCCAGCAATGTGTACTTGCAGTCCAGAAAGCCGACCACATCCTGGGCTGCTTCAAAAGAAGTGTGGCCAGCAGGTCTCTCTCTCTCATGAGACCCCACCTGGAGTGTCCAGCTCTGGGGTCCTCAGCACAAGAAGGGCATGGACCTGTTGGAGCAGATCCAGAGGATGGCCATGAAGATGTCAGAGGAGTGCCTAGTCATGGCAGGAGGATTGGAACTTGATGATCTTTAAGATCCCTTCCAACTCAACCATTCAATGATTCCATGATTTTATGAAAGAGCAAAATGGCAAACAGCTGTGGAGAGGGAGTAGTGGGCAGAGAGCAACCGCCTATTCTTGTTCTTCACCCATCATCATCCTTAATACTTTAAATAATTATTGATACTTTGACTGAAACAATAATGCTTGGAGCAAGGGAACAATCAGAAGCTCCAAATTAGAAGTCCTGTTTCTACATGTTTTTTCATGTTTCATTTAGTTGCTATTATAGTTTTGTCAGCAACCTGGTGACCTGAAAAATGTTGAAAACCTTTGCTCTTCAGTAAATGCTATGGCAGCTGTAGTAAAAACACAGGATTCCCAGTTATTTCAATTCCTCCACCTCAGACACCCTGCAATACACTCCAGAGTATGAAATCAGGACTTCCTGTAGGCCCTGTGCCTCTTTAGTGAGCCCTGAAAGGATGTCTCAGGCAGGACCAGGTGCCTATGTCTCACCTGTAGTGTCTTTACCATCATGATGATAGATATCACACTTGGACCCAGGTGGAAAAGGCAAATAGGTGAGCCTCACCTTTGGAGACGATCTGTTTCAGGCATGCTTTTTCAAAGAAATACTGGAAATATTTTTGGCTGTGTGTATAGAAAACATTTTGAAAAAGCGATGGTAAAATACCGAGTGAGAGATGATGTTGTTAGCCCATAGTGACACAGACGATTAAACAATAAAAATTCAGTGTGAGACATTATTTTTGAAGTTTTTTAGATGATTTTTTAAGTGTTTTCATGATCTCACTCAGATAATTTCAGATCAAATCCGGGTCTGAAACTTGTGCCAACTTTCTTCACTTTAAAATAGTTCAAAACTGTCTTAACTCATAAAGAAATGAATACTTTATTATTAAATTCTAGGAAAATTCACTTGTACCTAAAAAGCATGTCCGGTGTTTCTGAGCCCGATTCACTGAATATTTCACAGATAATAAGAGTGATTGTTTTGCTTCCCTTCAGTACAAAGTTTGGTACATCCATAGGTGTGGTAGATCCTTAATTTATTCCCTTTAGGCTAGTGAGTACCCTGGGAAGGTAATGAAGCGATTTATTGTAGATGTCATCTACAAACACGTGAAAGAACAGGAAATCATTGGAAGTGGTCAACATCCATTTACCAAAGGTACATCATGCTTGACCAGTCAGATAGTCTTCTATGATGTTATAACGGGATGGCTGGATAAGGGAGAGCAGCAGATGTCATCTAGCTTGTCTTCAGCAAGGCTTTTGACACTGTCTCCCATAACATCCTCATTAGGAAACTGAGAAAGTGTGGGCTAGATGAGGGGACAGTGAGGTGGATTGAGAACTGGCTGTGTGACAAAACTGAGAGGGTTGTGATTAAAGGAGCAGGGTCAAGTTGGAGGCCTGTAACCAGTGGTGTCCCCAAAGGGTCAATACTCGATCCAGCTTTGTTCAACATATTAATCCATGACCTGGATGAGGGGACCGTGTGTGTCCTCAGTAAGTTCACTGATGATACCAAACTAGGAGGGCTGGCTGACACTCCAGAAGGCTGTGCCACCATCCAGTGTGACCTGGACAGGCTGGAGAGCTGGGCAGAGAAGAACCT
>VXBW01008523.1:69962-80379 GCA_013400375.1 Thinocorus orbignyianus
AAAATACCCTGGTACCAGTTAGGAACATATTAGTACAACACTAATTATAAACTGGAATGTGTCAGAATTAAATGAGTTATGATCTGGCGAGGACCTGCAAACTATAGTCAGATACTTAATAAAGTTTAGACATGCAGCTGTGAAGACTCCTGGATCCTTGCCACCTTTTATTAGAGTGGCGCCCAGCAACACTGCTGTAGTTAAGGGTCTGTCAGCATTTCCATTATAAAACCCCATTTTTTTAGAGCTTTGTAACTTGCCCGTTTTAAATCACATCAAGCTGAAACTTGACATTAAAATTGTCAGGAATAATTTCTTTTAATACAAAAATGTTACTTACATTTTTGCTCTGTCTTTGTTTTAGATTCAGAGAAGTAAAGAAAATAAAGTAAGTGCATGTCATATTTTATTAGAATCTTATTTTTGTCATACTTAAAAAAAAAAAAAAAACAAAACAAAACAAAACAAAACAGGACTTGAGTTTGAAAAATAAATATTTTTAGCCCCTTAGGGCTGAATTTTGGTCTTGGATTCCCACTGAGGCATAAGCAGAGAATACAAAAGATGACATTACAACCTAGTCTCTGAATCTTCTGTCTTGAATCTGACCTGGAATTTTTTATGAACTCCAAGATGGTTTGAATAAAACACCAGCTGATTATCAACATTGTGCATTGTGAATTTTTGTGTTTCTTTCTTTGTTTTGTTTACATTTGAGATCTGACAATAGAGTTTTCATTTCATTTCCTACTTCTTTTCTGTCAAAGCCTCAGGTAGTTCAGTCTAATGTTTATATACCCCCAGAGCAATGCAGCTTTTACACCACCTGAGCACCTGCTGTTCACCTGGTTACACATTTTAAAAGGCTTGCTTCTCTCTGTCCTCCTTTTTTCTACCTTCTTTCCTGAAATAAAAGCAAGGAAAAGTATTTGGAAGGGTTAGTTCTGAACATCCTTACCCCTTGGTGCAAGTAACATGTATCACTATGAAAGATTTGCAGTGCAGGTGGTCAGAATAGAAATTAGCTGATAAGCTTTCTTAGGGATTCTTCACTTTTGGTCTCTCCTCTTCTGCTTTTCTCCTAACATATACAGGGAGCGATGGGGGGCCACAAACTGGAACATGGGAAGTTACATTCAAATATGAGGAAAAAAAATTCACAGCGAGGGTGACAGCACTAGAGCTAAAACGAAAGAAACATAATAAAAGGTACAATAAGCAGTGATGCCTAAAGCTTTAGGTACTGGAAGTATGACATATGTCAGCTCACAACCAGTCCAATGGTTGCAGCCCCAGTACAGCCAGGGTCCCTTGTGCATCAAATCTAGGTATTCTGGACAACCTATGGTCAGAGCATGAAGGAAGCCCAGCTACTTGTTCCCTGTAGATTTACCCTGACATCTTGCTCCCATTCATTTAGAGATGGTCTCTCACCTGTTTAGTTGCAGCTCTGGTTTGCTCTCCAAAATTTGGCACATGCCTTAGTAGCTCTTGTTCCCGCTTCATCTGTATCCCATGTTTGATACCAGTCCTATGTGCTCAAACTTTATCTAAGCCAGAGCGTGTCTGTCCCTATCCTACCTGACAGTCAGATATATTGATCATAAGGGATGGAGTTTGACTGGTTTTAGATCAGCAAATTCAAGGTCACATCTGTGGCCTTAGCAAAAGAGTAAGCTAATGTGTTTAGCCTGAGTTTATATTGACCTAAAATGCATACAGGATAGGTTACCACAACTCAGATGATGCACAATAACTGGTTAATCCACTTGATTATAGCACATTTGAGAACTACCTTTGAAAATCCAGTCTCAAGTAACACCTCTATCTCCTCCTGTCCCTCCATCCTTCCCAAATCCTAGGAGGGGTGAGAATGGTATTTGGTTCCTTCAATGATATGTCAGGAACAGATCAATTGGATGCAAAACTCTGTGGCTTCTAAAAAAACAAACAAAAAAATCACCTGGACAGAATTAATCCTGGAGCACTGCAGCACATGCTGTGTGAGGTATCACAAGCACTGCAGCAACAGTGGGGTTCT
Source organism: Thinocorus orbignyianus (assembly GCA_013400375.1). Lineage (NCBI taxonomy): Eukaryota > Metazoa > Chordata > Aves > Ciconiiformes > Thinocoridae > Thinocorus > Thinocorus orbignyianus. The sequence continues at coordinate 72,004 of VXBW01008523.1, forward strand.
AACACTGAAGTCACAGTTTTGTGAAGCACTGTTCCCAGAAACTCCAATGAAGCCAGGGTCTCACCATCTGGATTCAAAAAGTCAGAAAACTTGGTGCACCTGGTTGTCTCATGGAGTGGTAAATTAGCACCCTTTAAGCAGAGTGTAACTTTTGCACCTTGCTGTGTTCACACCAGTGTCTCTTGATCATTTTTTTCAAGTGTTACTTTCTCACCCTTCAATTTACCCCTTTTATTAAGGGGTTCATTTCCACGTTCCCCAGCCCAAACAGAGCAATTCATTGGCATTTTGGCTCAGGAAGATAAATCAAAGGTGGGGGTTATCCCAGTGCTGAGCACTGGGTTGTTTTACAAGCACTCCAGGAGTACTCATTAGGCAACATTTCAAAATCAGCCAGGTTGTGTACAATGGCCTAAAATACTAAACCGTCAAAGTGACAGCTTAAGCCTCTGGATGCTAACCATGCCTCATTGAGTGATCTAACAGCAGAAGCATAACAACACAACTAGCCTTACTGTGCGTTCTCCTACTCAGTTGCTGCCCCAAGAAGGAGGGCACTCTGACAGTGCCAAAATCGCAACAGTTACCCCAATTTTCAGGCCTTTAAAGCCTGGGAAAAGATTCTCTTTGGCCTTTATATTGGTCTGTTCACTCTTTCTGCTCCAGCCAGTGGGGCATTTTCTTGTCAAGTTCAGAAGAAGCAGATTAAAAAATTTTTTGGCCTGCAGGAAAATAAGAACTTAGGCTGGCTTAAGCTGTAACAACAGTGTCTTTATTTTTTCTGTATTCATAATTCAAAAAGTAGCTTAAGGTCTTAATATCCAAACATTTCTAGCCCCTGAAAAGCTGCTGATAGGAGAATGCTAGAGCAAATTATTGGAGCGAGAGTGTTCTTAAAACTATAATGCTGATTGACCAGGTCAGTGTGACCAGTTGTGGAGGAAAAGTATTTTGTTGTTGCCTTGTCAGTTGACCTGGGATCCTTCTCTCAGAGCCCATCTACTTTGCTGTTTGCTCAGTAGGAGCGTGAAGGCAGGGCACAGGATATGAACAGCCTCAGGTGGGAACCAGGAGTATCCTAGGACCCATGAAGGCAGGCAGCCCCCCAAGGAGGCTTCAGTGGGTTCTAAAACACAAAACCACAAAGGCAAAAGGTTGATGTCACTAAACGACCCACAGGTGCTGGCTGAAGAGGGCTGGCTGGGCTCACTCAGGGAACAGGGCAGCAGCAAGCATTGACAGCGGTGGCCATGGCCCAGGCAGCTCCTGGCACAGCTCACCTCCAGTGGGTACCCACCTGCTCATCTCCCAGCACCAGAGGATGCAGTTACTTTATTGCACACACCGGATCTGAGGGTACTTCATGTTTCAGGATGGTGGAAAACAGAAGCAGTAGAGTAATGACAGCAAGAATTGTGCTGTTGAGAACCCAGAAACGGGAGTTTGAAGGGTGTATCCCTCACTTCCTACTTCAACTACCTTAACTGACACATAAAGATTCTATTTAATAACTGCATTATCATATGGTGATGTCTTTAAAATACTAAGAAATGCTACCTATTATTTAACGATACAAAGAGCTGTATAGCACAATTTTAATGATTTTTTTTTTCATATCAGATAATGGTAAATTTTAAGGAGGTTGTTTGCAGCTGTACTTTTCATCTCTCTTGAGTCACACATTTTCAAATGACTGTGTAGGACATTTTGCTGTTTCCCTGTCCAAAGCTGCTGCACAAATTGACCTCTTGCTAGTGCAGTGCCAGTTCTGTGGTTTGTCTGTGTGAGATGTGGTGAAATTAAATGCAAAGAATGACTGCTATGGATGAAACCAGAACCTAGGTCAGGGGACTTGCTAATAGCTATGTTCCAGACCACTGAATGCAGCAGCAAGGTGCAAAGACAAGCCAAGTGCCCACAGAATAATTTCCATTAATATCAACCAGGAGTAGTCTCTGTGTACACAGCCAGTCATTAGAAAGGATATAAAAGTCAGTCTCACAGAAAGAAATAAACACAGAAAGGGCCATACTGAGGCAGCCTAAAATCCACCCTGCAGACAATGGAAGAGAACCAAATTCTGGTGTCCTGAGAAGGTCCGAAGCACAGAGAGGAAATACTAGGTTTAAGGGGCTGTTCAGACAGGTTCATTATTCAATGTGGAAAACGTAGTAAACTGCAGAAAAGCAGCCTGTTCGTGAACTGTAACTGTTGCCATTAGTATCATAGGAAACATTTAACTACCATGAATGGCTAATACTTGTTTTAAATTAACACATCCAGCTTCATCTGCTATGCAAAGGCCTTAGCTTAGATATACAGAACCATAAGGAAGAGAACAAGTAAGAAAGCCTAGCTCTGCTTACCTCTCACACAATGAACAGATCAAAAAAGGAATTCCCCAGGTCACATCAGTGTGTATGTCAAAGTCTAGGAAATAAATGACATTGAAATGAAGACTGAAAAAAGTTGGCAAAGCTGTAAAATCCTGACACCATGAACTACCATGAGTAAACAGCCTGAACCTATAGAAAGCAAACAAGTCACTGAGGTCAGTTCTGGTAAAATTTTCTAGGACTTTACCCTATATTTATGCTTCCTTGGAAAAGGTGAGATGCAGTAATCAGGAGAACTGATCTATTACAGACTACCGGTTATTCCAGCATTTTGGTCTTTCATAGTCTGATGAAGCTTTAATAAGAGACAGCTTTGTCTCTGCAGTGCAAAATCCTCCCAGGGAAGCACACAAACAGCTCCAGAGAGACTCAATTCACATTTACGTCGGGACCCATTTGAACAATCCGACTAATGCAAAGAGAGTTAAATAGAAATGAGTGTCACTCTAGCCCTGTAACTATTCACCCATTCTCTTTTGCTGCGTCATGCTGAGTGTCTGTAATAGCAGAACAACTAGGTGGGAGATGCCAAGGAGTCAGCCTAGCTTCTCCCATTTAAGGACACTGCATTCAGCACTCTGGGTTTAGTTGTGATTCCCACTTGCAGCTCTCTACACCACTCTGGTGGTTTAGAGGGATTTTGCCCTTCAATGCTGCCAGCATGTCTAAATGCCACACTGCACCATTGTCCCTTGGCTGCCAGAGCGGTCCTAAGCAACTCAGGGCTGCTGAGAGTCTTCTCCAAGTGTCTGAATATCTTCATCTGGAGCTGGAAGGGCTCCACCGTGTTTAAGAGAACCTCAGTGTTGCAAGACTGAGCTCATTCATGTGTTGTTTCTAACTGCCATGTAGGTCTGCAGAAAGAGAAACAACAATGTCCCGTTCTCGGATGGATCCCATTTAAGGGAAGAATTCAGACTTGTGAGAACAACCACAGATCGGACATGTGGCTGATTGAAATACAGCCATTTTCCATTAGGGGAGGCTGGAACTACAAATGATGAACATGTTTGTTTTTCATTTCATAGATACTTTATTAGGAATTTAATTTGACTACAGTACATGCTTAGAGCAGACTGTAGATTTGAAGAATTTTTGTTGATGATTTTTTTAGTGTTCACAAATTAAGAGAGTGGATGATTTCTGCCCCAGTTCACTAGAAACAGAGGAGCAGATTCATCAGTATGCTGACCCTCCACTTTTACCTTCTCTGCCCTGTTCTAGGGATAGGGATTTGGCTACAACCATAGCTACAAGAAAAAGACTCCATATTCTGGAGTTTTGAGAAAACTCAAGACCATAACAGTTGGTGCTCAGGATACTGTGCATATCACTAACATTTCCTTTTTCCAGTAGTTGCTACCATGCTTTCCAGGAAGCACAAGGAAGTCTGAAGGCTGCCAGAGACTCTGGCAGAGGCATTTGAAAGGTGCAACAGGAACTTCTCACTAATGTGACCAGCTCCACCTGACTTGGCTAAGGTGTCTTGAGAGGGCAGATGAAACATTTGCAGGCTTAAAAAGCAGTTCAGCAGCTTCTCAAACCATCTAGGGGTTTTAGCTTTCTTTCTACAGCTTGCAAGTCTAAGTGATATATCTAGCAAAAGTACTTACTTGTCCAAAACTCAGGGAAAATATGAAGAAACAGAAGGTGGCTGTGCAATCCTCTTGTTATGCTGTAGTCCTTGCAGGCCTGAGTTGCCTCACCTTCTTAATTGTCAATGACTGTACCAAATTACTGGGACGACTGAGGTAACCTGACTGAAATAAACCTCATTTAACAAGAAATAAGAAGGTGGTAATGAAAAGTGAAAAGGCCTCTGGATGTATCAGGTGCAACGTATGCCCCTGGCAAGCTACTTGTTTTAGAATGTTTGTGGAGGAAAGTATTGTTCTCTAAAACTTGAGAATGCAAATATCGTTGCCATCCACAACTGCAGGGACAAGAAAATCGGTGCTCTTTCCCCCTGTCTGAACACAGGGATAGTTTTGCCTGCTTTTGCTGAATGGATGTTGGGTGTTCCTTCCACGGAGCTTGCATGGAACAGCAATAAACAGTGCCAGAAAAATAATTTGTTTCTGGACAATAAAAAACAAAAAGTCAGAAAAAAGTGGGGATGCCTACTTATCTACTGTAATGCTGTTTCTGAAAACAGAGACAAATATTGCTGGGAAATTTGTTCTCTTGCATTTGCAGGACAGATTTCTGGGATAAGTCTCTTTGGGCAGAATCTGTTGGCCCATTTTAGCTGCCATGTAACAGATTGTCTTTTAAAGACATTTTTGTTCTAGTTGACCTCTGCTGTGATGGTAGATTATGCCCTTCAAAACGTCATGCTGGTAAATTGTATGAGATCTGCCCCTGCAGAGATCTGATTTTTTTTTATTATTTTGAGAAGGCTAAAAGCGTGTTCTAGCTAAAATAGGAACAACTAGGCACATTAATTGAGTCTTTATGGAGCTCACATGAGACAGTGTGATCACACCTTGTTTTCAGCACGTTTTCAAGAAGTGATGGAACTATGTATTTGCTGTCCATCTTGAGAGACCTTAGGCCATAGAACAGCCAGCAGCTGGGGAGTCATAATATAAGGCCTAACACTGCCATCCACAGAATAAAATTCAGATGGATGCTACAAAATGACGATGAACTTTAGAACACTATGCAGGAGAGTTGTAAACTACAGACTGTTTATAGATGTAAACTGCATCTGAAACAGGGCCTCAGAGGCTGACTCAGTAAGGACCGAGTAAAATCTAAAAAGCTAAATTGGGGAAAACTCTGAAAGAGTTTCTTTTTTAACCAGGTCTAGAAATCTCCTCTGACTGTGTCAAGTAGAACTTGATCCAGAAAGTAAGATGTGTCCTTAGACACTGAGAATAATAAGGAGCTTTTTCGGTATGTTTAAATATCTCACCTTCTATATCTGCAGTACTGATAGGCTTCAGCAGGAGTTTGTGGGTGCGCAGCAGGTGCTCAGCTTTCAGGCTTTTGCCTTGTGTGTTTAATTATAAAAGCAATGGAAGAGTTTTGTATATAGAAACAGCAGGTCATTCATATTAGAATAACTTAGACCTAAAGATGTCTTAGTATAACTGACAGCTGGGACACAATAGCTCTACCTCAGGCAGCTGATGTGAAAGGGCTTTGTTATTGAACAGCATCCTGACACCAGTTGGGGGAAAAGAAGAGAATTAGCTTCCCACAAAATGGTGTAAACATCGAAATAAATGCAGTGCAAATAATAAGGAAATCTGGGAAACCTGCCAATACAATGCTGGTGGAATTGGCAAGTAAGAACAGAGTTAATCCTTGGGACACTCTTCAGTGCCCAGAATTAGTTTGGATCTACGAAACCCTGAAATATTCATTGTTTCTGCTAAAGCTCTTTTATGGAATGATTACCTAGAGTCCCCATAATCCACTAACACATTTACTTGTTATATGTTTTTATTACACTCCCCTGCAGATGTTGCTGTTTCCAATTAGAGACGTAACTCCTACCACTGGCTGTTAATAACTATTTTGCCTTGAGACATATCTTATTTGCTAACTGAAAAAGGCAGGTTAATGGTGTCTGCACTATAGTATATTATTAGAAGTGAGTTTGTGAAGTAAACTCCCAGTGACTCTAATCTCAGGAATGCTGACTCCTCCTGAGGTCAGTAATTGGGTATTTTGGAATTTGCCACAGCAGCAGGCCTAAGCCTGTCTTCAGCCCTCTTTGAAATTCGGACCCTGAGGTCAGCAAAATAATTGGTTCATTTGAACAGAAAATCAGAGAAGTGAAGGGTCCGCTTTTCCCCTACTGTCTAACTTCTAATTCATCAAACATTTTGAGATGTTCCTCTTTCTTTCAGGTAACACAACAAAGTCAGTCACTGTCCAGTTTCATTTCCGCAGAGCTCCTCGCCATTTTGCACTCCCTGCTTGGAGCTCTTGAATCTTTGGTTTGTCATGAATCCCAGACAGCTAGTGGAACAAGGCAAAGTTACTCTCTGTGTACACTAGAAACACTTTTTGTTTTCATTGTGTGACCATTACACCACAAGATCTATTTCAGTCTTTTTTTCCCAGTCTTCATCCCATTTATCCCATTTGTATATGCAAAAATTCTTCCTATTGCTCTCAAAGTGCAGCTTTTACTGCCTCAAGTGACTGCTTTTGAACCATCCTATTGCTATGGTCTCAAGATTCTTCTTATGAGGGAATTCAACCACAATTATTGATTGGTAGTCATTCTATTTCTCCAAGCAGTGGAGTTCTTTGACATCTGTTACCAAGTAACAGGGTCGATGATGTCAGCAAAATAGTAGAATAAGGCCAGGATGAGTGGAGACTTGAGTGTTTCCTTCACTAATGAAAACACTAAATATAGTTGAAGTTGCTTTGAACAACACAACCTGAGAGAACCGTAATCATCCTACATCTCAAATGTGAAAAAAAAAACAGGGAATATACAGGATAAACACTCCAGAGTAAGAAAAACATGATAGGGTGGCTACTACTTCTGTAAAACTAAAAATATATGATGTTTCCATCAGTAATTAAAGACACATGGTTGCTTTACAGTTTCAAACGTAACGATTGAATAAAACCCACCAAAGACCACTTCCAAAGGTCTTCCGAGGAAGAGAAGTGCTACTCTGGATCTAGGTGGTGTTGCTATTATCAGCACTCTAGAGTAGAGGTAGTCCAATATGGCTCATGTTAAAAGTAGATGCCAGATCAGCTTCCCAACAGCAGCCAGGCTGTGCTTGAAAATGTCACGAATGAGTTCTGGGTCCTTGATCCTGAAGGTCAGCCTAGTACTGCCTCAGTGTGAGTTAAACCAGAGCACTAGTTTATGTAACTTGTTTGGACTAATGTTAATAAAGCAATAATAATAACAACAACAACAACAGCAACAACAATAATAGTATTTTATGATTTTAGGGACAAATTTTGAAATTCTGGCTTGATTTTTTCTTAGATCCCCTTGAGGAAAAATTTCCATTCATGTTTTCTGTACCTAAGTTATTTTCACTTTTTTCCCTCCTCCTTTTTCTTTTTTGCCTTAAGGTGGTTTTCATTACTAATGTCATCTTTGTAAACTATAAATGCTTCCCTGCTGAAAGGAATGAAAAATGGTTTTGCAAGTGGGAATGCCATGAGCAGGGACAGACACTGGAATTTTTCCCATATTTTTCTCATTTGCCATTGTTTTTTGTTTTGTTTTGTTTTGTTTTGTTTTTTTCCTGTGTTACTTACGACTTAAACTTTCATTTTACAAGAAGTTCTGAAAGTTTTTATTCCTGCCAGATTCTGTTCTGGTCAACAACAGAGTCTGAATCAGAATTGAGGATTCTCTGCAGTATTCGCCACCCACACTTCATATGCTTTGTGATGATGACAATGTCTATTTTGAATTGTTAGCCACCTCAAATTATACAGAACGTAAAGCTAAACTTACAGAGCCTTTGCATACTTTTCAGTTCAGTTTAGCAAGGATATTAAAGCCAGTCTGTTCCTAAAAACAATTATGTTCTTCCAAGCATTACTACTAATAAAGAAAGGTATTACAATGCATCCGTAATACCAATTGTTTTCTTTGTCACTAAGATTCCTGGCTCTCTATACTCTACTGTGCATTTCTTCTTTGAAGCCTGGTAATTCAATCAAAAAAAGGAGCCAGATTGTGGCTCTATGAAGAAGAAAGCAACGCCACAGCAGGTGGGGTTTTCACAGGAATGCCTATAAAATCCTTACTACTGAAAGCAACANTCCCACCAGTCACCAGTACAGTGACCAGGCTATACCACCTAAATTAACTGGAGGCTGATCAATTTTATGCTGACTGACAGCTTTCCAAGGGGTTGCTTTGACAGCCTGGGATTGCTAAGGAAGAGTAGATCCTGAAAATGTCCACCTCTCTCAGACAAGTTCCTACAGTGGGTAAGTGGGTAGGGTTGGAATGGTGACAGTATCAAGGATGAATCAA
>VXBW01008523.1:87602-115362 GCA_013400375.1 Thinocorus orbignyianus
TTCACTGCCAGTTTATCAGAGGTAGGCAATTAAGGGCTCACACACCTCCGGGTCTTGTAGTTTTTTTGAAGCAGGGATCTCATACCAGCCTTGAAATAAAGCCTTATTGTCCTTGGGACAATATTCTTCACTAATCTCACTTCTGGCAATTTACTTTTTCTTGCTGAGCAGATTTAGAAACAAAAAACCTTGAAAGGGCATGGGAGGAGGAATACTCTAGGGCTATCTAATCCCGTCCCCAAAGTGGGAGTTTTTCATTCAGCTTTTCTTTTAATGAGCACTGGATAAATAAACTTTTACTGCAACACTACTTTGATTCAAGAGGTCTATGAGGACCCAATTATGCATCCAGTGGGAGCAGTGTGGCGGTCTGGTTTTCAAAGCAAATGCAATGTAGCAACACAGGCCCCTTGTAATTATGGCTTCCCTACAAATTTATAAACCCAGAGGTGAGCTTTGCTTTGGTTGATTGTTTAAATACAATTATTACCTTTCTTTCACTTTCAACTTGTTAATAAAGCTTTCCCAAATGCAGTGCTTGGATTTATTCTTCCAGAGCCCTAGGATCTCAAAGATATAACTAGAAACTAATCATCTGCTTCGCTGAAAGGCACACGGTTATGTCTGGTCAAAGGTTACCTGAAGAGCCAACATGTTTGACAGACGCACTGAGTGGGCCGCATCCTATTTTCCACCTGAGCAAAAGGGAGGGAGAGGGAAACAGAAAGAAGGAAGTGAAAGAAGGAGACAAGGAGTGGCTAAGAGAATAGAGAGGAAGAAACACTAATCAAATAACAGCCTGGCTCGTGGGAAGTCATGACTCTGTTCATGTCATTCCGTATGTCTTCCTTTGCAGCTGTCAATTGTTCATTCACAACAGAAAAGCACATCTTCCTCATAAGATCATGCAGATTCACCTACAACCTACTCCTGCTTTAAATAAAGAGGAGGGACAGGTGTGCTCAGTGACACATTTTGCAGTTCTGGTCTCCCAAAAGCCCACATTCAGTGGGTCACAAGGAAAAGTTTTCCCTTCCCATTTCTAGGCTCTCCACCTGAGCAGGAGCAGTGAAGAAAGTATGACTGTGACATGTAAGTGGAGGCGTGGGATATATTGCATTGCACGTATGTGCAGCTTGAGGGGAAAAAAGACAGTTACTTCAACTTTGTCTTATAATTATACACCAAATTTTCTATGAATACGGGCATATACGGGGTTTTATGCTTAAATTTATACTAATAATATAATGTGATTTACATATGATATACGTATAGTTTACATGTGCTGTAAGTACTTCATAATATGCTTTACTTATTAAAGCTATATGAGATGATACAGTATTTGCACAAGAAATACGACATAGCCAGTTGCATATAATTCAAGAATGTAAACCTGACATACATAGAGCTGAGTTAGATAAGTCATTTATTTGTTGGAATTGCTGTTTGGGAGCATGGCAACCATTCATGACTTAGTCCTTGTGAGGATTTGTGGGATTTGCACATGTACACTTTTTCAATTGCTGTTGATTTTAATGGAGTTATGGTTTTGCTGTCTATTTTAATACCTCTGTCAAGGAGCTTGCAGTATACATTACATCTCTTCCAGGACAGGTACAAGGGAGAGCTACTGAACTAACAGAAAAAAAACGCTATGTAGAAGAGGAGAAGCAATCGCCCTTCTTCCTATACAGAGGAAGATTTTTGCAAAAGGAAAATCATGAAGCACAGGCTCAGCTAAAGCCACACAGCCTCACACAGTCATACAAGACATTTTCAGCAAGAAAAAAGGAATGGAGGGGCTCAGGGAATGGCTTTGGAGTGGCAACAGCAAAGCAACCTGGACAAGACAAACCACAGTTCGGAGCGCATGCCATTAACTGTACTGAGGACTGTAATTTGACCCCATTACAAATACTGCTTTAGAGTAAGAACATTGGAAATGGAAAGGCAGGAGGGAGTTTAGACTGCATACACATGCATCTGCATATATTTAGTCCTGTGAGAAGCAATGTCTTCAGAATTGCCCTGTGTGTATGCACAGATGTAGTTGTGCATGTCCAAGTCTACTTTGCTCCATGAAGTGTTTCTCAAGGTTTACACAGTACATAAAATATGAAATGGAATTTTGGAAAGGGTGTATTTTCACTGTCAGACTGTGATGATTCAGCACTAGCCTGAGGAAGACAGCAAGCTGGACGAAATTACACTTCCCAGGAAATTATGCTATATAGTGGACTTCTGTCCCCAAGTATACTTGTAGAGACCCCAACCAGGAGCTGCTTCTGGACTCCATTCAGACTCCTGGGGATTAAAGCATATGGTACCTAGCAGATCTGGAAGCCAAGAACAAAATGAATGGTTATCTGAAAAAGAGTGAAAATTCTACTAGCTCTGCAGCAGAACAGTTTATGCTGAATGGCTTTGATCCTTCAGAAAATGAAGGGGGAAAACTGAAAAGAAAAAAGAAAAAAGCACCTGAAAACAATTTGGAAGTGATTAGTTAAAATCTCCAAAACATTTCAGTTTGGGAATTCACTTGGAGACATAGACTAATGCTCTAGTCACAACATTGCAGAAGGAAAGCCACTCACTCTGCCCACAGGAGGTGATTCATATCCGGTCTCTCTGATTTGCAAGCAATACTAAATTTTCAAGAATAAGCTGCAGCATATCCTCATAGTGTACTGGATTGCCTCAATAACCGTATGAAAGATATCTGTGTGTCTAGTCAGGGTCTTTAGCCACAAATGCATGGTGTCATTCTTTGTTTCTCTTGCCTAATGGAATAACAATGGCATGAGAAGAGGCTGAGGTTACAGGAAGTTTCTTGCCCTTGTCACCTTTAAGTGAACACGGGGAAAACAGCAGCCTGTTTTCTAATGTGTTTTCTTTGTTTCAAACAGCAAGAGATAAAATCTCTCAAGAGCTGCAAGCTTGCCTGCGGAAAACAGCTATAAACAGCAAAGTAAGGGAGAGGGCATCCTTTCCTGAGTCTCAGGTTGGGTTCTAGATGAGTGAGAGCCTCACTGTGAATGAAACTCAAAAGCACAATCAAGTGATAGGAAATTTCCACTGAGTTGCTGTTGAAAATTCAGGACAGCTGGCCAATTCAATGTGTGTGGTTGCTTCAGTGTGAAACTCCCCTAGGCTAAAAAACAACAGTTGCAAACTGTCCTGTGGGCACCCATCTCAGAAAGACCTGACTCCTTTCTGAGGTTTTCTGAGATGGAAAGCTACTCAACACCATTATGAGATATTATAAACTGGAAAAGCCTTAGCTTTCCAAAACACTAAGACAGAATGAGGGAATCATATGTATTTGGCATACTCCTTTTTCGTGGCTAGAAGTAAAGACCACCCACATGAATCTGGTTTGCAGTCCAGTGATCATCCAAGTGTCCTTTGTGAACCCAAAGTAAGCTTTACAGCCCCTTTGCCATGTTAAAAAAAAAAAAAAAATCCTGCAACTGCTTTGCGTTGCATGAAGCATTACTTCAAGAATAAGACCTTCAAGGATTTGCCAAGTTCAGATTTTAATCAAGCATAATGTGACAAGCTAAGAACTACCAGACGAGAGCTGTTTCTCATACCTTCATATTCTCCTGCTAAAAAGAGTTTGCAAGCATCAGCCATGGGTTTGGCAAGAAAGACGGTGCATTTAGTGAGTGGAGCTGAGCATGCTCATAGTTCTTGACCTCTGGAGGATTTAGTATGTGCAGTCAATCTCTCATTGCTTCCAGATAGGTGTCTCAGTTTCTGGTTTTGGTATGTACCTAACAGCAGTGTGGTCATCTTGTTCCTGCCCACACTGGATAATACAATCAGGATATTGCAGCTCAGCCCATAGATCAACCAGGATAAACTCGCCAGTAGTGTTCTTTTTTTTTCAGTGGTCTCCTTTAATGTCCAGAATCAGATTCTCTGAATCAAATTACCCTTGCACACGCCTAGACACAAGCTTGTTAAAAAAAAATAAAAACATGAACAGCTAAATAAATAATAATAATAAATAAATCTGTAGCCCAGCTAAATAGCATACCAGTTTATATCTCCTACGATTTTACACCAGCCTCTCAACAATGTCTCCACCAGGCTCCCTGAACCACCACATAGAGGAGTACTATCTGGCAACATACAGTCTTAAAGTTTTAGTCCCTTTTGACACAAAACTTCACCTTCAGTAGTTAAGACACAAGAAGGTAAAGGCATGAATGTGTAGTAATACTATGCATGCTGTATTAACTCCTTTTACATGATACCAGATACAATTAATTGTGAACATCTGGTCAGAAAGCTGTCAGAAGTGGGTAAGTTACTAACTTACCTCAAGAAACAGCTATTGCCATCCTATTTGTAGTTAAACTTCATTGTCTTTTCCTCCTAGGCTGGCAGTCCACAGCTAGCTTTTTTCCTCCTCCCCTAAGCTACCACTGCTTACTCATCACTTCTGGGCCCCAGCCCCAGCAACAGCAGTGCCTCACAGAAAGTGCTTGAACCACCTCCTCACTGAGATCCCAGTGCTCAGAGGTGTGGTCAAACCAATTGTTTATCCAAATTAGATCATATTATCTATGAACACTGGAAAGGAAAATAGTTTCTTGAAGTAAAAGCAAACCTGTGTTTAACTACCCTTGATTTTAAAGTTTTGCAACCCAACACCCCCATGTTATTGAACTCCCTATGGCTTGTACAGGCAGTCTAACACCAGAACAGATTCCAAGGTAAAAAATTCATTCAGCTTTGCAAAGAATGAAAAACAAACACAAAAGCAAACTAAGTTCATGCTCTTTATGCGGTTCTGATGGCACTGCAGTGCATTCTTACAGGCCTGACAGCCTAGGACCATGTTCCCTAAACATGCCAGGTCGGTCTGATCACACGGAGAATTTCACCCAGATTTGATACAGGCAGGTGTTAAAGGTGAGCAACTGTGATGTAATTCATTAACCAGTTTGTCAAATCCTGGTAGATCAGGGGTATACTGGGGAAAAAAATGGAATTTGAAAGGGTACACACCCTCATTCTATCTGTAATATCAAGGATGAAACATACATACCAAGATAGAGAAGAAACAGGTTATATGGAGTGGAAAGGTTGGCTGCATGAAAAGTGCATGAAGAGAAGCATTCACCTTCGCTTTTGAAAATACCAAATCACATCTAGTTATGTGAAAAGGTGTTGGCCAAGCTAGAGGAAATAACTTGCAATCACTTATTTTGTAAAGTCTCTGATTGAAATCTTTCCAAATGCAGTATCCTTCCAAAACGACACTGAATAATAAATCCTTTAAGAATGAGAATCTGCTCATTTAGAAAAGAAAAAAGAATGAGAAAACCGCACCTCTTCCAAATTCCAGAAATAGTGCCCATATGCTAATTTAAATTTTCATATTTAAGTCGTCAGCTTTTACTCCTCAAATGCCCCATGATGGCCAAGAGAAGTTAAAAAACTAGTTTGATTTTCAAATGTACTAATCTCAGTTAAGTAAGGAAGAGTGGGCAGGTGTTTCATAGTTGTGAAATCCAGTTTTCTGGTTTGCAGCCATCTGAAGGGGTATCACTGGTTATAATTTCACCTAGCTCTAAAAACAATGAGAAAAATACATTTCCTCCCCAAATTAACACAAATATTTTGAATTATTCAAATGAGCCAATTATTTAGAATCTAGTTTGCTTTTAGCTTGCTTTGCTATGTTTATTTAGTGTTTGCCTTTCAGCTGGAACTTAGGCATTTTATTAGCCAATTTTGGTTTTGAGTTCATTAAAAACATGATCAGAAATAGTGCAAACAATATGGAAAAATCTGAACCCCAATCCTTTTTTTATTACTATTATTATTATTATTTTAAAAAACATCTGTTCCAGTTGTATTTGCAGAGGGGTGGGGGGTGGGGGTGGAGAAAGAATTCTATTGCTTGTGCCATGTTTTTCCTGAAGCTTTAATTTGGGAAGAGATTTCCCTTTCCTTTGAAAGTGCAGTGCAATGAAAACTCTGCCAAATCAAGCTCACAGCATCCTTCTCTTATTCCTCCAGCTCTTTTCATGTCCTAGGACATGCCATGCACATCAAAAAGATGTTGTAGGGAAAAGAGAGGCAGTGAGCAAGAGTAACCCGCCAAACATCACACTCCAAAGGGCAGCATGAAGTAAACCAGAACAAATGGAAACAAAACTGAGTACATTTCTGTCACCTCTCCTAGGATGTATATTTTTTCCTCCACCCATTAGCTTTAAGTTGCAAAAAGAGACAGTTGAAAATACTACAATCAAAAGAAAAACATGACAGAGAGTTTTGACAACTCTAGAAAAAGAGTTTAAACCAAGATAAGTTTATACAGAGAATTCTTTAGGATCTCTTCACAGAGAGAGTTATGCTTCATTAACATGGCATTTCATAGAGCACTCTTTGATAAATATGTGGCAAGCACTGCAGTTTCCTATTGAGTGAAGGCTTCTGACTCTGAAGTCAGCAAGAGTGCAGCCATTACACTGAAAGGACATAGGCACTGAAGCACAATTAAAATAACGCAGCATCAGGAGGGACTAGGCAAACCTGGATGCCTCTCTAAAACGGAGCATGGCATGTAGGCAAAAAGAATCATGTCCAGATGCAAGAATCATGTCTAGATCTGCTACCTTAAATTAAACCAACTTCATAAGCACCCTCCATTTGCATCCTGTGACATAGCTTCTATTTAAAATTACCTTTCCAGTGCTAGGAGCAGAAAGGACACTGCCTCATTTCTAAATATTCTGAGCTAAATTATAGCTGGTGCAACAGACACCCATGAGCCTCAGGGTGCTCAGTATTAATAGTTTTCTTCCCAGCACTCCCAAGTGGTAGGCAATTGCAAGCTGAGTGCTTGTGTTACAGGCAACATGCAACCATGGAGGCTGTGAAGGTCAGAAGTCCTTGCACCGGGGCTACCAGAACGTATTGTGTGCCAATAACGTGATGAAGTGAAGTTGCAGGTCTCCTGTCTCAAGCCAACATGACTCTACTTAGCTCCACAGCTATTTAACAGAAGGCCTCTGAATAGAGTCTTTCAAAAAGTCAGTACAGTAGCTGCATCCAGCACTGCCGCCTTGTGATGTGAAGTTTATCTCATCAGTGCTAGCTAGCATAGACCAGTTCTTGTCATTTTCACCTGCACTGTAGGCTGGCTGGAGGTCATTCAGCTGCATCCAAGACTGTACTGCTGGGCTGAGCACCTGGAGCCGTGCTTATATCTTATCATAGCAAATACAACCCAAAGATGAGACAGAGTTTCTCTTTGTTTTACTCCTTATGTGGATCATCTTGTTGAATGTATTGACTTTGCGTTGAATGTGACCCACCACTAAGAACCTTGGGCAGATTCTTATAAGATAACATACAGGACATTGTATAAGAGAGAGAGAGAGAGAAAGAATATACACATGTATCTACAAAGAATATGTATCTATAAGTGTGCATCTATTCATATGTATACAAGTAGATCAGAATCCTATATCTGAAAATCGTTACTAGAACTGGGCAACAGTAGAGTAGACGTTTCCCTGCCAAAACCCAAATGCCAGGTTCCTGCCGTTTAGGACATTACTGACATTTAGGACGTCGTATCAAGCTTTTGAGCAGGGCTCCTTGTGCTAGAACAGGAGGTAATGGGTTTAAACTAAAAGAGGGTAGATTTAGACTAGATACGAGGAAGAAATTTTTTACAATAAGGGTGGTGAAATCCTGGAAGGTTGCCCAGACAGGTGATAGATGCCCCATTCCTGGAAACATTCAAAGTCAGGTTGGACAGGCGTCTGAGCAACTTGGTGTAGTTGAAGATGTCCCTCCCATTGCAAGGAGGATGGAGTAGACAACCTTTAAAGGTCCCTTCCAACATAAATTATTCTATGATTCTGTATGCATTTTTACATTTTATAGACCCTGATAATTTTTTTCACCCAACAAGCTGTCTGATGTTTTTTTGAATCCATTCATACTTTTGACCTTTATGATATCTTGTGACAATGAATTCCACTATTTAGTTGTGTGTCATATGAAAAAAAAAAAATTATTGCTTGGTTTTTTTGTTAATTTTATTTCTGCCTGATAATTTAATCAGAAGTCCTTTTTCCCATCTCAGTCACAAACTTTCTGTGTGATTTTGGACAGTGCTTATAAGCTACGCCTCAACTCCCCATTTGCAGAGCATGAATCAAAGCATTCCCTCAGACAGACTACCACTGAAATCAAATGACAGTAAATACTACTTTAGCCAGATATATGCTATCATTATTTTAGCATCCCAGCTTATCTGATAAAAAGATTTGCTAAAAAGGACTATAACTTGTGTGGGAGTATGATCAGGTAAGGATGAATGAAGGCAGTGGAAGGACTTCAGAAACTGACATAAGAAGTGCAGCAGACAGTTGTAGTTTGAAAGAAGGGAGGCAGTCACTTTTGACTCCGTGGAATAAAATTTTCTTCTTCCATCACATGGGCTAGTAGAGAAGGATGGCATAAACAAACCTTGCTTTTCATTGCCAGGAGAGGGTCACACAGACCTGTGTGAGCTCTCCCTTTGACATTTCAATAAGAGGTATACACCAAACTCCAGTCAGAGTTTCTGAAAATTACATTTTCAGGAGAACTGAAGCAAAGAAAGGTTGGTTTGAGGTTTTGCATGAGTTTTGGGTTTCTCTCAAGTTCTATTGTTTCCTTGCATCCTGAAGGTGAGACGGAGGTGGATCTGAAGCTGCACGCTGGAAGGGGAGTCGGTGACTTTTATCTTGTCCTCATCTCTCCCACTCATCTTTTCCATACATGCCAAAGAGAGACTTTATTGCAGAACTCCTTAGAAAAACTGATGATAGATGAGAGAAACCCTTTAGAAAACTGCCTACCACTGTTGAGACGCCACAGGGATGAGGGTTCCCTGGGATAGGGGGTGCCCCCGTGGGGGTCCATCAGGACAGGGCCTGGCAGCCAGAGCCCATCTGACCACCCCAGCCAGGAGCAGGGCAGCCAGGGGACACCAGGGCACCCCCAGCCCAGGCATCAGACACTTCCCTTGGGATGGGCTGAAGCTTAGTTGAGCTGTGGGCCCAGTGGAAGCCATGGCCAGGCAGGGCACACCTGTGAGAGCTAAAGACAAGCCCTGCTGCAGTGTCACTGGGACAGGGACTCTCTCCTGCCAATTAATATTTAATAAACTGTTGGCTATAAACATGGGTGTTAATTGCAGATGCCCTCTGAGTACTGGTATTTTCTTTATTTCTGGATGATTTTGGCAGTAATCTGCATACATATGAGACATATGCAAATATATGCTGGCAAGAACATTAGGTGCCGAGTCCACAATGCTTCAATCCTCAAATGTGCTTGTATGGAGAACAACAATTATGATGAAAGATAACTCTTTATGTAGCCATTCTGAGCTGCATCCTTCTCATTCAGCCGATACCTCTTCAAAGGCCTGTAGAGTGTATAAGGCAAGCCTGCCATGCTTACTGTCTTACTTTAGTTTCAGCAGGCATGGACGTGTGTTGGGAACTTCAGGAATGATACAGGCTCCAGTGACGCCACTGGCAAACTTTGCGCTGACTTTGAAAACTTTGCACTGACTTTGGAATTTCACACTGAAAGAAATGCTTGCTCACCTAAAGTTTTCATAATGAGTGTCCATTTCTCCCTCAATAAAAAATTCTGCACCTACTTGCTGTAGAAATAACAGTTACTCCATACCATCCACCTGATCAATGGCAGGAGAACTTAACTCACTACAGGCTCACAAATGGGCCAGAGGAGCATTGGAGGCCAATCTGTCTGAATGCCATCTGAAGGCAGGAGACTTTCAGGTAGGGAAGGCACAGTGCATTTTAACTTTGCTGAGGCTCTTTGTTTGCAAAGCGTATACATGTCTCATGAAAAAAGACCACCTTCCTTCAAACCAGTTTTCAAAAGACCTGCAGCAGGATGGTGCAGATGCAGTACACCGACTGCCATATTGCTGCCTGTAAGGACATCTGTTTTTTTCTTGCTGTAAGATGTATATACAAGCTTCCGCAGTATTTAAAGCCATTTGACTGTAAGTGTATCGAAAGCACTGATATACGTGTCAGTAATGTAGCTGTAGACAAGGACCAGATCCACCTCCGGAGCGGTTTTTGACAGTTTCCAGGCTTTGCTATTGAAATGCAAGTAGATGCTGAATGTGGGAAAGGCTAAAGCTATGCTGCTTGGCTCAGAGCCCAGGACTGAAAGATTTGGGTCCATTTTTCCAGCTGAAAAATGTAATGTACTTCCTCCCAGAACTTCAAGGGTTTTACATACTAAGCTGGGGAGAACAGAGGTAGTTCCAGAGAAGTCAATGGAACTGCAGGCATATATTGTAGCTCCAGGTCTGAAGTGTACTATCTCTTAGTAAGCAGCTAGCTTAAAACTCATTAAAGATGGATCAGACAAAACAATCAAAAGCAAGCAGAAGAAACTTTTTTTAATTTTGTCTTTCTTGCATAAATCTCCATCAAATAGCAAGTATTTATCCTTAAGATCAGCTCCCTCTGTGAACTGCATAGAAATAACCTCCCTGTTAGTGCACAGAAATTTTATTGGAATTTAGGGCAAAGAAGTTGTTGGTCTGGAAACTCTTGAATGAGTTATCAGATATTCCTTTGCTGCTGTTTGTCTTGGATTTTGTCAGTTTATGAAGTCAACTTCTCAATCAACATTTTGAAAAAGTATTACACTGAATTCAACATCTTGTGCTATCGGGAAATCACAAAATTTTTACTACCAGAGCATAAAAAAATAAAAAGACTTGTAATATGCACAGCTACATATGCATAGTGCAGTCCAGGCGTTTTGTTTTCACTAATCACCCCAGCCCTGCAGAAGACAGAGGTGTTTTGAGGGGGCACTTTGGTTAGCAGATCTGTGTTGTTTTATTTCTCTCCATCTTTCATGTTCTTTGGACAAAAGTCAGTCCCCGCTGCCAAGATATGTAGCCCCAGGGTGCCCTGTGAATGCATCTGGTAGCTCAGGCTCTTCCACTAATCCAGGTCAGCATCCGTCCCAGACACAGGCTTTATCCTGCAAGTCTCTGTGAGGACGTGTAGCAGGAAGTGCCAAGTTATTATCCTCCTTTACAACTCTGAGTGAAATCTACAGAAGGATGCAATAAAGTTAATTACTAGGTGTTGTCTTTCACTTGGAGGTAAATCTGTGTCTTCTTGGGGCTTGCCTCTTTACTCAAGGGGAAAAAAAACAGAGGCATTATCAGACACTAAGTATATCTATCAAAACGAGGACTGGCATTTTGGCAAGTAAAGATCTGAGCTATATAGATTCAGAGGAACACGGAATCATTTATATTGGAAAAGACCCTTAAGATCATTGATTCCAACCTTTGTCCTAACACTATCAAGCATGTGCCCTTTTTAGCTTTCTCTCTATGGACACAAATACTTTGATGAGAAAGTAGTAGCATCTGGGACACAGAACCACAGTGTTGTGAAGTTTCTGATCACTTTATGCCTTTCATTTATGTCTAGCACCTTATAGGATCATAAGATCATGAAGGCTGGAAGTTCAGCTCCATGCTTAATGCAGGCTTTTCTTAGGCCCTCCCAAAGTTTCTCCTTCCCTCTTTTCCCTTCTCCCTCTAGCTTCTTGCACTGATGTTAGCTTTGTTGCAAGTCCTCCTGTCACACACTCCATGTCTCTCACTGTTTTGCCTATCATCTTTGGCGTGGGCATGGGTCACAGCCGGTAGCAGCGCCAGTTTAAGTGTGCAAAGTCTGTGAAGTCCCCAAGGGTATCAGTCTCAACTTGGATATTCTCCAAAGTGAGACTGAGCAAGGACAACTGCTTACACAGGAGGACTTTCTTCAGTCCTGAGCAGCCAGTGCCAACCAGGGAACGAAGCATTAGCAGCCTTGCCAGATTGTGTCCATTTCCTAGGGCAGTGTGTTAAAGCAAAAGGAAAGGAAAGAACAGGCATGGTGCACCCATCCTTTCCTCTCTCCCCCACTGCCTAAACAAGTCAGGTAAGTGTAAATTGTTCTCACAGATGTTGCTTGGCAGATGTCATGGATGGAAAGTCCAATGCCATCTCACCCTGGTCAAAGAAAAGCACACAGTTCATTGTGGAAAATATCAAAAGAATCTGGAGAGAGGAATCAAGAAGAGATAATGGGATTTACAGTTTAGTTCTTACCTGTAGACCTAAGAAGGGGAAAGGAGAAAAAAGAAAGAGGAGAAAGGAGAGGAGAATGGTGAAAAGGGAAAGAGCAAGCATCAGTTGGAAAAGCTGCTCTTATTAGGCATATGCTGGAGTCAGGGTCAGTAACAAGGTACCATTCTTGGCAGAGTTTGTACCCTGGTGTCTTAAGGAACCAGTGATGGGATGCAGTCTTTTACCTTTTGGCCATTTCAGACTTTCCTAGCTGCCAACACTGACAAGCAATTCTAAGATTCCTCTGAGGAATATGGTCAGGTGTTTGATCCTAATAATATTGGTAGCAATTAAATTATATAAGTGAATTCCTGCTTATTACAGCAGTGAGGTACCTTAAATTGTAAATTAGTTTATCAGAGTTACAAACAACATTTGAGGAATAGTTCTTCAAATCTTTCCCTAAGATGATACCTTAAAATGCAAGTAATCTCATCTTGTTCTGTCAGGCCAAAAAGTCTGTGAATATTAAAGGATTAACATATTTTTAGGAAGAGCTGTTGGGCTGTATTTGGAAGAGTGGGGGTTTTTTATTATTATTTTGGTAATTAAATGCTAGTGGAAGGTTTCTTCTAGGTAATGTTTACTAGTAGCCAGTGGCATAAGCCTGGAGGATGTGTACTAAAGCAAAGGAGGGAGCAGCAAGGTGCAGGAACTCCTTCGCTCTCACTTGAGGACTGTGCACAAATGTTGGCACCTGCCCTGGTCTATGAAAGGCTACCTCCTTGGCATTAGAGAACAAATTTATGCTGATTTCCAAGCTGGACTTCCACTCTTAAGAAGGTAAGGTATTCAGTTTTCACTGATGTGAATTAAGTTGATTTGAGAAGTACCACATTTAATAACACAAAGACTTATTCACTGTTGTGCAATCCATTGAACAACCACACAACAGGTGGGCTGCAGATCCACAATTACTTGCTATAGTTTGACTTTGAACTTATGTGATTCCTAATAGAAAAATATCTCCATTTTATTAGTTTTTTCTTATGTTTCTTTTATTTTTCAGCCCAAAGAGATAGTACTTCCCATTCCACGTGATACATTATAGGACTGGGGAGGTGAAGAGTGAGGTTTCTTATTTTCTGTATCAATACCATTTCTTAACTTTATGAAAGAGAAGATTTTTTGGTGTGTGGAAAACAAGAACGCACTACCCCTTAGGCCTGACATAGTCGGTATGTGGAGAACATGTCTAATAACCCTGATTTCCAAATGTGACAAGTTCTCTGTAACCATTACTTCATCATTAGGTCATTCACTTCACTGAGTAGCAATTTTTGTTAGTAATTACCATAAATCAATGTCTGCCATACACTTATTCTTTAATTCCCTGCATTTAGAATAGGGAATGAAAATATTTTTCTGCCTTTATATCCACTGTCTGCACATGCATTTCTTATTCAACATGGTAGACAAACAAGTATACCATTATTTAATGTTTGGTTGCTAGACCACAAAAATTTATTTGATGAATTAACATAAAATGTAGTATTTTCATAAATACAACACAAATCCAAACATCTATGAGTATGAGAATAATAGTTATTAGTAGAGGCTTTCAAGTCAAACTTGCGTCAGTCTTTGTACAAGGAAATTGCTAACATAAACTGTTTATTATCTTACCTCAGAGGTCATAAATAAAAAAGTCTGTCAAATTCTAACCCGCAGCATTGTTTTAACTATCACAGTTGCATTGTTCGTGTCGATATGCTCAACAGCCATGGATCAGAGCAATAGACTCTGGCACCTAATTATTAATTATAAGTAATTTGAGATCAGCCAAAAAGCTGTTTATTCTGGGCACACATAACACCTCATGAACTCTTCACAGACAACCTGGTAATGAGTCACAAACACGAGGCAATAGGTTAAAATAATATTTCAATTCTGATCTAAAAAAACTGAGGTGTGATATTGGTTAGTATCATCTGTCTTTTGAGCATATATGCCCCTGGGTGATTTGCAATTTATCCCTGACTATTTTTCTTCCTTTTTTTTTTTTTTTTTTTACTGTAAAAACGCAGTTGCTATTGGACACCTCCAGCCCTGAAGCAACATGAAAAGGAAAGCTTTAGGTAGGGTATACACATTCTTCTCAACACGAACACATGAAGAGCAGCATTTCCACTCTTCACAGGGCAGATGTTGTTGGTAGGATCAGCAACAGGAAGCCAGAGTATGTAAAAGCTTAGCCACAGCAGGTACTAAATTCTTAAAAATGCAGAACTGCGGACCATCTACAAGACAGAATGATGACACGGGAAAGGAAAATATGACAAGAATGGCAGAGAAACAGGGGGACAACTTCATTCAGCTGTTACAGAGGCTGTGAAACCAGAGTTGAAGAACTGTCCCCGTGTCTGTGGCCCCAGGCATGTAATTTAATTCCTCCTTCTACTGCTTTGTTGGATAGTTCACCCAGAAGGGGCCCACCAAATAGCATGGATCTGCAGAGCAGCTATCACAAATGGCTCTAATTTTATTTGATGATCTTAAAATATATCTAAATTATGCATCCACATGAAGAACAAGCATGATGCAGCTCTTCCTACCCATATAGCCAGAATGAATTTGAGATACATTTTATCATTTATAAAATTAGCATAATGCTAGCATCTGTACTCAAAATTCTGCACACAGGATTTTCTGATATGTGTCTTCTGGTTCCAGTTTTTCATTCTAGATTTCTCTATATACTTCCTAGACCTTTACAAGCCTAAAAAATGAAAAGTCCTTACTGAAAAGCCAGAAAAACCGAGTGCTTTTTGTTTGAAGCTATTTATTAAAAAATCTACTGTACTTTATAAGTCTCTTGTTTGCCTGTAAAATTCAAAATTTATTAGAAGAAGAATGCTGAAGTGGATTAATCTATGACTATAATAACCTATGATTATCTTCTCCCATGCAGCATATACTTTGTAGTATGCAAATACCAGGTGATAAAGATTTTCATGTGTAGTTTCAGTCTAGCACAAGGTCACTATTTCTTTAAGAAATCTGAACGCAAAAATCATGAGATTGGATTAAAGAATACAAAGTTCAAAGAAAGCAATACCTTTTGGTGCTCTCTCACATTTTATTTTTTCTAGGAAGTCCTCAGGTAACATTTTTAATCTTTTCTCTGAAACTGTAAAGGCTAGAAAGCTGCACTCAAAGGATTGAAATATGAGCTTCTTGCCTCTTAAAACATCTCTGGGATTTGGATTTTAAGAAACACAGCAGTAGAACACAAGACTTAGGACAAAACCATGAGAGATTGCCAGGCTGCCTGTACTCAGCCAGCCTGTTTTTTGTACAAGTCATCTGGCAGAGCAAGCACTGCTGAAAGAGCTAAATAAAATAGTATGAGAACGCTAAAGATGGAAACATGGGAATGTGGGGGATGGGGTGTTTCTGAGTTAAGCACTTGCTAGGAGAGTCTAATGGGAAGTAAAGAGAAGAAAAGTAAGGGAGTGGAGCAAAAGTTGTGGAATGAGTGAACCGACTCTTGTTAAGTTTATGGCCAATTAATGTTTGCCATACTTGGGAATCAAAAGTTTAGCAAGGGTTTCTCTATATTAAAGGCAGTTCTTTGAACAATAGAGCCCTTTTTCTGCAATTCACAGCTGTCAGAGATCATTTCACTCCCTATATAATTCAAAAAAGTGATGCCTTTAATTGGCAGCATAAACACTGTTGGGCTATCGTGTACTGAGTTTGATTTAGATGCTTAGTGTACAGCAGAGTTTGCATCTGTCAGGGTCTGCAAGGAAAAGCTGCATAAATAACTCTAGATTCATATTTAAAAACTGGAAGGAAAAAACAGGATTCCAAAATATCACATACACTGGCTTTAAAATTACATGAGCCAGGAAAGCAATAGTTAATGGTGAAACTCTATCCGAGAGACTGTTTCAGACCAGTCACTTACCAGGTGAAGTGCCACTATACATAGCATGGCTAGCATAAGATGGAATGGCACTTTAGGCCTACATTTCCTGCCCTTTTTAACATTTATTTTACCTTTAGTATTTTAACACAGTCTAAGTTTAATCTACTAATTAGTTTGACAGTTTGCTCGTCTCTCTGATTTTACTGCTTCTCACAAAATAATTAGCAGATAAGAAGCACAGGCCTGTGTGTTGCTCCTCCCATGTTACTTTGAATTGTATTTTTTTCAGTGTCACAATAAAACCAGAGGTATATCTGGACCATTCACTCCAGGAGAACTTCATAGTACAGACACAGAAACCAGTTAGTAAAAGATCGTGGAGCAGTTGAACACACTGCACTTGCAAATAGCCTTTACCCCAGATGAGGTTCATTTGATGTCCAGGTGCAGTTTGGAGCTCTCCAAACTCCAAAACAGCAAGGTTTCCATGAAATCACTGGGGGAGAAAACTAGGATTTACACAAACTGAATCTTGCTCATAAAACAAGCTACATTTCAAATAGAAGGAAATGTTCGGAATTAGCAGTGGCATTTAAGGAACAAACATTTGTTTATTCTTCCTTTTCTGTTGCTGTGAGTTCGTGCTACAAGCATCTCTGTGCCTTCTCTGGCACAGATCAACATGGCAAAGTAAAAATCCGCTCAACAAAGACAGTTTGCCTCAGAGGAAAAGCTCACTCACTGATCAGACAACACTGTAGCTTCTTTCACATAGTCTATCAAAATTTAAATACCCAGCAGTGTTTCAACAAATTGCATTATCCTTCGATCTCCTAAGGTTGCTCCTGAAAACGAGTTTCTCAGCTGGTGACATTTCCCTCAGCTTCCTTTGACTCATTTCCAATGAGGCATGATACACTAAACAAAGCATGGGGAAGTAATTTTTAGCAGAACATCCTCATTTTGGGTGGCGGAGCAATGGTGATAAAGTACAACAAATATCTCATAAAAATTGGATAAAATGGAAAAGTGAGAAATCTGAATCTCCTGAAAATCAGGGTTGTTTTTTTTGTGGAAATTGGTGTGTGTTGGCTTTGTTACGCCAAAATAGCATTTAGAGCTGAAACACTGCATTACTTTTTGAAACAGTGATTTAAGCTGTTATACCAACCTATTTACTGAAGACAATTTAATTCCTGGCCCAGGAAGTTGCAGTTCAGTGATAGACAGAGGTCACCCATGAGAAGTGAAGGGTGATCCATACAAATCAATTAAGTTTTTGACAAGCATCATAGGGATATCAAAAAACAAGTGGGTGGGGACTTTGTCGATCTGAGGACTAGGTTTAGGAAAGTTGCATGATGCAAGAGAGCATGGAAGAAAGCATGGAGATGCTTGTGTAACAGGTGGGCCCGCATAACACAGGGATAGTTGCATGAAGGCAAGGGACACAAAAGGATTAATTATAGAGCACTGAGCCATGTGTTATGGGATAGCCTACTACCCCAGGCAGAGCTACAGGCTTGGGGAAGAATGGCTGGAGAGCTGCCTGGCAGAAAAGGACTTAGGGGTGTTGGTCGACTGTTGGCTAAACATGAGCCAGCAGTGTGCCCAGGCAGCCAAGAAGGCCAACAGCATCCTGGCCTGTATCAAGAACACTGTGGTGAGTAGGACCCGAGAGGTGATCGTCCCCCTGTACTCGGCACTGGTGAGACCCCACCTCGAGTACTGTGTCCAGTTTTGGGCCCCCTACCACAAGAAAGACATTGAGGTGCTGGAGCGGGTCCAGAGAAGGGCAACAAAGCTGGTGAGGGGTCTGGAGCACAAGTCTTATGAGGAGAGACTGAGGGAGCTGGGGTTGTTCAGTCTGAGGAAGAGGANCCTAGGTGATTCTGTGATTCTGTGATTCTGTGACAGGAGTTCGGAAGACAGAAGGACTCAAAACTTGTATAATACAATCTGGTTAGTCACTTTGGAGGAGGAAGAGGAAAATCAGCCTAATGATATGGTTTTTTCAGGCATTGGAAAGAGTGAGAGGAAAATCACAGGACAAACCCCCTGTGCAGAGGACAGAATGGCTCAATACACATCATATTTCTTGTGCCTTATAGTTCTTGTCTCTTCCTCCTTGCGCTCACTTAAGCAGGATCCTGTATAACAGTCACACTGTCCACCACAGCAGAGCTATATTCCAATTTGCCCCAATATATAGACTCTCTTGACCTAGAAAACTGAATTCCCACCTTTTAGAAAAGACAAAATTATTTCAGGTTAAGAGTTCCTCTTGAAGCAGCACCAAATAAAACAAAACACCAACTTTTTTCATGAAAAAAAAAAAGGTTAGATAAAAAATGTATCTCAGAAATCTCATCCACAAAAGACTGCCTGAATACAAAAAAAAACTTGCAATCATATTAAAATAAAAAAAATAATTTCAATATATAATTTGATTGTCATTTTCAATAACAACATTTGTTCAACATTTGTTGGTATCCAGCACTGTAATTTGAAGAACATTCCCAGCTGAAACAATGATTTGAATCTAACCTGAAATGGCGATGTGTGTTGGGCAACGCTGTCCCCTTCTTTAGTTACGCTGATTTCACACTCATCTGTACAGACTCCCATACGTCTCTGATTTCCATTGGCATGAAAGACCAGCAAGTAAGTGTTGAAGCAAGGCTGGAAGTATCAGTTATGTGCACCTTTCCTGCCCTTTTAAAACAGAACCTGTACAGTGGGTAGGAGTAGTGAGGCATTAGTTGTTTACAAGCTCATTCTTGACATGAGGCCATCAAGCTTTTATACAGGGAGGAGTCAGGAATGTGCCCTGTTAGTAACAAATCCCTAATGATTATGAAGCCTTTCTTTCAAATAACTGGGGAAAAAAATTTTTAAAAGTGAAAACCACTGAAATTTCTACAGGTTCTATGCAGCTCTAGACACTTACTAGTTGCAGAGAACTGTACCCTTTAAATCAATTGCTATTTTTAAAGATTTAGTCACCTGGATGAAGTGCACTAAACACTGGAACCTTTGTCCACCCAGAAGTACAGTGTACAGTAGCCTGAACCAGGAGATTATTAACAGAGGCAGGAGCAAGTTGGCTTGCTCTCCTCAAAGTTCTAACGCCTTCTGACAGATTTTCAGTAACTTTTGCAAAATTCAAAATAGTTGTTCAGCATCTCACAGGAGCAAGCAACAGGAATCTGTTCTTGATCCCCAAAAAGTAAAATGTTCCCCCTGCTTTGAGTAGGATCTGAAGTGCTATTACTAACTTCTCCAGAGAAAGTCAGTTAATTTAGGCCTAAAACTATGAAATGAAGCCAAGCTAACTGCACCTGCATAGTCCTCACATGGGAGAATTCAGAACAATGCTGCTCTTGCAGTTGATGAGCCTCACTACACCTCTATCCTGGTGTGAAATATGGGGGAACTTTATTATGCTTTACAGACCCTGCTCTCAATTAAGCTGAGGTCAGTTCATAACAGCCCTATTGTTATCAATGATCTTAGTCCAGATTTGCAAGGGTGAGAGTGGAAGCAGTGTGGAGACCTATGCCTGAGGAACTTTTATGATCTTATTGTTTTGTACTTTCTAGTGTCAAGAGTGACAGAGGCAGATTCCTGGAATAATTGCACAGGTGGTGTTAAATAGCCATTAGCAGGCTACAGGCATGGCTTAAAAGTGATTACTTGTTCAAAGGAGTGGTTTCAAAATAAATAACTGTCAAGGAAGTATTACACCTTGTGTGGAAAAGAGGAATGGGATTGAAAAAATGCAGCCTTAGTACGTGTCTCATTATAGTCTGCATAAGGAGAATTAGCACTAGCGTCACAGCACAGTTTTACAGCTACAAGGGTTCTTGATTTTGCCACCCTGTTTTTTCCCCTGACTATTGACCAATAATAAACATAAAATGTTTAGCTACAATTTTTAAACTTTATGTCAAACTGATCAATGAACTCTCTGGTTTCTGTGCTAAAGGACTGCAGTCAAAATCTCACAGTTGCTGAAACCCAAGCAGACCCTAAATCTTCACAATACATCCCAATGGAAAAAAGCCTTATAAAAATGCCTGACTCCCTAACACCCCACAGTCTTTCATTTGGTAGCTCTTAATCCCACACTCACTGTATCAAACAGGTGGAATCATGCTGAAGAGCAGGTTTGCTTTGATGGGGCTAAAGAAAGCTTCCTTACAACAATCCTTCCTCAACAAAGGATTAGGAACAAGTGGAAAGGAAATGAAGTCTTGTGCTGCCACTCATCATTTTTGCCAGTGGAAAACAGGAGAGTTGGCTTACTTAGCTAAGCTTCTTGTTGCAAGTAATTTTCTTAAATCTGATTAGGATCATTTAGGCTTTTCTAACTACAGCAATCTGAGAAAGCCGTGCCCGCTACCTGTTTACCTAGGAGCTTTCTTCTCTTCTTTCTTCCCCACATACAGTAAAAAATGAAGTTCTTGTGTGGCTAAAAAAGGCAGAGACAAATTTTACATCAGTTTACATCAGAAATGTCAGTATAAGGTTGTATTACACAATTGTGTAGGCACCATGCTGCCAGTTTTCAGACCCACCCTCTGCGCTGTACACTCAGAGAAAGCAAGACCACTCATTAATCGCAAGTCTCAGCCACAGTGGATGCCTAATGACAGTGATGCACCAGAGATAACCTAGATAACCTTTTGAATGCTAGACTTTGCTCAAGATTTGTAGAGTTGGGCTTTATGTGTTTTTGTCGCTGGACAAGATGATTCTTGTGGCATTACTTTGTTTTCACAATGCATTTCTTAATCAGCAGTTTCCAAACACAGCTTACTTTCAGCCATGCTCTCCAGCTTCAAGAATATCACTCTTTTCTGTTGCCAGTTGGGCATGATGAAAACATGAACCTCCCAAAATCTTTTAGTTCTTTAGGCATACAAACGTTAAAGACATATTTGCAGCTTGGCACATGAAGTAGGTATATAACTCTGGTAGAGGCTTACTGAGAAACAATGAAATCTCATGTAAAGAGAAAGGAGGTATTTATAGAAATTTGCTCACAAATATGTTTTTAATCAAAGGATGGCTTACCCCCTCAGAAAAAAGAAGAAAAAAAAATGATGGATTCTGTGTCCTCCTTTTCTTCTACGTCCTGGGTTAGGTAGGAAATGGAGTTAAATGAGAAATCTGACATTTAAGCATATGAAATAATATTTTTTACAAAACTGCAATCTGTTATTTAATGGGTCAGAAATAGAATGTGATTTGAGAGGATGATTCAGCACTCTTCTCTCTCAGTCAGCATTGAATTGGTATCTCAACATGGTATTATTTCCAGGAAGTAGCATGATAGGGAGCATTTTTCAAGTAACAATTTACATCTAGGCTATTCGTTGCAGTTAAAATGCTACAAATACACAACCATAAAGTACTCCCAGTAAAATTCATGCTCGATAAAAACCATAAATAATTACGGCTGCTAAATACTAAAGAGTCATTTTATTTTTACTATTTTACAAACAAAAGAAAAATGGAAAAAACTTGGAGCTTTAATAACTGTTCTGTACACAATATGAGGTCTACCAGAGCCATAGAATTTCTGCCATGCTTTGTTGAACCAAGGTGTCTGACCAAGGGTAATCAGCTGGCCAAGGTGACTGACTGATAATGGTGATAATGATAAGCCAGATGATTTAGGTGATTCAGATTTATTACTTACTCACCAAGTCACATGGAGGAGCTGGGCACAGTGAACTCTGCTTTCCATGGCCAGCCACATGGATGGGGCAAGGTCTGAAGAAATCCCAGGACGGGGATGAGTTTGGTCTGTGTTGCTCTTTAATACACTCTGGTGTGCTAGATGCAGCAGGGTAGAGCCCAAGCATTGTAAAAGTTCTGTGTTATCTGACAGCCTGAACAGGAGGTAGCCCAGATGTTTTCGCAAGTCACAATGGGGATCAATCATAGCAGGCAGATTTGGGCACCCAGGGGACCATTCATTTTATCTCTTGTTCTGTGTAGCAGGTAGGTTTTGTAGTCAGGATAAAAGTTTTTCTGGTTCCTGATGGCTGATACTTACGGAGAAATTGATAGAAATGGATAGATATGATGTCATTTGCTAAAATGAATCCTGTATCTTTACAATGTCGCAGTAAATTAGTTGGCAAACCCTTCGTCACATCACAGCAGTCCATGTGTGGACACTTCTGAGTGCACAAGGAAAGGCTGGAATCCCCGCAACTGCTTTTTCCATGTACGGCAACCTAATAACCAATTGTACCACCTTGACACTGCATGTTGCATGGAAGCACAGAAGGAGGTTTGTTTTCTACCAGAAAGTTCAGCTTATACTCCTTGCTATTGAGAAGACTGTGGCCCAGATTTTGCACCTCTTGGCCTTCCTGCTTTCTGAAGTACTCCCTGGAACCGTCCAGAGGGTTTGTGGCATAACTTAGGTAATAAACACCTTTTTCTTCTCTGTCTTTATCATTCATATAAAGAAATTGCAAGAAAGTCTCTTTCCAGAAATACCAGGTATTTCCCAGGTTTTTATTTTTGTAATTATGGGGTTTAGCCTAACTTGCCAAGTATCCCTTTTGATACTCAGTTTTCAGATTTATTCAGGGGTCCTTCATTCCCATTGTCACTCTTATTTCAAGTTCTTGTTTCCTGAATGCAATTTTCTTAAAAGGTTAAGTTATAGCACTTATTCTGCAATGACTCATTTTACTTTTCATGCTGCTTCCTGAAATTCAGAGGTCAGCAAGGACAAGGAAACTGTAAATACAAGTAACACCAGTTTGAGTGTGAGTCAGATATTCCCTTTGTTAAAATAATATAATGATAACAGTATGTTTCTTCCTTACCATAAGACAGAAGATTCCAAGTCTGCAATGAACTCTTTAGTGGCTATCTGACCTCTTGCAGTGGATGAGTTCCTCAGCTCAGACAAGTATCAGATGTTTGCAGGAGGGTATGAGAGTATATCCTCAAGGAGAAGAGACTTCCCAAGATACGGTATCATCCTTTCAGTCAGATAAGTAAGAGAACAAGAGCATGCCTTTGATGTTGTCAGCTTTGGCTTCATCCCTTTAACCACTTCTGAAGATGATCCAGCTTCCTCTGGACTGAGCTGGACGTGGGTTTTAGACTTAACATTTGTACACCAAACATTATTTAATGTGGAAGATATTAGACACAGCTCTTCATGCAGCACCAGAGGAAAATAGAGTCCGAGAAAACTTTTCCACATAGTCTTGGTAACAGGGAATCCACAGAGGGAGGTCTGACTGGGTTCCAGGACTTGTGTACAAAATTCAAACTATTCTGTGTATTCTCTCTCAAAGATTTACCCTTTCTCAAAGAGACCTGTCTACAGTTAAGCATACTGACTGTACAATTAACTCTGTTGGTATGTGTTCACCACCACTGTCCTCTTAGAACTCTTGAATCCTAGACTTTTCCTAGCAGAGTGAGAGATTGCTAACTACTTATATAAGATGTCCTGTGTTCTGTTAGAAAGCCGTGGACTTGCTGGAAACCATTCTAGGATTTGCATACTTTTTGGGCCCTTGTTGGAAGTAAAGTCTGGATTGTGAAGGAATAGTTAAGATCTTAACCAGCTAAAACATCTTTTCAGTGGAATTTGAGTAAAATTGATAGGAATTTACAAGACACAAAAACTGTAAGCAAGATCCAAAAAATATTTAACAAACTGAATGCTTCTCTAGCTTTCAGATATTTGTATTATTCCTCATAAAGTATTTCAAAGTAATTAATTTGTTCAAGTAAAATCCTGATTGGAGAAGCAATTAAAATTTGTGAATGTGAGGCTGGGTTAACTGATGAATTTCCAGTAATTTCAGCAATAGCACACCAATGTGCTCTAGCTGAAATATCAACACAAGCTTTGTGAAGTTCACTGATAAAACTACAGATTAACAGGAAATAAATCAAAGCCACAAAAATTGATGTCTCCTACTCTTGCAACCTCCTTAAAACATAAATGTGTTTGGATCTTTATAACTTGACTCATGCCATGATATGGCTTTTGTTCAGCAGCAAACCCTAGATCTGTACGTCTGCAGCATTCACAAGTTTGGCTATTGAAATTGGCTCCATCTTTCAATTTCAGTGTTTCTAAATGCTCATGTGGCATAGTGTGCAATGGTTATATAAAACAATTTGAGTAAAGCCTGAGTCATCTAAATGTATTTAAAAGCAGCTTGTGAATTATTATTTTTTCTCCCTTATCCTGGTTTTACACTGATGCTGTTCAACTCTCTGTAGTTCATTTGGAGTTACATTAGGTAAGGGAGAGGAGAACAAGGCTAATTTACATAGCTACATGCCTTCCCAAAGGACACTAAAAGTTTTAACACGTATTCTTCTTCATCTTTTTTTCCTTTTAATCCTCCCTAAAGCTCAAAACATCTGACAAGGATGAACAGAGAAAGTTTTTGCAAAGGGTGATCTTTCTTTAGATAACTTATCACCAAGACAGTGGGAGTTTTTTATTCCTTCCACCCTGTCGGTGGGAATTGGCTCCAAGATACACCAAGGAATTGGCTCCCAGATGACACCAAGTTATGTGGTGTTGTTGATACACCGGAGGGCCAGGATGTTGTCCAGAGAGACCTGGACCAGCTGGAGAGGTGGGCCCAGATGAACCTCATGAGGTTCAACAAGAGTAAGTGTAGGGTTCTGCACCTGGGCCAGAACAATCCTCACTATCAGTACAGACTGGGGGATGAGGTATTAGAAAGCAGCCCTGAGGAAAGGGACTTGCGGGTGCTGATGGACGAGAGGCTGGACATGAGCAGGCAGTGTGCACTTGCAGCCCAGAAGGCCAATCCCATCCTGGGCTGCATCAAGAGATGTGTTGCCAGCAGATCCAGAGAGGTGATTCTGCCACTTTACTCTGCTCTGGTCAGACCTCACCTGGAGCACTGTGTGCAGGTCTGGAGCCCTCAATATAAGAAAGATATGTACCTGATGGAGCGGGTCCAGAGGAAGGCCACGAAGATGACCAGGGGGGCTGGAGCAACTCTGCTATGCAGACAGGCTGAGGGAGCTGGGTTGTTCAGCCTGGAGAAGAGAAGGCTCCGGGGAGACCTAATAGCAGCCTTACAGTACCTGAAGGGGGCCTACAGGAAGGCTGGGGAGAATCTGTTTTAAAAAGGCCTGCAGTGATAGGATGAGGGGCAATGGATTTAAGTTGGAGAAGGGTAGATTTAGATTGGATATTAGGAAAAATTTCTTTACTACGCGGGTGGTGGAACACTTGAACAGGTTGCCCGGGGAGGTAGTCGAGGCCCCATCCCTGGAGATATTCAGGGTGAGGCTCAATGAGGCCCTGGGCAGCCTGGTATAGTCGGGGGTGTCCCTGAGACTGCAGGGAGGTCGGACTAGATGACCTTTGGAGGTCCCTTCCCTCCTGGATGATTCTATGATTTCATGATTCTATGATATGAGAGGTTAGCTGAACTTTGATGACAAAGCAACACAAACCAAAAAGAATTAAAATAAAACAAGACTCTGTGCTCAGATCATGTTGATGCTAATTTTCCTGTTTCTTTACTTTTTGTTACAAACAAACCTTTTAGAAGCACATATTAAAGAGGCTGTTAAGTGGATGAAATCTGTTGCAGAGTTAATCACTTTTCAATGTTTGCTGCTTTGTCATTAGAGTCTCAAAAATTATTTTAAAAACACCTGGTTTCTTGTTGGCTAAAAGAAGATGCCAGAGACAAGTTGTTGCTATTTTGTCCATCTTCTTTTACAAGGTTGAACCATGAGGTAGTCAAGGACTGCAAAGGCCTAGTCTCTTGTAGTCAGCAAAGTTGTTTGTAAAGAGTTAATATTTCCCATTATTGCTCTGTTAATCAGTCCATTGCTTTTGTACTCACAAAGGTCAGGTAGTGTTTCTGACCACTGTGTAATTTAAATTACTGGAACACAGTGATTCTCACACCAAAACAATGCATCTGGAAATGCAGCAGCTTGGAGCAACTGCTGGGCTGACTCATTAAACAACCATCTGACCGAAGCAGCCAGCCAGATAATAACACTTGCCCTGGCAGACAGTGGTAGCTCTGGATAGCCATAGGACTTGA
This sequence comes from Thinocorus orbignyianus, assembly GCA_013400375.1. Classification (NCBI taxonomy): domain Eukaryota; kingdom Metazoa; phylum Chordata; class Aves; order Ciconiiformes; family Thinocoridae; genus Thinocorus; species Thinocorus orbignyianus. The sequence goes on from VXBW01008523.1 coordinate 113,791, forward strand.
GGTCAAAAACCTTCCAGAGACATTAGTTCAAATTAAGAAGCAGAAGCCAACTTAGATCTGCAATGCATGCATTGTTCTTTGACAACCTCAGATATTTCAGTATTTCCTTTCAGTAACTGAAGGGAGCCTACAGGAGAGCTAGAGAGAGACTCTTTGTCAGGAAGTCTAGTGATAGGACGAAGGGTAATGGTTTTAAATTGGAAGAGGGGAGATTTAGATTAGATATTAGGAAGAAGGTCTTTACTGTGAGGGTGGTGAGACACTGGAACAGGTTGCCCAAGAGAAGTTGTGGATGCCCCATCCCTGGAAGTGTTCAAGGCCAGGTTGGATGGGGTTTTGAGAACCTGCTCTAGTGAGAGGTGTTCCTGCCCATAGCAGGGGAGTTGGAACTGGATGATCTTTAAGGTCCCTTCCAACTCTGACCATTCTATGATTCTCTATGCTACTGAACTGTTCCGGGGGAATGTTAGTGATATCACAAATTCCTGTGTGAAAATTAGAAAATGTTTGGGGACTCTGATAATTGAGCTGGCAAACACAGCTGGCTCCATCAATTTAATACCACTATCCAATCAGGAAATAGAGACATATTATGGGTACAACATGATTATGGTGACGACGTGTTCTCTTTCAAAAAAAAAAAGTGCTGAGTAATGCAGCTCAGATTTTGAACATTGAAGAATCCCTAGCAGCAGTTTGTGAATCACAAGGAGGCAAAGAATTATCCATAGGAGCTACTGGGAAAGTGGTATGAGATAATAATTTTAAAGACTCAGAAGGCATTTAAATGGCTTAAATGTTCATTAGTCTGCTCAGTATATTTGTTGACTATTGCTTATTCTTCTGGACAAAAAATTCTTTCCTGATCGTCACCCCTCTCAGAAGGGGCATAAAGGCTACATGCCCTATGCAGTAACATACAGTTGAGGATAGAACTGAAACACAGGTCTGTTTAGTATACGCTAATAATAAATAATAAATTATAAACTCAATAATAAAATATATTAATAACAAAAGAAATGAGAAAACGCATGGTAAATAATAAATTTAATAGTAGATTTCCTACTCCTGGTGGAGGCAGGTTTTCCACAGCACAGATGTAGCACCTTGAGTTTTTTGAGCATTTGCACAGCTCCAAGACTTACAGTCTCACAAATCATGATGCAACCTTCCAATTGTCATTAATGTAAGTCACTCACATTTATGTCTGGCAGAACACACTTTGCCTGCATAAACCTCTTTAGGGGTTACTAGTAGGGAAAGCTGTCTGCCAAATCTTCTTTCAGGTGGCCAACCTGAGCAACATGGAGTAAAAAGGCTTAGTACCTGCCCCCACCTTTCATTAGTCCACACCTGTGCCTCTGCACTGATGATCATCTGTAGTCACGATCTCCCAGCAAGCCGTCTCAAGTGGTGGAAAGGGTGCCCACTGAGAGACAAAGGCCTGAGCAGTACCACTGGTGAAACTCTGAGGCCAAAAACAGGCTAAACGGTCACTCCAGGATCTGTAGAATCCAGTCCTATGGGTTAGACAGGTCCGTGACAGGTCTGGAAACATGGTGGGATGAATCG
>VXBW01008524.1:0-19731 GCA_013400375.1 Thinocorus orbignyianus
ACGTCCCTGCCCTCTACAGCTATCTGGAAGGAAGTTGTAGATAGGTGGGTGTTGGCCTCTTCTCCCAAGGGAATAATGACAGGACCAGAAGAAATGGTCTGAAGTTTCAGTGGAAGATGTTTAGACTGGATATTAGGAAGAATGACTTTACTGAAAGAGTGGTCAGGCACTGGAACAGCCTTCCCAGGGAGGTGGTGGAGTCCCCATCCCTGGAGGTATTTGAGAAGGTGTCACTTCAGGGCATGCTCTAGTGGCCAAGACTACAGGGGGGTTTTGTGTGTTTGTGGTTGGACTGAGTGATCTCAGAGTTCCTCTCCAATCATGAAGATTCTGTGAATATCAAGTCTAAAACGACTGCTCAGTGATACAACACATATTCTCATTCCACATGGAAAAGGAACTGCTAGGTTGTTCAAATACCAAAAATGTTTTTCCCCTCATCCTGCTGCAGTAACACTTGTTACTACATACACTATATATACTACAGCCATAAAAATAAGCAAAAAACCCTCAAGCCTGGACAAAAGATTTGCTTGCTGCTCTGCTGTGCACTCACTCTAATTAGCTGAGCAATATAATAAGTAGACAAACAAAAAAAACAAACAAACAAAAAAAAAACCAACAAAAAAAGAAGATTTAATTTGTCATTCTTGATTGGGGTGGTAGAGATACAATTTTATAGACAGTATTCACTCCAGTTTTTCAATTGAAACTTCCTATAAATTGGGAAAATGAGCTGTAAATTACTTTGTTTTCTTGAATGGTTCATTCAGGATGAATGAAACTCTGTTTTTAAGATTTGATACTTTATTTTTATATCTAACTATACAGGTTTGTCTTAATTTGTCTTTAATTTAATCTTGAGAGGATTGCAAGCTTATAAAATTATGTTTCACACAAGGTTATGACTGTTTACTTAAAAGTTAGCTTTTTGAAGATATTACTCTGCATTCTTGTTGAATCAGAAATACCAATTATTTTATAGTTCTGTTCCCAAACTCTTTCCCAGCCCAGGAGAAGCGGTTACTCTGTAAAGGCTATGATATACTCAAATATCTTTTAAAAAAATAATTCTAAAACTGCATACTCATAAACTCTTTTACGCCTTTAGCACATGGAAACCTCTACTGTGAAGCAGCCCTGGGACAAGCGAGGAATGCAGGACACATTTTTATCTGACCTAGCACAGCTCTTACATGTAAGGAGATATTACCAAACCATCTGTTAATTAAAATCCTGGTGGAGCTCTACTCAGCTCAGGGAAAGTATCACAGTACTTCAGGAAGTACTGATTTCCTGGAAATGAAGAAATTACTGTATTAATTTCTTGTAATTAGATAAGCACGGAGGTAGGCTCTGAGTCAGCTGTGGATATTTAATATTTTGAATGGATGTTACCCACCTACGCACCTTCCCTACTCTCATCTTCCTGTTTCCAACCTGTTCCCAACTTCCTTTCTGGAGATGCTCAATCTCTGGGCACAAGTGTCGGCCAGAAGAGGGACACATGAAGTGGAATGGTTCAAAACTGCTGTCACTGCAAGAGAAGACACTGCTGTTACGGAAAAAAAAGATGCTCAAATAACCAATACCACATTGAATGAGTTTTTAAGATTCTTCCTCTGATGGTGATCCTTCCTTGTCCACTGCCAGCAAAGCGTGAATCCAAATTGATATTGATGTTAGGAACACTCTTTAGCTTTTATGAATACCATGGACTGTACGATCATTTATCCCAACTAACTCCCCCCTGCTACTTCTTCTCTTCCAGTACCCGTTGTCTTGTTTCTGCTGTCTCACATCATATCACACTAAATCGGTAAGTCTCCTGGGCTACAGACATCTACAGCACCAGGCAGGGCCTTGGGAGATCTTCATAAAGTGTCCTGATTCACTGCAAACTTTTCCTGTGACCAGATAAGAGGCCACAGTCACTTCAGATATCCGATAACTGGGCCTTGTATTCCAGAGATTTTATGAAAATAAATAGATTTATGAAAGTAAATAAATTTTATGAAGGTAAATAGGTAAATAGATTGATGACACAGAAAATATTCCAGAAATGGGGGTGGTATGAATATCCATGATTATGTCTACATGGTCTTTTGAATGTAACAGAAAATGAGTCCATCTATGTCTCTAGCCAACCAGGTATCCTGGAGCCATCTCCTCATCTGCAGGAGAGTGCATTGGTCCTGCCTTCAGCTGAAGGTCCCTGGTTTTCTCTATGCTTGGAGCACAGGGGGAAGTCCACCTGCAAAGACCAGAGACCTGCAAGACATCCAAGCAGGCCATGGTCAACAAGACTTACTATTCATGAAGAGTAGTAGGGAGTGGAAAATGATGATAAAAATCAACATTTTAAAAGCTGAGTCAGTACAGAGAAGATAAAGAACCATAGAATCATAGAATGGTTGGAGTTGGAAGGGACCTTAAAGATCATCCAGTTCCAACCCCCCTGCCATGGGCAGGGACACCTCTCCCTAGACCAGGTTGCTCAAAGCCCCATCCAGCCTGGCCTAAAGGTGCAAACAGCAAAGTGTATGGATCCATACGACCTGATCCAACAGTATGGATCCATACAGTCCGGCATCTAAACCAAGTCGTTATTGCAGGGGCACCTTTCACTAAGCACACTCAGCAGCTGACTGCTTGAGTGACCATCATATCTCACAGAATTTTTGATCTGTGAAGAAAGAAACAGTAGAAAAGCTGCAATTTTTTAGCCATCTGTGATGCTTGCTATGTATGGAGAAGGCTCTGGGGAGAATTTATAGAAGTCTTCAAGTATCTGAAGGGGCCTACAAATAATCTGGAGAGGGACATTTTACAAGGGCATGTAGAGATAGGATGAGGGGCAATGGCTTCAAACTGACAGGGGAGATTTAGATGAGATCTTAAGAAACAAACTTTCACTATGAAGGTGGTAAGGTATTGATCCAGGTCGCCCAGAGAAGCTGTGGCTACCCCATCCCTGGAGGGGTTCAAGGCCAGGCTGGATGGGGTTTGGAGTAACCCGGTCTGGTGGGAGGTGTCCCTGCCCATGGCAGAGGGGTTGGAACTGGATGATCTTGAAGGTCCCTTCCAACTCTAACCATTCTGTGATTCCATGAACAGGTCGGTTTGTTTAAACAGTAAACCTTACTGATACATCTTGAAAATAAGTTCTGATCAGAATAGAAAAGAGTCTTGTAAAGATGAGAAGCAATGACCAACACAAGAATGGGAACTGAGAAGAGAATGCAACTTTGCAGACAAAAGTACTAATGGAGGAGTATTGGCTTAAATTCAGAAAGGGGAAAGTAAATGGAGTAAAGCAGAAAAAAAGAAAAGCAGCATGTGTAATATTTAATAGCAGAAATGGAACACAATGGAGTTTTTCTGTTCTCCAAATCACAATTAAAATGAGGGGATGCATCAAAAAAGGAAAATTTTTAAATTGTTTAGAAAGATTTCACTGTCACAGGATCTACTGAAAGCCACCTGGTGAATGCAGTGTAACGAAGACAGCTAAACCACACAGCCCCAGTGTTCTACTCAGATACTGAATTTTCATCCTAAATGAGATTCTAAAAACCTGTGCTTTATCTTGCCTTTAACTGATCATGCCCACCCTGACACTACTTTAAAGCTCCTCTCCACAGAGGGGAGGAAATACTAAATGCATTCTAAAAAACCCCCACAGCCTTTCAATGAATCTCCAGTAAAAAAATATGAAACACAGACATGCAAGAACACTGACTTTTGAAAAGCATGACCTGGGAGAACAGCAGGTTAGACACAAAACTACATGCCACATGAGGCAGAAAAACAGTACCCAGCCTGGTAATCACAGAATGATACGAGGTTGGAAGGGACCTCTGGAGATCATCTAGTCCAGCCCCCCTGCCAAAGCAGGTCCCCCCAGAGCATGTTGTACAGGAATGTGTCCAGATGGTCTTTGAATGTCTCCAGAGAAGCAGACTCCAGCACCTCTCTGGGCTGTCTCTTCCAGAGCTCTGACACCTTCAAAGTGAAGGAGTTCCTCCTCATGTTGAGATAGAAATTCTTATGGTCAAATTTGTGCCCATTACCTCTTGTCCTGTCGCTGGACACCACTGAAAAAAGACTGGCCCCATCCTCTTGACACCAACCGTTTAAGTATTTATAGGTTTTGATCAGATTCCCCCTCAGCCTTCTCTTCTCCAAAGTAAAAAGACTCAAGCCCCTCAGGCTTTCCTCATCAGAGAGATACTCCAGTGCCCTAATCATCTTTGCAGCCCTCTGCAGTGCCCTCTCCAGCAGTTCCCTGTCCTTCTGGAACCACTGAGCCCAGAGCTAGGCAGAATACTCCAGATGAGGCCTCACCAGGGAAGAGCAGAGGGCCAGGATAACCACCCTCGATCCGCTGGTCACACTCTTGATGTACCCCAGGATGCATTAAGGATATCCCTTCCAACTCTAACTCTTCTATGCCATTGGTCTTGGTCACAAGGGCCCATTGCTGGCTCATGGTTATCCTGTTGTCCACCAGGACTCCTAGGTCCTTCTCCTCAGAGCTGCTCTCCAGCAGGTCAGAAATGAAAGATCTGTCCTTCTTGTAGCTCTTTCTATATCAGTGCTGGGAGAAGAGTGATGAGACCTGAAGGACGACGTCTCAGCAAGGTGTGCAGTAGCTTCTACTACACATAAGGACTGTGTAGCAGCAAGACGTGCAGTAGGCTATGCACACCTCAGGGAAGCAAATAGTGCAGAAAATTATTGCATCAGCATTTTTAGCATTTTTTCCGCTTCTTGAAGAGTCCTCCAGGAGCAATAGTCCACCCTCAGATTTGCATCCAGGCTCCAGCTGCATTGTCCTGCCTGAAAGGTGCGAAGCGTTGGGATTACAGCAGTGAATCTGTTCCATTATCCCAGTTGCTCAAGTAAGAACGCAAAATAGTCTGGAAAATACAAGAATACCTGATGTCAAACTGTATGTATTACAAGCACTTTCCAAATCCAGCTTTTGTAATAACGCAGAAGGGTGCCTTTACACGTGCCAAAACCCACAGGTTTCTCAATAAACACATCTTCTGCAAAGGCAATACACTTACGGGATTAAAGTTTATAAGAACTGCTAAAGGGAGAGAGTTCTGCTCACCTGCCAAGCAGTAATTCCTTCAAGCTTTCTGCCGTCTCTGCTGACACTGAACAGGGTACCTCATGCATGACATTGATTTGGAAGCTGTAGTTTTGTATTGTGTCCAGCTCTGGGCTCCCCAGTTCAAGAAGGACAGGGAACTGCTCGAAAGGGGACAGCAGAGGACCACAAAGATGATGAGGGGACTGGAGCATCTCTCTTATGAGGAAAGGTTGAGGGACTTGGGTCTTTTTAGTTTGGAGAAGGCTGAGGGGGAATCTCATCAACACCTACAAACACTTAAAGGGTGGGTGTCAGGAGGATAGTTTTCCCCAGTGAGAGGAAAAGAAGAAATGGGCACAAACTTGTACATAAGAGGTTCTATCTAAACATAAGGAGGAACTCCTTCATTTTGAAGGTGACAGAGCCTTGGAAGAAGCTGCCCAGAGAGGTGGTGGCGTCTCCTTCTCTGGAGACATTCAAAGGCCATCTGGACACATCCCTGTGCAACATGCTCTGGGTAGATCTGTTTTGGCAGGGGAGGTTGGACTAGATGATCTCCAGAGGTCCCTTCCAACCCCATATCGTTCTGTGAAGTTGAGAAGTCTTAAAGTCCATGCTTGGTGGCAGACTTCCACTTAACAATTTCAGAGCTGAGGGGAAACTATCTGATAATTAGCATGTCTTTAGGCTGATGTATTTTGCTCACCTAGCAGTTGTGTGTTTGGATGGTAGGGTAGAGGGTTCAGGAGGAGCCTTTCACTCCGGACGTGCTGCTTGCAAATCAAATCACTTGACTTAGATAAAACTTGGCCAAGTCGACATCTGCAAGACAAACAAGTAATTTTATCTGGCTTTGCATATTTTCTGTATATGTATGTATCTATATATATACACACACAAAAAAAGAACCAAAAGTGACTTAGAAGCACTTATTCATTAGGCAAAGAGAAGTTCTCCAGGGTGCAAAGACTCTTTTCTCAGTGAGCTTCCTGGAACTCATGACTTTCTGTCACTTTCTTTTTCTATTATTAAAAAAAGGAATTAAAACCATATTCTTCTTGTTTCAGTAAGTACCTTTATGATCTCCAAACAACTCCAACAATGATATCATCTGCCTCTTTCCTCCAGGGAGGCATTTGGGCTTAGACCATGATATTCTTGCTCATTTCTGGAGCACAGAGGCTCACACCAAGGCAAAGGCAGCGAGACTCTGTGAGGGGAAATACATGTCACAGCCCCAACCACTTTATCCTGCACCTCCTACACATCCCTCCCTTTTCTTCAGAGCTGTTCAGTGCTATAAATTAAGAGTTAAGGCAAGTCTGATGTTTGCAGGCAGATACCTGAAGCTGTTCTTCAGTGGGAACGTGCTCACCAGTAAAGATCTGCCCATATGGATGCTATTTCTCCACAAATGCTCTTTTCGGGATACATACAACACACAGCAGAATTGGGCTGCAGTCCTTGAAGTGGCCTCTGATTTAATAAGCCAGATGATTCACCTTTGACTTTTGAAAGTTCTCTAGCTTAGGAAGGAGTCAAGCATGCCTTTAGCTGGCTGCCTGCATGGTGGTGGATCCACAGGGATGGATGCATGTCCAACCTCCCAGCGCTGCTGGCTTCATTGCAGCAGCCTCTCCTGCATGAACTGTGTGAGGTACCTTCTGGCAGCAGCACAAACGTCTCCAGCCTGGGTCTGTTCAGCCTGACACCACTACAGGCTGGTAGGTGGAGATGGAGGAGAAGACCAGGACCTCATCTGGGCTTGGAGAATCACACTACCGACCAACCCTCTGACCTTGACTAGTTCTTTCATGTATCTCCCTACCCAGATTGGATGGGACTTTGAGCAAGCTGGTCTAGTGGAAGACGCCCCTGTCCATGGTAGGGTGGTTGGAACTATACGATCTTTGAGGTCCCTTCAAACCTACCAATTCTATGATTCTATCTTCCTCCTGCTTCCCTCATGACCCAAATCCATGACCCCGCTTTCCCAAGAGCTCATAAACATTGTCCCTTCACCAAGTTAGCAGATGTTAACTGTACAGAAGTGTCCTGCTGCTTGCTTCACTAGGAAACCATGAAGCTTCAAGTTCTGCTCTGGGAGTAAAATAGAACAAAAACCAGGAAGAAGCTGGTGATAAATTCTTTCCCTCAGACATCACACCCCGTTGATGGCAGATGCTGAAAGTCTCTTGGTTGACAGAATCTACATGCTAGAAAATCCCAAAGAGGTTTGTGGGCCATGCTAGAGGCATTGTCTTACCCAGTAGAGGTTTTTCTAGAGGTTCTTCCAGGAGTAAGGAAACAGTCCTTTCACCAGATCCTGAGACAGAAGATGAATATTCAGGCACTGCCAGTTGTTTGTGTAGTCCCAAGTCTAACTGTTGACCGTCACAGATGATCAGCATGACCAACAGGTCACAGGAGGTGGTTCTCCCCCTCTACTCTGAGCTAGTGAGACCCCACCTGGAGTCCTGTATCCACCTTTGGAGTCCTCACTATGGAAAGGACAAGGACCTGTTGGAACGGGTCCAGCTGGAGCCCCTCTGCTATGAGGACAGGCTGAGAGAGCTGGAGCCGTTCAGCCTGAAGAAGAAAAGGCTCTGGGGNGCATCTGTTGATATTACTGCAGATCTGTCTACAATTCCCAATGCCATTTTTTTTCTGATGCGTCACTACCTACACATAAGCCAAAAGTTTGGGACACTGCTATTCTTTGTAAAACCTATTTTCTGTTGGGAAAGGAGGGATCATTAGAGGTCTGGAAGTTATTGAGTATTAAGCCAGCTTTGGGTTAACACCTATAGTTATTTTAAGTTAGCAACTGTTTCTTGAAACAGACCCAGTAAAGGGATTTATTTTCACCTTCTTGGAGCAATGGGGATGTTTCTGGCAACTGTTGAGATCTGCAGTGTTTAGTACAAAATGGGGGGAACAATGATTCTTGGCGGGGGGCAGGTATAGTAAGTGATTATTGCAGCCTTCCAGTATCTGGAGGGAGCTCCAGGAGAGCTGGAGAGGGACTCTCTGTCAGGAAGTCTAGTGACAGGACAAGGGGTAACTGTTTAAATTGGAAGAGGGGAGATTTAGATGAGATATTAGGAAGAAATTCTCTGCTGTGAGGGTGGTGAGACATAGGAACAGGTTGCCCAGAGAAGTTATGGACGCCCCTTTTCTGCTGGGCAGCTTTCTAGCCACTCTTCCCCAATCCTGTAGCGCTGCATGGGGTTGATGTGACTTAATAAAGGCTTAATAAATAGCTTTTGATTGATTACAGAGAATCTAAGCATCCCCATAAAAGGCAGTGCAATAATTAAGCACACCAAGTGATCCAGGCTCACAGAGGCAGTTAATTAGCAACGCTAGTCACAATTGTACATCACAGCTGAGCTCTAGAAGATATTTCAGGATCTAATGGAGCGTTGTATTGCATTTACTCTCCATAGTTTCTCGGTCATCAGTCAAAAAGATCTCATCTAAGCAGTCTGCAGCTCTTTTGGGCAATTTTAAAGCACTGGGTATTAATTCTTCTTCTCCAATTATATTCTTAAGCCAGGACTCATGAACCAGATGATAAGGAGCTCTACATCTCAGCAACCTCACCTTGCTCACAGACAACCCCAGGATGGGAAAGAGCTTTTGGTTTCATAGAACCAGAGAATGATACCGCGTTGGAAGAGATCTCTGGAGATCTAGTTTAACCCCCCTACAAAAGCAGGTCCACCCAGAGCACAGTGCACAGGAACATGTTCAGGCCAGGTTTGAATGCCTCCAGAGATGGAGGCACCACCACCTCCCCGGGAAGTCGTTTCCAGGGCTCTGACACCTTCAACGTGAAGGAGTTCCTCCTCATGTCGAGATAGAACTTCCTCTGTTCAAGTTTATGCCTATTACCTCTCGTCCTGTCGCCGGGCATGACTGAAAAAAGCCTGGCCCCATCCTCCTGACACCCACCCTTGAAGTATTCACAGGTGTTGATCAGATCCCCCCCTCAGCTTTCTCTTCTCCAGACTAAAAAGACCGAAGTCCCTCAGCCTTTCCTCCTAACAGGGATGTTCCAGGCTCATCATCATCTTCATAGTCCTCTGCTGGACCCTCTTCAGCAGTTCCCTGTCCTTCTGGAACGGGGGAGCCCAGAACTGGACACAGTGCTCCAGATGTGTCCTCACCAGCGCAGAGCAGAGGGGCAGGATGACCTCCCTTGACCTGCTGAATTCTACTGAAGTTGTAATTGAGATCTTTAAAAAAAAAAAAACACCCACAATTTTTTTTGGCATGCATCAGGATAGCTGCAAAACTTCACTTTTCAACCACTACAAATTTAATCTATTTCCCCTGCTTCAGTTAGGCAGAGATTGACAGTTAAAAGTACTGCACTTAGTGCTTTTTTAAAAAATATTTAAAACTCTTCAGCAGAACACACAGATCAGAGGTGCCATGACACGAAGTTTCCTGCATCTTACGGTAATGCCACTGAAACACAACAGAGAAAAACTTGACAAAACCAAAAGGTACCTTATAGAAGAATACACATTCTCCAAGAGGCACAGCTTTACTACGGAATACAATACTACGTAAAAAGCAATTCACATTTTATTTTAAATTGCAATAAACTGTACAAAAATGTCTTATTCTTGCCAAAAAATAACAGCAATATTTTCAAATCGTACTTCTAGACAAAACAACAAACTCTTAGTTTAATCTTTCCTGGGTGAGTTTACAAAGAAACAGACAAGATGCACGCTTTTGTATCAGAGTTGGGATAGAATGAACAGATTTACATGTATGTGGAATAAATTTAAAGTTTTTAGTGTCTTTTCGGAATTTCAGTACTCCTGCCATGCCTGTTAAAAGCCTAAAGGAAAAAAATACAACAAAAAACAAACACAAAGGTTTGTGTCTCACACAAAGGAATGTAAACAGTCATTGAGGGATTAAAAGAGGTTGATTCTTCCAACATGAATGTACCTCTGTACCACTGACATTCACTTTACATCCAGAACAGTCCACAGCATGAGGATCGTGCAAGAGCTGAATCCACTCTCCGATTAAATACACAAAGACTCCTTTTCTCAAAGTTTTTAAAAAAGAATAAAATCCTAAGTAACAAAACTGAAATGCATTATACTCTTTTCAACATTTTTAGGTTCTTTTTTTTTTTTAACTTATCCTAAATCATGAGCAAATATGTAACAGCCCCATCAGACCTACAATCACAATGTCCTTTTTTTTCCCCAAGATGCAATAAACAAGGACCTAATTAAGTTAATCACGTGGTGAGGCACTGGAACAGGTTGCCCAGAGAAGTTGTGGATGCCCCATCCTTGGAGGTGTTCAAAACCAGGCTGGATGGGGCTTGGAGCAACCTGCTCTAGTGGGAGGTTGGAACTCAATGATCTTGAAGGTCCCTTCCAACTCCAACCACTCTATGATTCTATGTAGACAGCACCTCTGCCATCAGGCCCGGCTTTGTTTGCATAACACATTTAATGCAGACTAAACAAAACATAATTTGGGTCACTGACCAGAGTTTCTTCAGACCGAGACCTAAAATGGAAATAGAATTGCCGTGATTTTTAAGATTTCACATTTTTTTCCCCCCTCAGTGTTGAAACTTAATTAAGAAAACGCTGTTTCAACAGATTGGGTAGAGTTTAAAAAAATACTTAAGCCTCTTCTGTCACTTCAGAGTTGTTTGAGGGAATAAAATCTTCTCGAAATTCCACTTTTTCTGGATAGAGTTTAATGTAAGTGTCCACCATTAAATCTAAGTCATGTTTTATATCAAGGTTTATGTTCAGCAAAGCCAGGTTGCTCGACCTGTGCTCTCTCAAGGTGTTTTTCAGGTAGGCCTTCAAGCGCTTTCGTCCTATTTCATATTTTTCATTCTCTACCTTCATCACTGGAAGTATGCACAAGACTTTAAGCAAGGCGTAAACATTCGGGAAAAACTTAATGTCAGGCAAGTGAAGTGCTTCATAAATAGTAGCTGGAAGTTCAATATCTTTTCCTCTGTGCTTCCACTTGATTCTCCAGCAGTGAAGCTCAGCAGAAAGCGTGTCGGGATTAGGCAAGTCATTTTTGTACATGTCAGCGTGATGCTCCTCAGACGTATTGAATTTCAGCTGCCCCATGACTGAGGGCACCAAGGACAAACACTTAAGAGCTTTTAAATGTTGTTCTGAGAATATATCTTTTAACTCTTGAATAATGTGCTCCACCGTGGGGACGCTAAGGACCTCTTTGTAGTAATTTTCTGAAGTTAACTCAGAGCTCAAGTTCCCCTGTTGTGACCTGCGAAATTTTCCCGGGAGTTTAATTTGTACATCCAGTTTCGTAGCCAAATTTGTGGCTTCCTCAAACCAAAATTCATGGTAAACTTCAATATTCTCCATCACTTCGTTCAGAGAATGTAACACCGCCGTTAAGCTGCCAGCAGCAAAGAACACATCCGAGGTTTGTCCCTGGAGATTTTTTCCGAACGCTCTTGTAAAAGACAGAACGTTTTTCAGAATGACAATAGTGACAATGAAGTCAAAATCTGTTAAAGCGCTGGAAAGTACAAATGCTCGACCAGCAATGAAGTTGTTCCACCTCACAGATGAGTCGTTGCCTACTGCATCCAAGCACAGTACCAAGGCTTGCATGAGGTCCACCAAAACCTCGAAAGCATCGTGCCTGCCTGTCCACTGAGAACGGCAGATCTCCTTCAGCTGGTTACCCCTCTCCTTGTTGTTCTGGAAAAGAAGAGAAATGGTGTTGTCCAGTTCTACCAGCAACTGTGGAGATTGATTAAAAAGACAGTAAACTTCTTCGATGGTTCCCAACGCGATGGAAACCCCAACGACAGGAACGGATTTTGCCAGCCAAATGTTTAAGGCACAGGAAGAACACAGCGTATACACAGCTTGTGGATACTTTTCCAAGAGTCTTGTAGCCACAACTTTCATTTTGGAAGCAAACCCACTGGAGACAATGTAGGCTTGACCTCGACAGTACTCCATGTTTAGACCCCACTTTTCAGTGATAGTCGTGTGGAATTTTACAGCTAAAATTTCAGGATCGGCTTCATATGGTAAAAACCCAATGAATTCTTCTCTTAGATTATGAGAATCATCAACAAATCTCACTAACACTGGCAAATGCTCCTCTCCTGCTATGTCTACTACTTCATCGGTGACAATAGAAAAGAAGTGCGAGTCTCTTACTTCCCTCAGCGTCTCTTCTCTGATACAGTTTTCACAGATCTCAAGCATTTGTTTCTGCTGAGTTTTCGAACAATACTCCAGATTGACTGCAGTCATTTCAAATCGCTTCCTCAGAACTTCGTCTCCAGCATTTATCCTGTATTCCAGTAGAGCCTGAAAGTTGTCTGAAGTAAAAGTACCTTCTGGAAGCACCTCAACGCCATGGCCGTCCAAAGGAATATTTTGTTTACCCATCAGGATCAAAATTTCAAACAGAGATTTAAGGTAATCTTTGTTTTCTCTTTCTTCCAGAGTTAAGGGGACGGCTTCTTCCTCGTGTTCTGCCCCTCCTTCCTCTGCGACAGTATTTTGTTCATTGCTCTCATTTGATTCTTGAGTTGTCTGTTGCCGTTCAAAAGCTTCATCAACTGCAAAATGTAAAATACTGTAAGTGTCAACGTAACAAGAATAAATATATATTACATTCCCAGTTTAAAAAAGCATGAGTATTTAGGAGAGAGTTTAGAATGGCTGTTTAAATCAAGCAGGAACTCAGCTCTCCTCCTGATATATAAAATCACAATTATAGAACCACAGAATCATTCAGGTTGGAAAAGACCCTTAGGATCATCGAGTCCAACCATCAACCTCACTCTACAAAGTTCTCCCCTGCACCATATTCCCCAACACCACATCTAAACAACTCTTAAACACGTCCAGGAATGGGGACTCAACCACCTCCCTGGGCAGCCTATTCCAGTGTCTGATCACTCTTTCAGGGAAGAATTTTTTCCTAATGTCCAGTCTAAACCTACCCTGTTGCAGCTTGAAGCCATTCCCTCTCGTTCTATCACTAATTACCTGTGAGAAGAGACCAGCACCAACCTCTCTACAACGTCCTTTCAAGTAGTTGCAGAGAGTGATGAGGTCTCCCCTCAGCCTCCACTTCCTCAACTAAACAATCCCAGCTCCTTCAATCGCTCTTCATAAGATTTATTCTCCAGGCCCTTCACCAGCTTCATTGCCCTCTTCTGCACTCACTCCAGCACCTCGATATCTATCTTGTGTTGAGGTGCCCAGAACTGGACACAACACTGAAGGTGTGGCCTCCCCAGTGTGGAGTCCAGGGGGACAATCACCTCCCTACTTCTGCTGGTCACACAATTTCTTATACAAGCCAGGATGCCATTGGCCTTCTTGGCCACCTGGACACACTGCTGGCTCATATTCAGCCGCTTGTCAATTAGAACCCCCAGGTCCTTTTCTGCCAGGCAGCTCTCCAGCCACACTTCCCCAAGCCTGTAGTGATGCATGGGGATGTTGTGGCCAAAGTGCAGGACCTTGCACTTGGCCTTATTGAAGCTCTTATCATTAACATTCGGCCTATTGATCCAATCTAAGAATTATGTTTCCTACATTACCTTATCACCCTTAATAAAGCTTTTATGAACTCAATTATTTTGCCCGCTTACCCTTCTGTTGCTTCAGTGTTCGTATTTCATCTTCACTCTTTAAAAAGACAGAACAAAATTGATATCGATGATGTCTATCATATGACCTTAAAATATTAAAATACATCAAGAACAGACACAAATATTGTAGATGAGACCACTGTAAGAGTGTTAATAACTGGGAGAAGGAGGTTTCTTCAGGTAGTTTATTGCTACCACTACACATATCTATTAACTACAGAGAATAGTTTGTTGCTACTGCTAAGGTTCCCATACTTACATCAGGAGTTCGTTTCATATGTATTTTATAATTTTCAGTAAATAGTTTTCATTAAAGAATTCTGTTTCTATACGAACATGCGCTGTCATAAAACTGTCTTTCAGTCAATAAACCGACTCAAAACAAACTCATGAAGAAATATTAAGAAACTCTCTGTGAATTTTCTAACATAAAAGCAGAGTTTAGGGGTTTAATTCCTCTTGATTGTCAGTATTATTATAAGCAGAGACCTAGAGACATTTTTTATCCCAGAAATGACACAAAAGAGCTATCATCAAAACACATTTCCACAAAAAAAAAACCAAAAACCCAAAAACATTTAATGTTGGTTTTATACATGGATCATCTCTTCAGAACAATAATCTAAGAAGCATCTGAATTGATGCAGACTTCAAAAGTCAAATAGGAAAAGTCAACATCATAGTCACTATGTAGCAAGAATTCCAGCTACTCTGCATAAGCTGTGAAGTTACTGCTGTAACAACAAGCAAAAGGAAGTTATGCCCTTCCTTTGGAAAACAGAATCAGTTCTGGATCAATACATCTCATTTTCCAGATTATTTCATTAAACTTTCCACAGTAGATAAAATCTTTATCAACATGAAATCGGGGCACTTAATATATAATCAACAAAAGGATAATAGAATAAGCAGCACAGAAATCACAAATGCTCAAGTGTTAAATATTATTATTTGACACTTTTATGTAGAAGTTTGACATAAACTTACTTACTTCTGTTCTATTCTTAAAAAAAAAAAAAAAGAAATTAAAAACTTACCAACTCTTTTATCCTTTTCCTATGTCTGCTGTGGGGATTGTTCAGGTGACTTGTAAGATCAAATATGGTTGGCACAGCATTATCCCGCAAAACTGTTCTGTAAGGGCTCTGTAAGAGAGACATCTGGATTAGGGATATCTTTGGCAAGTTCTCACTGAGTGTGCTAAAAAAGCCCCCAGAATTTCAGATGCCATACCCCTCCTCCCCTTTCTTTTTTGCTTCCTTTTTTAGAAAAGTATTTTTGCTTTCTGATGTCCCAATATAAAGCCATGCCATATAATTGACACCCTGGGGTATCAAAAGAACACTGAAAATGAGAAGAGAGATGTTTAAAAAAAATCCCACCATCCAAACCCAAACCACAATCCCTTTTTCATCCCTGTTATCTTCACATCAATAACTCTAAATACAATAATTAATGCAGAAACATTATTTTTTTTTTCTTTGTTCTAGATATAAAGACATCTATATATCAGAAAGGAAACTTTTTGTTAGTACTGACCTTTTGGGTTTTATCACCCAAATTTCACAATGCTAGAAACAATCACAGAACCGTTTTGATAATGAAAATGTTCAACTGCTTCTTTACGTAGACCTGTGAATTCCACAAAGCACTATCATGATAGATCATGCTGAAGGAAAAAGAATCTGTCAAATAAGCAGCAGGATGAAAACACTTCTAGGTGGCCATGTAAATGTTTCTAGCAATTAGGGAAAAATATTTTAAATAAAATATTTATAGTTGCGTATACTGTAAATCTGTATCATCTAAACTAGCTATTCTCATAGGTTGATTTTGCCCATCTCTAAAAGTAAAATTCAGCCTGGAGATTAAAACTAGATACAAAGTCCCACATCCTCTAATTCCTACTGTTAACATGGATTTTCACAGCTGACTTATCATGCTAACAGGAAGAACTGAAGGCTATTATCTCATTAATGGAAACAGTATCATGATTTTAGCTGGATAAAATATAACAGGAATCAAAAGTTTGACAGATGTAAAGAATGTTTAAATCTCTTGGCCACAACAGCGTAATTTAACTGAATCACACCACGTGCACACTTGTGTAACAGCATATTAGTGATTTTAAATAATTGGAGGTAAGCAAACTTAAAATAACAAATAAATTTATATAATGCTGTAATATCTAGTGACAACAGAGCATTGCTTTGCCGTGAAGACCAGGGCTCCACAAACATATTAAACCAGTGGGAGCAGTTCTCTCTTTCTCTTCGTCAACTGCTCATTTCCACCAGAACCTTTGTGCCAACATCTGTGATTCCATGCAACGATCTCAATTAAGACTAAGAGATTAATTTTCCCAGGGATCACAGACTAAAATGCAGCATTCCAATTAAAAACATTAATCACACTTTGCAAGATACAATAACACTTGGTTCTACTTACACTTCTGCATATCATAGAAGTCTCAAAATGTTTGGCGCACAACCTGTAATGTTTGTTGAGTTGATCTGGAGTTTTATCTTCTAGATCTGCCCTTCGACAATTCTCCACCCATCTCTGACACCTACAATTCAATAAAAGAATTAGCTGGTTTTAAGAGAAAACAATTTCAAACCATACCCAAAACTGGAGTGCAGTGAGTCCTGCCCCTTATGCGAAGCCAAGGGAAGTTCTGTGCACCTTCTGTTGTAATGTACCACTAAATCTCTTTCAAAATTTGATTTTGTCCTTTTGGTCACCACTTAGTAACAGCCCAGCAAATTCACAGATCTTCTCCCTTAATTTACACATTTTTGCTTAACACCCTCCAAGGAAATTCAGGAATCTTTTCCCTCATTTTATATATTCTTGCCTTTGTCCCAAGAAACAGCTAGAAGTTATGAGAAAGCAATTTTGTTATTATTTTTGACTGCAAATATGGAATTATTGCTCATAGGAGCAAGGAGAGAGGAAAACAGTTAGCGATTATTCAATAATTTAGGAATGAAGGCTGTCTTGCCAGATGTTTTGGTGGGCAGCCCAAACGAGGAAATCCACAGCTCCAAGTGTTCATCTCACTTTAACCAAGTGCAATACAAGGCTACTGTGAAGATGAAAGGAAGAAATCTTAGTTTCTGATCTCTGCTGCCTGAACCATTCATCTTTATTTTTCCCTCATGCAAAATATCAAAACAACCTTGGCAGCAAGTGCCATACAACAGGAATAATTTCTAGTATTGCTTTCGTAGATCTAGACATGGCATCCGTAATAACCTAAAATAATAAAAAAAATAATAAAATATCACTTCTTGCTCAGTCTTACGACACCACAGATCTTGCTCTCTTGCCTGGACACCGCAATCATCCCAACAAGAGAACAGGAGAGTGTTCTTGTTTAACCAAACGGTATAAACACAGTCTTTTTACAGAGAAGACCTTTAGCGCCCAGATTATATTGAATCTGGCTCTCATACTTTCTGAGTGGGTGCTGATTAACAGAGAACTCATTAAAGGTGATGGTATCAGGCTGTCACAAAGGCTGATGAGCATCTCTGTAGGCAGTGGGGAGGATTTCAGTCCAGAGGAACATCCCAAGCAAGAATCTGACCCATGTGGTCTTTCCTGCCACACCTCTGTGGCTCAGGGAAGCTGAGGGAGAACTGCCAAGGAGCAAAGTCAGACCTTCATGCATGTCAGTAACTCCTCTGAATCCCCTCCTGGCAACCACGCAGGGACAAATCAGTGACAGCAATGGGGCACCTAGAACTGGCACACACTTCTCAAGGACAGACAAAAACCAGCCTGAATCCCACCACCTTCAGTGTTGCTGCCAACCAGAGAACAAGTTAAGCGGATACCAGTAATATCTAGGGACCAGATCAGACTGAGCAATGGCAAAATACACCATGAGATCTTCAGAGGGCACATACTGAGGAAGTAAGTCTCACAAAGACTAAATTAACCACCCAGTATTCCTCTCCCTTCCCAACTTCTAAGTTACATAAAAAGTGGCTGTGATGGCTGCCTTTTGTGACGAAGCAAACACTGAGCACACAATCCTGAAGAAGCCCTTGGCACGCACAGTTCCAGTTTACAGGTCCTGAGCTTTTCACCCCATCAGGAGCAGCAGATGGGAAACCAGAGCTCTAGACACCTAGAAGACCACTGGAGGATTGATGTGGTGAGGCACTGGCACAGGCCCAAAGAAGCTGTAGATGCTCCATCCCTAGAAGTGTTCCAAGACCAGGTTGGATGGGGCTTTGAGCAACCTGGTCTAGTGGGAGGTGTCCCTGGCCATGGCATGGACTAGATGAACTTTAAGATTCCTTCCAAATCTAACCATCCTATGATTCTGTGTTTTCTCAGGTAGCTACAGGACTAGAGGAACATGGTAGACGTTATGGGGCCGGACATGGAAATTCCATCTGAGTTCTGCTAACAAGTATGGGTCCAAAAGGAATGCTGTCCAAGAAATGGAAGAACAATATAAGAGGAGGAAAGAGGAGGCCAGACCTATGAAATCATCCAACATCACTCTCCATGGTATTATCCAAGCAGCAATTGAAACGATTTTAGAAGAGAGTTATGTGTAAACATTTCTTCAGTGTTCAGTATTTACCTAAGACTGAATGTCTGCTGTTGCACAAGCATTCTATTTGCAAAATATTTCCCACAAATTAAAAGTCATTTCAATGCAATATATGACACGACTGCTTAGGTATTATTCACAGAATGGTTAAGTGTTGGAAGGGAACATAAAGCTCATCTAGTTCTAACACCGCTGCTGAAGGGGGTATTTTCTTCATAAAATAAACTGTCATGTATTGACCAGCTTTGCATAACTCGAGACAATGCTAGGAGTGAATCACACAAACAAAAGGTTAAGAGTTAGGCAATCAACTATTTGGATTTCAGCTTTCATTAAACATATAAAGACAGGTAATAAGTATTGTGCTACAAAATCTAGAACGTATGAGCACTAGAAAGAGGTTTGGTTATCCCAGCTTTAACACAAGGTACTGCACTGACCCACAAGAGCTTGACAATGTATCCAAAAAACACAGCTTTAAGCAGCAGCTACCACCTGCACAAGCTTTTTGTGTCTTCTTTTGGAATTGCTTAATGGAATTAAGCCAGTACTGGCTGGGAAGAGCTAACAGGATTTGAATAATAAGACAGCAGCAGCAGGAGCAAAATACTTAAACCAAGCTCAGGAAACTGACGTTTTAGATGTAAATAAGTATCCTTCTAGATGCAAACAAGGAGCTTGTGGACAAGGACCTGGACCCTGGCAAGCAATCTTGTAAAAAGAAGAGGCATGTGAACACTGCAAGTAGCCAATAAAGTTTTATTGATCACTGCGTTCACCTTTCTTAGAAACTATATAAACCAGCTGATGTAGGAATAAAGGATTTCGATTCACCCTTGATTGGAGTCCGTGCCTTAATACACCACAGAAGGGAGTGTTTTCTTAGGAAAAAAAAACCCTGCGTACCCACAATTCCTACAAGCTTTGAAATTTTCCAGAAGTTGGGTAAAGCAGCTTCAAGACAGGAAGCAAGTGAATATTATCTACAAACAGTCAAAAATTTCAACCTTAATTGCCCACTGTTGGGAAAGAGACAAGTGGTATTGCTCGAGTACCTATGCACCTTCCAAAATTGTGAGGAGCATTACCTAGATTGAAAGGAGTTCTGCACGGGGGTTTCTACATTTAAATGCAGGATTTATTTCTCATGGTATTCTCCACGGCCTCTCGCACACAATTCTTGCTCTACCAGTGCACCAGCTCTCCTTTTCACCCACTGAGAGCTTGATTATATCCCACCACTTCTGCTGTTGCTCATGATGCCTTGCCACCAACCATCACCTTTGCAATCCTGTGACAGTTGCTTGTTGTCCTATTTGTCTCACGCATACACAGAACGGTTAGAGTCGGAAGGGACCTTAAAGATCATCAAGTTCCAACTCCCCCGCTATG
>VXBW01008524.1:20971-204849 GCA_013400375.1 Thinocorus orbignyianus
GGAAGCGGCTCTACACTGCTGTGAGCGGCCGGGAGGATTCACCGCCGCCCTGCCTCCGCCGGGAGAGGAGCCGCCTCCTTCCCACAATGCACCGCGGCCGGGCCCGGATGAGGGCGCTGCGCATGCTCTGCCTTCCGGCGGGGCGACACTCTAGTCCCACCCGCCTCGGTGGATGCGGAGCGCATGCGCAGAGGCGACGGTCAGGGCCACACTGTCTACCCCGGCCTTGTGGAGGGTATGTATGTCCTGGCCACCCAGGATATGATAAGCCTGAGGTACTGAATGTACTGAATGACTTTTTTGCTTCAGTCTTCACCGCCCAGGGCTCTAACCGCGCTGCCCAAGTCACGGCAGTTAAAACCAGGGGCTCCGAGAATGAAAAATATAGAATCATAGAATGGTTAGAGTTGGAAGAGACCTTAAAGATCATCAAATTCCAACCCCACTGCCGTGGGCAGGGAGACCTGTCACTAGAACAGGCTGCTCAAAGCCCCATCCAGCCTGGCCTTAAACCCTGCCACGGATGGGGCATCCACAGCTTCTCTGGGCAACCTGTTCCAGTGCCTCACCACCCTCACAGCAAAGAATTTCTTCCTAATATATCATCTAAATCTCCCTTCTTCTAATTTAAAACCCCATGTCCTACCACAACACTTCCTGACAAAGAGCCCCTCTCCAGCTCTCCTGGAGCTCCCTTCAGATACTGGAAGGCTGCTCTAAGGTCTCTCTGGAGCCTTCTCTTCTCCAGGCTGAACAGAAAGAACTGTTGGAACAGGTCCAGAGGAGGGCCACGAAGATGATCAGGGGGCTGGAGCACCTCTGCTATGAAGACAGGCTGAGGGAGCTGGAGTTGTTCAGCCTGGAGAAGAGGAGGCTCCGAGGAAACCTGATAGCAGCCTTCCAGGACCTGAAGGGGACCTACAGGAAGGCTGGGGAGAGTCTGTTTCCAAAGGCCTGCAGTGACAGGACGAGAAGCAATGGCTTTAAGCTGGAGAAAAGCAGGTTTAGGTTTGATATTAGGAAGAAGTTCTTTCCTCTGAGGGCGGTGGAACACTGGAACAGGTTGCCCAGGGAGGTGGTTGAGGTCCCTTCCCTGCAGATATTCAAGGTGAGGCTGGATGAGGCCCTGGGCAACCTGGTCTAGTTGGGGGTGTCCCTGCGACTGCAGAGAGGTCAGACTAGATGACCTTTGGAGGTCTCTTCTGGCCTGGATGATTCTATGATTCTTGTCATGGTTTGAGCAAACCAGGACTAATTTCTCTTCTAAGGCTTGGGAAAGCCAAAGACTGGCGTCAAAATTCCTGAAAATACTTCCTTTATAGCCAGCCAGGCTATGTGGGATTCTAGGTCTTGGTGTCTTCAAGCCTTGCACTGGGTCTCTGGGTCACTGGTAATACAGTAATTGCCTAAATGACAATAAATTTTTGTGGGTTTCTCAAACCATAACATTTCTGTTTTGCTTTCTAGGAAGACGTTACTCCGCAGGCTGGATGGATAAGGAGAGAAATGGCAAATGTTTTAAGCAATAATCAAAGAGGGAATACGCCCCATGTAAAGACTTTCCCAGGTCTGTCATAGGTAAAAATGAAGCAAAGCTTAGGGGAAAGAAAAGAAAGGAAACAGAAAAACTGGATCGTTAAAAGAAGGAAAAGACTCATCACCAAATGGGACCTGCTGGTATTGTGAGGAACTAGATATATCAGCTGTGAAATGTGTACGTGCTGATGGCAAGTGATAATATTTTCCGGTGCAATGGAGTAAGAATTTGGCTGTGATATGTCTTTTATATAGCTTTAAAATCACACAAAAGGTATCCTGATGTGGAGATTTGCTGGGCATAATCCAAATTTATGAACTAGCCAAAGTATGCATCTTTTAAAAAAAGTGCATAAAGGAAATATAAACAAACAAAAATTAATCATTTGATTCCTTTTGGATGGCTTCAAAATTTATAAGCTTTCTTGTTTATTACGAGTAGGACAAAAGCTCTCTTTTACTTGAGGAAACCTTCTCATCAAGTGCCCTTCAAACTAGGAGTCTCAAAGCATGTTTTGTTGATCTGATTACAATAACATCAATTTATTTGGAGTTAATTCTTTGCCAGAACTCTAACTGAGTCATGTAGGTGAGTTGATTGCTTTTAAGTAGTTTGGAGCAGACATTTAAGCCAAATCTAAAGATAAGTTTAGCTGCACCTAACCGTTTTTGCTTCACTGGGCAATCGCCAATGTTTGTATACAGTGAATTGTGTAAGGGAGCTAATCAGATGAGCAACCTTTTGTAAAGTACACTATTTTACCTTTAGGTTAGATTTAATTCAGGTAACCGATGTGATTTGGTGTGCAGATATAATTGTTATTATCTTTTGCCCAAGATTGAAGGGCCTTTTCCTTTCCAAATTGATTCGCCAAACAAAAGCAAAACTCCTCAGGGCTGTGAACAAGCAGAAGCAGAGCAGTATTAAATTAACATATTTCTGAACAGCTACTTCTGAGCAAAGCTTCAGTTGGTATTGCATCATCTGAATCCCTATACAAGCATATTGTGGCTGTTATCTTCTAAATCAGTATATATTTCCATATGAGCTTTCCTAATGAAACAGATGCAATGGCTCCTGCATAAAGTTAAACTTGCTGAAGTCGGCCGGATGATGTTTTTTTATGGGGAGACTAATTTTTAAGTGATTTCTATACAATGGAAAGAAAATGCAATTAAATTATTTTCAAAACCCAACGATATTACTAGAAGTCCATTCTTTTTACAGATAATTATAGAATCATAGACTCATAGAATGGTTAGAGTTGGGAGGGACTTTAAAGATCCAGTTCCAACCCCCCTGCCATGGGCAGGGACACCTCCCACCAGACGAGGTTGCTCAAAGCCCCATCCAGCCTGGCCTTGAACCCCTCCAGGGATGGGGCAGCCACAATTCTTTGGGCAGAATTACTTTATATTGCTATATTACTACTTAGTTGGAAGTTCCAAAAAATTAGTACAGAAATCACCAAAACCTTTTTTTTTTGTTCATGCAGAGTAGCCTTATATGCACATATATAATTTGTATGATAGTGATTTTTTCTTAAATAATTCTCCAGGTTATTCAAGCATTCACAGTATTTTTTCCACTTGTGTCTGTCTATTGTCTGTTCACATGGAATGGAGATTATAGACTGTATTTGTCATGCTGTGTGTATAATTTCTATTCTCCGGATAAATTATTCTTAAAGGAATTTTGTGCGTTTGTGTGGATTTCTTCATTGCTTTATGTCTCTCTGCTGTGCCTCTAATGTCAGCTGTATCTTCGATCTCTATACTACATAACAGTGGTTGCAAAGTAACCTCTTTAATATATTTCTGGAGATGAACTGTATGTCTCTTTCCCAGGGCGAAAGTCAGTATGCATTTTATTTTCTGATTGTACTGTTTAAGTACAGTTGTGTATTCCTGTGGGTTTCCTGCTATTAAAAGTTTGTTTGCAAGAAAACATTTGAAGTCTGAAGTGCTTTCATGACTCTTACAACTATTATATTCTCTTCCAAGCCCCGTTGTTCTTGGGAGAACCTGCCTGTAAGAACTAAATGGACATTGGGTTAATCCCATAGATTTTGTGATTCTTGCTCCATTTGAGACCTGCTGAAATTCATAAGGGGAGGATGAAAATCAAGTTGCTTACGTCCAGGGAGAACTGGGAGGCAAAGGTGGGGAATGATATTTAAGGGCTATCAGAACCAGTTCCCATTGCGTTTTCTCTGTTTTATGGGTATCTTCTTATAATTCCAATTCAAAGAACGCAGATTTTCCTAGGATTTGTATCAGGTCTTCAATAGGAGGAAGTCCAGAGTGGCATTAGCCTTGCAGCACTGTCCTTTTATGTGAGTATGTTAGAATCATAGAATGGTTAGAGTTGGAAGAGACCTTAAAGATCATCCAGTTCCAACCCTCTGCCACGGGCAGGGACACCTCTCACCAGACCAGGTTGTTCAAAGCCCCATCCAGTCTGGCCTTGATACCTCCAGGGATGGGGCTTCCACAGCTTCTCTGGGCAACCTGTTCCAGTGTCTCACCACCCTCACAGAGTCGTTGAGATGTGGTGTTGGGGGATATGGTGTAGGGGAGAACTTTGCAGAGTGGGGCTGATGGTTGGACTCGATGATCCCAAGGGTCTTTTCCAACCTGAATGATTCTGTGATTCTAAGAAAGATGATTCAGGGATTGGGGCATCTGCCTTATGAGGACAGGTTGAGAGAGCTGGGAATCTTTAGCCTGGAGAAGTCTGAGGGGAGACCTTATTAATGCTTAACAAGTATTTGAAGGGTGGGCTGAAGGAGGATGGAGCCAGACTCTTCTCGATGGTTCCCAGTGACAGGACGAGGGGCAACAGGCACAAGCTGGAACAGAGAAAGTTCCATTCAAATATGAGGAAAAACTTCTTTAGGGTGAGGGTGCCAGAGCCCTTGCAGAGGCTGCCGAGGGAGGTGGTGGAGTCCCCTTCTCTGTAGACCTTCAAGCCCTGCTTGGATGCAGCCCTGAGTGATGTGCTCTGGGCAATCCTGCTTTAGCAGGGGAGTTGGACTAGATGATCTCTAGAGGTCCCTTCCAACTCTGACAATTCTGTGAAAATTAGCTGGGTGTAAAGAGTTTACGCTGTTGCTAGGAAAAACAAGGTCAGTGATTGTCGAGATAAGGAAATACCTACTAAACCTTGGCCATTAGGTAATTACCATCCTTAACTGTTTACCCTGCTCTCTGCCTTTGTTGCCTGGTCTCCAGAAAGCGATCAGATAACATCCTTTGCAGTTGATCCCTTCACTTGCTTCCTCAGTATTTGCAGCACATCCAGCCTTGTAAAACAAAACAAAACAAAACAAAACAAAACAAAACAAAACTTAGTAAAATCAGGAGGAAGTCATTCGCTGATGAGTTGATTTGAGCTTCCAAGAAATGCGCAGTCTGTTGATGGGTTAAAAGTGCGACTGGAGGGAGAAGGTGCAATCTCCCCTTAAAACACAACTCAAATCAGGTCTTAGTGGGGCTGAATTCTGCTAATCTGGGATGCCTTCTTTGAATTGCAGAAGTACACTAGGGTTGCCAATGGTTTGCAACACACATGTGGCCGTAGATAAGGACACAACTTGCGCAGCGGAGCGATAACTTTCATACTTTGCCTTATTCCCATGCCTTCTATTCTGAGAAGCACCTTTGCTTCTTTCTCCACTGAGTTTATAAATTCTTCACCAACAGAGCATGCTACAAAGAGGATGGAGGTTTGCATCTGCCTCCCTAGATTGCAGAGCATACCGACTTTAATTGACTCTTTGATACGCCGCAAAATGACACAGTGAAGGGATTATTTTCTTCATTATCTGAGGTTATCTAATCAAGTTTTTGCCCCAGTATAGCAGAGTGTTTAAATGGGTGCTCGGCTCAATGCACGGATGGACTTAAGCCTTGCTGAATTCAGGTGCTTCCAGCACTGAAGCTTTTACAATTTTGTAAAATAAATACGTATGTTGAATATAATATGCATTACTTATTATAAGGAGGTGATGAGGGGGAAGGAATCCCTATGAACTGGCAAAACAAAGCCTCCTTCAGTGAAAGCAGTGAAAATATCTTTGCGGATTTAAATACGAATAGTCCCGGGCGACAATCCTGACATATAAAAGCCTGTCCCCCCCCACCTGGCAAGCTGCCAACACCTAAACATTGCTGAGGCTTCTGCTCTTATCTAAATCAGTAGAAAAAATGTGACCTGGCGGTGGGGTGTGTGTGGAAAAGCTCCTTTGTGGAGGAAGACAGAGTTTAGGAGTGGTCTGAGGGCAACAGAATTAAATTAAAACAGGGATGCTTACGTCAGGAAAGCGTATGGAGTCACTGAATAACCTCTTAAGAGAAGTGAAAATTCCATTGAGTTGGCCATTTAACTCACAAACAAAAAAAAAAAAAAAAACCAAAAAAATGACCAGGAAATAATTTAACTTTTAGAATCCAGGCTTTTCTCTCTAATGCAAGACACGGATGCTACGTTAAACCATCTTTAAATTCCCTAAAAATTTAAATCATCCACAATGTTGCATTTATCTTCATATAAGAACATAGTTGGATTCTTACTTTTATCAATGGCTATCAGACTGGTAGAAATTAGATATACTTTTCCGTTGAGTTTCTGTCCTGGTTTGGGGTAAAATGAACCAATTTTCTGTTTTACAATTTTACTTTCTTAGCTATGCCTCTTCTAACTGACTAAACTCTGAAATCTCTTTAATTTCTCCCTCTCCTCTTTTTTGCTAAAAGGGGGAGGGGGAGATTATCTGTCCTTTTTCTGATTTGCTCAGAACCACTACAGTTGCCAATTTTGCTTTTGAAATTATCAATGTAAAAACTCTTGGAAGCTGAAAATTCCCTGTTTATGGCAGAAAAGAAGCAGCTGCAGTAGCTGTGTGTGGTTCTCATCCAGTACCAAGCCGATCTGCCTCTTTGCTACCCAGGAAAGGCTACTCTGAAGAAAAATAAGATTATTTTGGAGTCTGTATCAACCAGATTGTAGCCATGGGAGTGGAGGTGTGCTTAATAACCCAGCAAGAAGCACAGTGAGGCTGCTGTGCCTGTTCTCTATGAGCCCCCAAAGAGCTGAGAAGCATGGTTTTGTTGCCAGTGACCCGGGCTGCATACAAATCACCTTCTCTGCCAGAAAATCACCGCTCCTCCCTTGGGCCATCTCCCTGCTGAAGCTTCCAAGCTCATTGTCTTCCCCCTTCCATTGTTCTAAGGGCTAGAAGGAAGCAGGGTGAGCCGCAGATTATTCTAGAAGTGCCCAGGAAGTTTAATTAATTAGACCAGTGCCTGTAATTGATGAAAATTGTATTATTTAAGCTCAGGGGGGATCTGAGGATGTCAGGTCATAGAGAATATAATACAAAGCAGGAATGCTTGATGTCACTGCATGGCAGGTGGGCTGGAACGAGATGATCCTTAGGGTCCCTTCCAACCCGCACCGTTCTATGATTCTATGATAACTGAGCAAATTCTTAAAAAGAACACCCAGCAGCATGCTGTTACCAATAATAATGCATGGCTTTTTGTATATCACTGCCTCCCACTAGTTTTTAAAACGAGTTTTTAGAATTAGTTTTTAAAAGTAGTTTTTAACTACTGTGAGAGTGGTAAAACCCTGGCCCAGGTTGCCCAGAGAAGCTGTGGCTGCCCCATCCCTGGAGGGGTTCAAGGCCAGGCTGGATGGGACTTGGAGCAACCTGGTCTTGTGGGAGGTGTCCCTGCCCATGGCAGGGGGGTTGGAACTGGATGATCTTTAAGGTCCCTTCCAACTCTGACCATTCTATGATTCCATGATTATTTATGTATTTTGAGGATTTCTTTTTTTTTTTGCTTTGTCCATGATATCTCAGCCCTCCCATTTTTATGGGTAATAGAGAATTAAGTGTAGGTTAATCTGAAATAAATGGCAATGGTGCTGCCATAACTACAAGCAGAATTTGGCCTCAGGACTTTCTGGACCTCTCCTACATATTTTCAGGTCTGGGTCTTCATTCTTAATTAAAAAAAAATAAATGAAATAGTATTCTTGGAAATCATCTTATGACATCTGTAGAAACACAGCAATCACAGCTTCAGACACTTCATACAGAACTGGCTCATTTGTCACATCTCTCTTCTGTTCCCTGTGCCGAAACACAGGACGAGGGGTAATGGTTCTAAATTGGAAGACGGGCGATTTAGACTAGATATTAGGAAGAAATTCTTTGCTGTGAGGGTGGTGAGGCACTGGAACAGGTTGCCCGGAGAAGTTGTTGACCCATCCCAGGAGGTGTTCAAGGCCAAGCTGGATGGGGCTTTGAGTAACCTGGTCTGGTGGGAGGTGTCCCTGCCCATGGCAGGGGGGTTGGAACTGGATGATCTTGAGGGTCCCTTCCAACTCTAACCATTCTATGATTCTATGAAAGAAATGAAGCATAACCCATATTTCTGAGTACATACACCTGTACGTACGTGAGTGGCAGTGTGTGTCTGTCCACCTTGCCTGTAATAACTTTTCATCCCACTGGCCAGTTGCACCCACATTTTCAAAAAATCTAAATATCTAAAAAACCCCACAAACTTGATGTAATTAAGTTTAATGTATATAGCTGTTCAGCATAGCTGAGAAAGCAGATTTATGCTCTCTCCGAGCTGTGTTGTTAGCAGAGATTTCATCAGAGAGCATGTATTAAAACAGAGTGCATTAATAAACACACAAACTGGAAGCAAACATTCAGCTAAAATCCACACCTTAGTAGATAAATTTTCTTTAAAACAGAGTTTGGGGGATTTTCTTGCTCGCAGAATGATTTTACGCTGTTAAACACCTCAGATGCAATAAAGCTGATACTTTCCTAAACCATCATGGCTAGCACTGACAAATAAACCTCAAAAAGGTTGGTTTCCTTCTTTAAGCAGCAAGGCTGTTCTGCCTGTTCCTATTGATCAGAGTAATCACACTAAAAAGCACATTTCCAGATGAGCTTGCAGTGGTGTCTCTGACCTGCGAAGGAAAACTTCAGCTTCTGGCACTAACCTGGTCTGCATTGTCCTATGTTTTGGGCTGAGGACATTTCTTTTTATTAGGTGCTACTATGCAGAGATGCTGCTGCCAGCCCTCAGCTGGTTCTTGTTTAAGAAGGCATTGAAAAACAAGAAGGAAAATTGTTGTAGCTCTCCTGTACTGCTCGGCATAATTGTTTTCAAGTACTGGAGATTTATACCGCTGTGAAGAACAATAGGAAACTGCAAGTGAGAAAATGCTCATCAGTGATCACAGGGAAGAAACATTTTTATCTATAGTAGGGTGGAAAGAAGAGCACTTGCAAGTCTGGAAATAGGTGCTATGATTCAACGCACACCATCCGCCCACCTTGTCTTCACCTCAGCAAACGTCCAGCTGTTCCTGGCATTGTAAAAGCAAGCTATAAAATGAGATTTTCTGGGAGAAAGCAGCATAAGGAGGAGCCCTGCCCTCCTCTTCATCAAACTGTCTGTCCCCTGGACTCCCATTTGCTTTGCAAAATTAGGAAGCGTGCAAGATGAAGCGTAGAAAACAAGTGCCTGCAGCAAAATCAAAGCCCTGTGACATGGAGACCTGACACCAAAAGCTCATCCTGATGGGGCTTTGGTATGATTTTCCGACGATCACCTTGCAGTTTTATGGATCTGATTATTTTTTTTGGCTTTCTCGCCGCAACATGTACCCACAAACAGACAGATGCATTGTCTTCAAGCTTCAGCTGCACCCCAAAAATATTTTCTATTTTTAAGCTGATTTAAGGACTCTTAAAAAGAGATATGATTGCTGCTTTTCTGGGAAATCTTGGAATCGTAGAATGGTCAGAGTTGGAAGGAACCTTAAAGACCATTCTGTTCCAACCCATCTGCCATGGGCAGGGACACTGCCTTGGGCATCTCCAGGGATGGGGCAGCCACAGCTTCCCTGGGCAACCTGGTCCCAAGTCTTGCCACCCTCAGAGTGAAGAATTTCTTCCAAATACCCAATCTAATTCTCTCCTCTCCAAAAACTGTCGGGTTTGGGAACAGGCGGTTACTCTGCTTGCCAGCGAGTGACCATGAGTGTTAAAGGAGGAGCCGCTGCCTGAACATTGACACGCGGTTCATGGTGATGCTCACACACACGCGCGTTCCTCTTTCTTTGGGCTCAACCATAGGTTTCCTTTAAAGGGCTGGAGCACCTCTGCTGTGAAGACAGGCTGAGAGAGCTGGTGTTGTTCAGCCTGGAGAAGNTCCCAAACGCAGCACTGGATCTGCAGCCAGGAAAATAGACTCAACCACGGCCTAGAGGCCTCAGCAAACCTCCCTGCACTCCTGCCGAGTACAGCTAAGCAAACAGGGTAAATCACACCGCCCTGCAGCCCTGAGCAATTTATCCTAATTAAGACTTACTTATTTATGCTAATGTCCCTCAACAGCGGGGAGCGAAACAGGCCCTGGAGCAGCGTGGAGGTTTTTATATCCTCCCTGAAGCTCTTTGGGCAGCGGCACTGCTACCCGTTTTGAGTCAGAACACTGGAAATAGACAAGCAGCGTTAGAGCTCATGTCAGCCCAGCCGGATTTCTTTAAATTTTGGGTTTTCGTTCCAAACACCCTCCCCCCTAGGCGGACAACAAGCGGCCTGGCCTGTTTTGTCCCTTCTCGCTGCCCGTCCGCCACGGTGGGCCAGGCCGGGGGTCCACCCCCACCGTGTCTCCGCAGGACTACAATTCCCAGCAGCCCCTTGCGGCCAGCGCCATCTTGGCCCCCTCATTCTGCCATCTCCTCGCTGTCCCAGGAGGGCGGCTGAGGGGGGAGACTACAACTCCCGGCATACACCGCGGCTGATCGCGCATGCGCAGTGCGCTCCGACGCCATCTTGGCCCGGAGAAGTGCCGCCGCCACCGCCGCCACTAAACAAACCCCAGAGCGGCACCGGGAGGGGGGGAAAGAAGGAGGGCCCTTTGCCGCCCAGGAGTCTTTCGATGTGCCAGGCACGGCCGGGCAGGTGGGTTCCACTCCCCCGTAACACCCTTGAGTCTTCCCGCCTTGCCTCGGGGCGCTTTACCCCCTCAGGGAAAGGGGCAGCTCCCCTGGACGGCTGGGACCCGCCGCCCCCTCACAGGCCCGGGCGGGCAGCGGCCTGGCCTCCTCCCTCAGAGAAAAGCAGCCACCGCCGATCGCTTTATCCCTCCCTTTTTCCCTTCCCTGAGGGCCCTGGGGACGGCAGCCCCCCGCCTTCCCCCTCACGGAACCCGGCGGGGGACGAAGGGCCGGAGAGACCCCCGGGGTGGCGGCTGCCTCCGGCCTCCTCCCTGGGAAATCCTCCCTTCCCTCTTTCCAGCTCGGCGCTGGAAGGTGAGACGGCGCCGGGGCTTTTGTTCCCGGTGCCTCCCCCTTTTTTTTCCCCCCGCTCTGTGGCGTTCCCTGCCCGGGGAAAGCGGCCCCACTCGCCTCCGGCTTCTATTTTCTTTAATTCTTGCCTTTTATTGTCCTTTTTTGCAACGGGGAAGGCTGTTGGGGGAGGGATGCGCCCTCCTGCGCCTTCCTCCACCTTCCCCGCCACCCCCGGAATCTCTCCGAGATGCGATGGGGCGAGGGGGTGTTCACTTGTTTGGGGTTGTGGGGGTTTTTCTGTTGTTTTTTCTCTTTTTTTTTTTTTTTTTTTTTGGTGTTGATCCGGGGAATGCAAATTTTCCCCGTGTTTTTTTTTTTTCCTATTCTGTCATATAATAGGCTAGTGCTAAATGCATTCCCCCGGGGTGGGGGGTGGCTGGAAGAGTTCTTATAATAGGTGCTCTGTGCATAAAGAGAGGGAGGAGACTCCGACATCGATTCGGGGAGCGTTTCAGCATGTTAAAAAAACACCGAGGATTGAGAAGGAGATGGGAAACTCGGTAAAAAAATAAAGCTTGAGTGATGGATCCGAGCAGCAGCAGAGTGTAGGAAGTCCGTGCCCTTGTGAAACTGCTGAATTCCTGCATGGCCAAACATGCAAAGGATTGGGAGCGGATGGGGGGGGGGTTGGGAGTGAATGTATCCGTGGAGTTGTGAGCAGGATGAGAGGAGAGTTTGCATTAAACGGCTTGGGAGATCGATTAGGCACTGGACTTGCACTTACTGCATTTACATGCCTTTTTCCAGCGAGGCTGAGCTCTGTGGGAGAGCAGACACCAGGGAAAGATGCCTGTGGTGTGGCCAACGCTTTTGGACCTCAGCAGAGATGAATGCAAGAGGATCCTTCGCAAACTGGGTACAGTAAGATACGATTTGTGGGTCTGTATGTTTGCCCTTTTTAAGATTTGCCTGGCTGCTGCTTCTGTGGAATACTTTTGATATGTCTACAGGCAACTTACAAGTCATTTCCTGCATTTTGCATGTGTCATTGGTTTGACAGCCCTGGCTTAAAATGATGTTTGGCAGATGCTCTCTGCCTGAGCAAAATGAGGAGAGCAGAAACGTTTATGTTTGGTAGAATCTCTCCATGGAAGTGCTGGTCCATCCCTGCCTCCATCTTGCAGTGCTGCACTGCTTTTCTTGTCATGACTCTTAACATACAACGGGGTGAGCTGTGGGAGGAGGATCTTTGTTGTTCAGTTCTGTATTAGGCACCTTTTTCTACCCCAAAAAATGATGGAACCCTGGTTTAACTGGCACTGTGGGACTGACTTCAAGTAGAAGAGGTACCATCATAAAGACCCTAAACATAAGAAAAAAGGTGGATTGTGATGTGCAGTTGCACAGGTTGATAGGGAAGCCTGAAAACAATGTTCCCAATTCATAGAATCATAGAATGGTTAGAGTTGGAAGGGACCTTAGAGATCATCAAGTTCCAGCCCCCCTGCCATGGGCAGGGACACCTCGCCCTAGAGCAGGTTGCTCAAAGCCCCATCCAGCCTGGCCTTAAACACTTCCCGGGATGGGGAATTCATAACAACAAGAGCTTTTTGCATTATTTCAAATGTAGTTCAATATATGAGAGCCCTGCCCAATACAGATATATTGGGAGATTTTTTTGTGTGCTTTGTCCGTGCAAGTACATGTGTACCAGGAGACTTGCTTTTGTATGTTGGAAGGTAATAAAAATATTTGCTCTTTCCTTGCATCCACTTTTGGCTGCCACGGGAGAGAGAATCCTTTGTTAGACTGTTGATTGGATCTAGTAGAGGTTTTTTTTGGAGTTGAATTTCTTTTTATTTAGTTAAGGAGTTTTTGCCGGTTGAATGATGTGGGGAGAAAAAAAAAAAAAAGCAAAACCACCTTGATTTCTTTTCAGACTGTCTTCTGAGGAGCATAATTTAGGAGATGATGTCAGGAAGAAAGTTGAGGCTGCCTCTGACTTCCTGTGGCGGTCGAGTCACAGCTTTTCTCATTCTCATTTTACTTGAACGTTAAAAGATGATGTGCTGCACTTCTTAACTGTGCCAAGGTTTTCATACATGGTGAAGCCATCCACTTGATTTTCTGGGAGCTGAGAGTTTATTTTCCCTTGCTTTGCCCTTTTTTATTTAATTTCTTGGGAATCAGGGTTTTGACAGTGATGCAGATGTTGCAGACGATGGTACAACTGAGCTACATTAAGGTGACAGCCCTGGTTCTTAAGTGAGGTTCAGGAATTACAGAAACTAGGAGAAAGTGCAGGATGCCGAAAAGATTTGGACCAGATCCCTGCTACTAAATTTTTTGTTAATGTAGCTCTGCTGGCTGGGAGCATGGAAAAAAAAAAAAAAAAAAAAAGAACTTCCAGCTGCCGGCGGTTGTGCTGGCAAAACCTTGCTGGTTGCAGCTGAGCCAAACAAGAACTGCAGCTACACCTCCTTCAATGACATAACCTAGGCTGACAGGAAAAGAAAAAAAAAAGAAAAATTGAAAAAAACCCCTCTTTTTTTTTTTATTTGCTGGCATGAGCTGTGTCCCCACAAGGGGGCCCTGCCAGCTTTGACAGAGGATCAGAGCCTGTAGAAGCCGCCTTTCTCCCAGGGTAGAGAAACTCTCAGTTTAAATAGGTGGGAGGATGAAGGAACACGGGCGGTGAGGAGGGAATGTCTCTCTAATGGTCACATCCAGCAATATTTCTCTGCTTGGTAGAGTCCTGCTTTACCATCTCTCAGCCCAGCATCTTCTTGGGTTGACTGTTGAGCAGTAGCAGGGTAATTCCTCGTGAGTGAAGTGGAATGGTGTAGGTGAGGCTGAAATGCATCCCGAGGTGTGCCTGTACCCAGCGTTGTTCTGCAGCATTTGTGGCTTGTAAGTGATTAAGGGGCTGATGGTAACATCTTATGCTCAGAAATAATATTTATTTATGAATCTTGCTTTATATTGGAAAGAGAGTGCATCAGTTAGTGATTGCTACATAGACATAAGGGTGAAGAAGCTAGTTATAGCTGTTCTGTAATCTTTACTAGCATCCAAAAGGCCAGAATGTGCATTTTTAAAGCCCTAGTGTAGAGGATCTCTATTAAAAATACAGAAAGGAAAAAAAAAAACCCATCAAACTATCCTTGCTAAATAATTATACGGTTGTATCTGAGAATTACTTTATGTTGTTAGCAGAGGAAAATAATTAGTATCTTAAATATTGTAAGGTGGTTGTCTAAATAAATGTTGATATTAGTAATAACCGTTGCATTAATTAGCAAATGTTTTATAACTGAAGCTGCAAATGCTTCTGTAGGTCACTCAGCATCCCTGTGCAGGCTGCATAGTTAAGCAAAAGACTCTGCTTTGTGTTTTGTCTGCTTTAATCAGGACAGGGGAGCAGGACTTCTTTTCAGCACAATTCCTTGATTTGATTTGTAAATTAGCTCTTTGGAATCCTCCACTGAAAGCTTTTCAGAACCCCATCAAGTCTTTTTTTCGCAAGCAAATTTCAGAGGTGTAAGGTTTTTACCCTGCCCCTTTTATTCCTGCTTTTGCTTCACTGGGATCTGTTTTGGGTTTGGTTTGGGTTGGCCGCTGAAATGGAGGTGCCAAAGGAAAGGCACCCATGTAAGTATCGAAAGAATTGGTATTTCTGGCTTAAAGCAGGAGTTTCAGTAACATTTCCTTAAACTGCACTAAGCTTGGAACAGCTTGTCATTCTCGGGCAAATTAACACACCACATTATTTGCATTAGGTGTAGCAGGACATCATTCAGAAGCCTTAAACTGTTTTATTTTTCAAAACACCAACAGAAGGACATTCACATAGGTCACCTGGAATTACAAATTTATGTTAGATCAGAGTTGAATTTTTGTGAGTTAATCTTTGCAATGGGTCTAGATTTAAGAATAGCTGGGTTGATTCTTTTGTGTTGAGCAGGTTTAATTAAGCCCATTGCAATCTTTTCAGATTAAAGCATTCTATGTATCGAGTAAAAGGGCATAAAAGATTATGATGATCACATTTAACAAACTAGAGTTTATGTTCTCTGTGCTAATTAAGCAAAAGCATTACAAAAAAATATCAGTTGCTCTTTTGATAACCAAGCTTTTCCATGGAACTCTTAGTAATGAACCATGTTAAAGATTTTCTTCTGCTTCTAGAGAGTTCTGAGCTACTCTTTAAATTTGGGGGCTGTTTCTTCAAGCTTTCTGGCTGAACTGTCAGCTCAGAGCTTGAAATATTTGGTTGGGTTTATAAACCAGATAATCCTCTGTGATGATACAATTGTTTAATAGAAAAGCTGTACGCTGTGGAGTAATTGACTGAGAGAGCTCTAAATCATCAATCTTCTTTGAAAAGCACTAAATAATTGAAAGACAAGTTCCTTGTAATGCTTTTGAAAATTAATAGAATACTGTCAGTAATATTGGGAATAACTTTTTTCTTTTTTTCCCCTTGCTGTGAGTGTTAAATGGAAATATTTGCTCTAATTCTTCAGAACTGGAGGCATATGCAGGTGTCATCAGTGCCTTACGTGCGCAGGGAGACCTTACGAAAGAGAAGAAGGATCTTCTTGGAGAACTCTCTAAAGTGCTCAGGTAACCCTGACCTTTTTAAAATAAGAACCTGTGACCTGTTTTTTTTTTTTTTTTTTTAAGGTACGGCAGACTTTTTCTGTCACTAGGATCCTTGGGATCCTAGCAAATCCTAAGCAAATCTTAATTTAGAGAAGCAATTCTCCCATCTTGTGGAGGTTTAATTCCTATTCTGCTTTGAGTTTTTAATAAGGAGAACAACTGTGGTTGAGAATTTGCTCTTTTGTTGGTGTTTAGTGTTAGCATTAGAAGGATTGCAGCTAGGTCATGGGGGTTCTCTGCCTTGGAGTTACACCAAGGTAGGACTTCAAGGTCTTTGGGCCCAAGTTACATCAAGAAAGCTCTGCAAGTTTTGTGCAAATTTTCCTTTAAATTTATTGCTCTCATGTGGAGGTTGGGTTCCAGCTGGGTACCCTGTGATCAGTAACGCTCTTCTTATTCTCCGGTGCTCCATTCATTCTTTCTCACAGTGATAGCAGAAGTTAAGTGACAATCTCTTAAATGTAAATGCCTGTTCCCTTTCGTCTCCCGAGCAGATTATTCATGAGTTTAATTTTAGGTAGAAGTTTTAGATAAATGTTCATGTCTCCCTCTGACTGAAATATATCACTGTTTTGGGGTTTTTTAAATAGTATTTCAACGGAGAGACATCGTGCTGAAGTTCGGAGAGCAGTAAATGATGAACGACTAACGACTATTGCACACAAGTAAGTTACAGGTCATTTTCTATGTGATTTCCAAAAAATGCTCTTTGGAAAATCCGTTATGCCTTAACTGAATGGTAGGACTTTGAGGATTAATGGCTCTTTAAAGAACGGTAGTTAAACCAGCATACGGATGAAGGAATTGTTGGATCAGGTTTACATCAGGGAAATGGAAACAGTTATTTAGTACCGTTGCGTTTTTGGATCTGAAGGCATCCCATTCACTCTACAAGTATGATAGAAGAAACACGCTTCTGTCAGGAAGAGCTTTCTGTAAGACAGACCAGGAGGAAAAAAAGAGAAATCCATAAGCAGGATGAACACATTTGCTTTACTGTTTTATTTATTTTACCTTCAGTTTTATTTTAAACCCATTTGGAAAGGCTCTTTTAAGAGGGAGTTAACTGCATGGAAAGATGAAGGGACAGAAGGAGAGGTGGCAGACAGTGGAAAACAAACAAAAAATCAAACCCAAAACAAACTGCAGCAAGCTAACTGGTGACATCAGTGTCCCCTGTTCTCTGCCTGATGCAGCTGCTGTGCTGACACCAGTGGGGCTGATTCCTCCTTGTGTTTGCTTTTGCAAGCTACACATGATTTTGGGAGGTGGAGAGGAGGGCAAGTACTTGTGTATCTTTGATAGTTACTTCACCGTCTTACTCTTCAGAACTGGCTTTAAACAGAGCTGGCTTGTAAGTACCTGTGTATTATTTTCTTTTTTGGTGTTACAAGCAGTGATTTTTAAGTTTGGGTGGCGTAGCTGAGGGGTTATGGGGACAAGGAAAGGAAATTGTACTTGGAGTTAGCAGCTGTCTGATCCAAGATTTGCCACAATCAACATACTGTTTCAGTGCTACAGTAGGACATTTAACATTTTAGTGTATTAATGTTCAAGTTTAAAGAGTTAGAAAAATGCCATTTACCAAACAGAACCCACCAACTTCCTTACGCCCCTTTAAGGGGGAAAAATAATGAAAAATAAGCATTTAATTATCATATCAGGTGTATTTTCTTGTATCAAGTTCCATTTTTAAGCAGTAGTTCTGTTTTTAGCATGTTACAGAAGAAGCATAAAGATTGTCCTGAGGTGTTGAGCTTCAAGTGGATGAGATACTGTATTCACGGGAGGTGATTCTCCCCCTCTACTCTGCGCTTGTGAGACCCCNCCCTGCCCATGGCAGGGGGGTTGGAATTGGATGATTTTTAAGGTCCCTTCCAGCTCTAACCATTCTATGATTCTATGATTTTATGATTCCAGACGAGGTGCAATTGTGAAGTGATGCATCTCTTTATCTCCTGTGGTGTTTCTTTGTAAGTGTGGGTTGGTAATACAGCATTTGACTTAAATAATTCTCTAACTCATTAGGAAAGCCGACTTTGCTGGCTTTGCTATATGCAATGTTTGTTGTGTTTTTGATTTAAAAAATGTATTTTGACCTCAGCTGATGTAGATCTGCTTGTACTACATGAATATGTATGAAGGACACTGAAGCGTATCAGGATTTAACACGGGAGCAGATCCTCTGTGTTGTGAGAACTAATTTACAGTAGCTTTTCCTGCAACTTGTTTGCAATAGTTCACGTGAGAAGTTGTTTTTCGGAATATATTAATACATGAAATGGGTTGATTTGCTGAAGAGCATAGTAGCACTGAAAAACAATTTGCCATTTTGGTTTTGCTGATTTGACAAATGAGTCATTTAAAACGGTCATAAACGGAAACACTTCGCCCGTCTAGATACCAACAGCAATGTTTTCTGGAACTGTTTTAGTTTCCCTGTAAATTCTAAGGTTGAGAGAAAGCGCAGCAGGCTGGTTGTAGTTGAGGAAGATGCACAGGGTGTATTTAAATCATTTCACATCGTGGTACCCTATTTGGGACGATTTTAATAAGTCTGAAAAACTTTTTGGTTCAGGTAAAACGAGGTTTATGTTAGAAGCTGAGGGTTGGTTTGTTTTGTTCCTGTAACATAATAAATTTCAGTAGTCTGGTATGAAATCTATTGGATGTCAAGGCTTTTTTGTCATCCAGATGTAGAGAGTTTACCAACTCATAGAATCATAGAATGGTTAGAGTTGGAAGGGACCTTAAAGATCATCATGCTCCAACCCCCTTACCCTGGGCAGGGACATCTCCCACCAGAACAGGTTGCTCCAAGCCCCATCCAGTCTGGGCTTGAAGCCCTCCAGGGATGGGGCATCCACAACTTCTCTGGGCAACCTGTTCCAGTGTCTCACCACCCTCACAGTAAAATATTTCTTCCTAATATCTGATCTAAATCTCCCCTCTTCCAATTTAAAACCGTTAATCTATAGTAGCTAATCTAATTATGGGGTTTTGAATACCCACAGAACTCTGGCTCTTTAAGGGCTTTGTGAAACAAAAGAGTAAAATGAGAAGCAACTCTTAAATTTTCTTTGGGAGGATTTTTGCATCAGGTGGGAAAAACATGACGACTTTCATGAATTGAAGAAAGTTGAAGATTATTGCTCTAGTATGTCTTTAGAAACTGCCTTTTCAGCTTTTACTGTTGGAAAAAAAGCACTTAAATAAGAGTACTGAGTATTTTGGCAACCTGGGCATAATAGTTACAGAATGCATGTTTCTGTTTCAGCATGTCAGGACCAAATAGCTCTTCAGAATGGTCTATAGAAGGTCGTCGACTGGTGCCCCTGATGCCACGGCTGGTTCCACAAACGGCTTTTACTGTTACCGCTAACGCTGTTGCCAACGCAGCCGTTCAGCACAACGCATCTCTGCCCATTCCTGCAGAAACTGGAAACAAAGAAGGTGAGAGAAAGCTGGGATTCTACTGCAATCTCTGGGAATATTAAAAAAAAGTCACAGTATAACTTGATGTCTTTAAGTGTTAGATATTTTGTTAAAAGAAATCTAAATAATTCTTACTGCACATCATTCACTGAAATGAGAAGAAAATGTTTTTTTTCTTTATTCTTTTTTTTTTTCCCCCCTTTGTAGAAAGATGCCTTTGCAGCATAAATCTGGCAGCTAGTGAGTACATTAGCAAGTGGAATTAAACAAATGCCAGAAAGCAAGGAGGAAATTTGCTGGTTAACTTGCTAAGCTCTGTAAACTATAAAAACTTAGATCGATGGCTTAAGGTTTTGTAAAGTTCTGTAAGCGTTTCACAACACTTTATTTTAAGAATGTAAGTAGTTTTTGCTGAGAGTCAAGACAATTTTCTTGGTTTTCCTTTTGTTTTGTTATTTTTCCCTTCAGGTTAAACACACCTAGTGTTCAAGTTAAAAGATTTCTTTCTGCTGTCCCTGTGCCTTTTAAATAATGCTAGTACACATTCCATCTAGCGAGGCTGAATAGGCTTGAATTATGCTTCGTGCAACTAGAGAATGTGTAACCCTCCTTGAAACAGGTTGTTTTATGAGAAATACTGGATCATTCTACTCTTAGTTATAAGCAACAGTTTAAAACAGCTGATTAGTAAAATCAGTTGGTCATTACTGAGTAATTTGGTTTCTTCAGCTGATGTGCCGTTGCAGAGAGGCACTAAGCTAGTTTCTGTCAGTTGCCAGTCTAGATATGGTCATTTACAGAAAAGTGACAGGGTTGAAGTATTATATTAATGCTAAAATGAAAAATAATAAATTAAAACATCAGATTTATACAAAAATAATCTAGAATGGGCAGCACAGATTTCTGGGGAAGGGAGGAGGGGAGGTTAGATTTCTGTGTTGTCTTTCCACGCCATTAATTCCATGACTACGCTCAGGTCAAACTGGGGAGTATTCAACAATGACAGGATTGCAAAGGCAAAGATGCAGATAATGACCCAATAAGTCTTTGGCTTCCTTTTCAATTGTTAAAAATAGTGGTAGAATAATGAGATTCTGCACTTCAGTTATTCGGAAGGTGTCTTTTCTCCTCTTCAGTGGTGGTTTGCTATTCCTACACAAGTACCACTTCAACCCCAACATCCACCCCTGTTCCAAGTGGCAGTGTAGCAACAGTGAAGTCCCCCAGACCCGCCAGTCCAGCCTCCAATGTAGTCGTCTTGCCAAGTGGAAGTACTGTTTACGTCAAAAGTAAGTGACACTAGCAACTGATTAACAAAAAAGGAAAGAAAGGGACAATCTGGTGGCTGAAGCATGGACTGAGTTAAACGCTCTGACCTTGGGCAGGTCATCTTTAATGCCTTTATATCTTCGTTTAGTGTAAAGAATGAATACATTGCTTCCCTTTCTCGGGGAAGTTGTGTTCAGGATTAATCCACTCGCTGTAAAAAGCTGCAGGGAGCAACAATAGCAAGGACAAGGAGAGTGAATAGTATTTTGAAAATATGGGAATTGCTGTGTATCAGTGGATTTCTAAATCAGTTTGTCCAGGAGTTGTCTTTAAGGTGGCTCTGCTGATCGCTTCTGAAGAGGACTTTGCTCTTCATTCTGCTTAAATAATGCATGGTAGTCACTTGTTTCCACTTTCACAGTTGACCTAGACTTTTTTAGAATACAGTAGTTTGGCAAGTGTCTATATTTTATTTTTTTTATATATGTATGTATTACATTAACTATGTCTGACCATTTGCTGGTTGATTTGGAAGCAAATCATAGCAAAGTTTGCATTTCTGGGCAACTGTGATACAAAATCCC
Organism: Thinocorus orbignyianus; assembly: GCA_013400375.1. NCBI lineage: Eukaryota > Metazoa > Chordata > Aves > Ciconiiformes > Thinocoridae > Thinocorus > Thinocorus orbignyianus. The sequence goes on from VXBW01008524.1 coordinate 41,798, forward strand.
ACCTGATACCCATTGTCGTGTATTTAAATTTGGAAATCCAGGGCATTGCATCTAGAAGCAGGATCTTTTTTCTTGTCTTCACCCCTCCATTCCCCCAACCGCTGCTTTCTTTGGCTAATGAATCAGCTAGTTCTAAAAGCAGAATACATCCTCATACATATGCCCAGCTCATCAAAGGTAGTTTTATTTAACAGATAATTAAAAATGTTTCCTTCTGTCCTCGTTTGGTGTCTCTAGCAAAATGCAGGTGATGAATGCAGATTGATAGTGAATTTGATAAGTGCTATTTTTATGCTTGCTGTGGGTATCTTGAATATTTTAAAAATGACTGTAATCTTTATGCTATATATGTGTGTTTGTATAAACTTCCAGCAAGTCAGAAATGTCATATTCTGCATAAATATAACATGACCTCCAAGCCACCACCTTTAATGACTGTATCAACCCACAGAACCCACTACATTAAGATTTTTCATTCTTCTGATTTAATGCACTAATCATTCAGCTTTAGTTTAAAGATGTGGGGGAAAAATGTTCCTAACCTCTTAAAAATTTAATTTAGACCTCTATTGAATTATTACATGGTAATGAAGATAAAACCAGTCTAGACACATGACAGAGGGATGAAAGGTTCTCATTTTTATTCTGTCCATCCCTAGATTTCTTCTCTTCTGCTCTTCGTGGGGTTCCTTTTGTTTGGGTTTTGTTTTTTTTTAAGGAATTGTGCATCTTTTGAAGTATATTACATCAACCTTGTTAGTTTTAACAAATGTTCTTAAGAGCAGCCTCAGGAGGCCTGAGTTATAGCTGTGTCTTTGGCACTCATCTGTTGTGTGACCAAATCCCAGTCACACTCTGAGCCATTAACCTCTCTGTGCCTCTGCTTCCTCTCACCCATCAAGTGTGAGTTACGGTCGAGCTGAGTTACCTTTTAGCTAAATGCTGGGAAAAAACTTTGTGCAAATGCAGTTTCTAACATGAAATTGCAGGAATAACATTCTTGGAGAACCCCAGCAGTGAAAACGGGATGAAATGAGCTGTACTTAACATAAAATAGTGTTCTGCTGGTTTAATCTTACTTTCTTCCATGTTGCGATTTATTTATTTTATTTCTTTTTACTTTATTTTACGCCAGTATTTCTTGGTCACCCACAAAAATATAACAGCTGTGTCTCAACATGCCTACTATATGTGAATTTTGATTCAAATGAATCCTGAAGTTCCTGTATGTTTTCAATGTGATTAGTGTCCTTACAGTTACAGGTTTTATAGTGCACTCAGTAATACTTAAAAACCTATTTATAGTAGATCTTAAAGTCATGTAACCAAAACTCTGTTTTATAGATGGGGAGATCACCCTTAGGCTTGTTCAGGGATATAAAGCAAATTATTGATTAGAGCTTTGAAATCTGGACTTGTAGATCCACACTTCATCTGTACTGCTGCAGCCAGCTAAAACTATTCTTGTTTGGAGTTCAAGGCAAACTTAAAATTGAGCCTTTTCTCCCTTCTCTGGTTCAGTTTCACATTTTTGTGTGGATAAAGCTGTCAACTTTCTGAAATGTACCTGCAAATGAGCTGTTGCTCACCCTAGGAGAGAATCCTCTTTTCCAGAAATCACTTGCTGTGCTACTGGGTATTTTCCTGTCCATGTTAATTCCTGCGTCTTTGCTTTTTCAAATGCCAGATTATTTTGTTATTTTAATTAGAGATTGTCAGTAATTAGATCTTGACTCTAATTAGGGACTGCCAGCCAACCGAGTTTGTTTGGGTTACCAGCGAGACTACATTTTACTGTGACAGCATTTTTTGTGTATGTAAGCCCCAGGCATAAAGAAGAACATCTTCAGCTTGTTCTGTCAAAGGAGATTGTGTGTTTTCTGCATATCTTTTTGTTTAATTTATTTTGCTTTTTTTATTTAATTGTTTAACACTGGCTAATTTAGTAAACAAAAACTACAAAAGAAGAAGTTCTTTCCTGTGAGGGTGGTGAGGCACTGGAGCAGGTTGCCCAGGGAAGTTGTTGATGCCCCATCCCTGGAAGTGTTTAAGGCCAGGTTGGATGGGGCTTTGCGCAACCTGCTCTAGGGAGAGGTGTCCCTGCCCGTGGCAGGGGGGTTGGAACTTGATGATCTTTAAGGTCCCTTCCAACTCTAACCATTCTATGATTCTACCCTGTAATGCCCCATCCCTGGAGGGGTTCAAGGCCAGGCTGGATGGGGCTTGGAGCAACCTGATCTGGTGGGAGGTGTCCCCGTGGCAGGGGGTTGGAACTGGATGATCTTTAAGGTCCCTTCCAACTCCATCCATTCTATGATTCTATAACTGTTAAGAGTTTTTTAATGTTATTAAACTGTGTCATATACCATTTTATGAACCTTTTGCCTACTTAGGAGAGTTTTATATGGATTTAAGATCCATTTTTCACGCTCCAGAGATTTGCTCAGCTGAATATTGCAGCAGCATCTTTTTCTACTTATACAGTAAATGATTGTGAGGAAGAATGAACTCCTTTGAGACCAGACTTCTGTTGTGTTTTTTGTGATTGTGTGTTAAGTGCTGGTTTCTGTTGCACAAAACACACCAAGCAAGGCAGAAACTGATAAATGAGGTTTGACTTCTATAGTTAAGTATGTCATTTTTAAAAATAAATAAAAAAAAGGATGTCAGGATGCTCTGCTGAGGTGAAAGGAAGAAGGATGCTGTAATAATAAGTAGGTATGGAGTAAAGAATACCAGCAACGATGATGACAACAGTGTGGTGTGAAGTTTGAAACTGAAATGTACATGATGTTATCCCACCCCTCCAGCCTTGTGTGCGTAGCCTCATTAGTCAGACTTCTGGAGACAGAATGAAATCCCTTTGCTGGTTTTTTTTTTTTAAACTGACCGAAGTAATTCAGTAACTGAGTAGCTTGGGGTTTTAGGGTTTGTTTCTTTGCTTTATGGCACTTTAAGTGTGGTCCATATCAAGGACTAAGACTATCTACAGCATGATACAGGTTGGTTGTGACCAGGGGAAATAATTTATCCTCTATTTCTTTTTCTCTTGTTTGAGAGTGGGTATAGGATTCAGCAAGTTTGAAGAGTTTTAGAAAGCACTGAGACACACAAATGGGGAAAATATAATTTAGAAAAAGTACTTCTTTTCCAGGTGTCAGCTGCTCAGATGATGATGAAAAGCCCCGCAAAAGACGGCGAACAAATTCTTCTAGTTCTTCCCCTGTGCTCCTGAAAGATGTCCCCAAGGCGGTGACTCCTGTCACTAAAACTATCACAGTGCCTGTAAGTGGCAGCCCCAAGATGAGTAATATAATGCAGAGCATTGCCAACTCCTTACCACCACACATGTCGCCTGTGAAAATAACCTTCACTAAGCCCTCAACACAGACAACAAACACGACAACACAGAAGGTATGTGGGGGAAGCTGCCAAATGTTACTTTATTCTGGTTTTATCAATGAATAAGATGTGATGTTTGACTTTTCCTTTCTATGAACTGTCTAGCTGGTGGTTGGTGGTTGTGTTTTTTTTTTAAGGATTGCACTTGGGATAAGATAATCCCTCTTTTAAAACGAACAAAGAGGAAAAACCGAGCTCTTGTATGAATTTAGTTCACCTATATGTGAAAGGACCTGGATTGACAGCCGTGGAGACTGAAGCCCTCTTTTTATCCACAGAACAGGTACAGCACAGGCAGCGGGAGTGCAAGCTTCCCCCAGACTGCCCCACCAATGTGCCTCAACCCTGACCTGAAGGGACCACTTCTAGGGATGAGAGGGGATTCAGTCTCCATGCTCATTCAATTCTTGGCCTCTCTGGTGAGACTGCCAACAAGGTTGCCAGTTAGTACCATTTGTGGTGTTGGGTTTTGTGATATGGACACTAGTCCACTGAGAACTGGATCACATAGGCCACTGAACAGCCTTCAGATGGTAACAACTATTGGTCAAAGGTAATCTTTCTTATTTCTATTTTCCTTATTTATAATTATTCTTTGCAGTGGTGGAAATCCAGGAAAGATGGTGCGGGCTTTCCCTTGCCAAGCCTTTTGTCTAAGATACTAGTTTTATGGGGGTCTGTAAAGCTTATTTTTGGAGCTGGTCAAAGATTTGGGGTGGGAGGGCTTTATTTTCCTTTCAGTACTAGGGTGCCATTTCTCATTCTACGTTAAGAGTGCTATGGTGGTCAAAATCAGTTCCATTATTTCAGCTGATCGTGCCCAGCTTTCACCAGAATGCAGTATGTGGAAAAGAGCTTTCCCATGTGGAAATTTTGTGTTGGACTGAGATTTTATGTGCCTGATCTCTATAGTGTGACTATTTTCCCATGCTTTAGGAAGCATTTCAGATGTGTCTACCTCTTTGTTCTTAAGATGTAAGAAAAGATTAATGGCTCAAACCAGGTTCAGTCTTGGCACAGTTATTAATTGAGGCAGACTTGGGGTGAGTCTTATTTAATTAATGGCCTTGGAATTAATTTGGCCTTGATACCAAACAGACTCATGGTAGGCTGACCACTAACGAGCATTTTTTTCCAACTGTGAGAGTTTGACTATTGAGCTCAAACCTTAGTCGTCTCAATTGTTTTATGACTCTGTTTGGATGAGCAGAGTTCCCATGTCCCAATTTTTGGAAACTTTAAAACCAAGGACGATTAACTGAAGCAATGTGCAATAAAGAACTTGCTTTCTGGCCTTTTCCTTCAGAGCTCTTTGCTTTCAGTTGATTCACTGTTCTTTAACAGTGTCATTAATCAAATTTCATCTCTGAATACATGTATAGAAATTTGTGAGCGAGCGTAAGCCCTCAAATAATCGTCCTGCATTTGGTGCAGCAAATTCACAGCTAGGATGAGTTTAACCCCCTCATTCTGTTGATTTTATTTTGCTCACCTTTTGTCTAGGAATAATTCCTTTTGCCTTAAGCATCTGTAGTGAACAGGTTCAGCGGAGGACCACAAAGATGATTAGAGGGCTGGAGCACCTCTCCTGTGAGAACAGGCTGAGGGAGCTGGGGCTGTTCAGCCTGGAGAAGAAAAGGCTCCAGGGAGACCTTCTAGCAGCCTTCCAGTATCTGAAGGGAGCCTACGGGAGAGCTGGGGAGGGACACTTTGTCAGGAAGTGTAGTGATAGGACAAGAGGTAACGATTTTAAATTGGAAGAGGGGAGATTTAGATCTGATATGGGGAAGAAATGATTTCCTGTGAGGGTGGTGAGGCACTGGAACAGATTGCCCAGGGAAGTTGTTGATGCCCCATCCCTGGAAGTGTTTAAGGCCAGGCTGGATGGGGCTTGGAGCAACCTGCTCTAGGGAGAGGTGTCCCTGTCCATGGCAGGGGGGTTGGAACTTGATGATCTTGAAGGTCCCTTCAAACTCTAACCATTCTATGATTCAATGAGTGTGTTATATCATGGTAGTTAAAAATGGAATGTATTAAATCCCCAAAAGGGAGAGAATGGACTCTTGATAGAATCTGTTCTTCGGTTGTGCCTCTGCTTGTCCCGATGTGGAAATTTTAGGGCTTGCTTTGCATGGTAGTATCTGACTCCCTTACTGATCTGCAACGATAGGAGAATCATTGCTTGTTTCATTAGGGAGCTTTAGTAGCGTCTGTATCTGAACTTGTCACACTGCCCTCTTTTGTTGGATTTAGATATGTCAAAATGTGGAACCAGATCGTTTGGGTAGGGAGAAATCCCTTTTAGTAGTTTTAAATTAAATGTCAGATTTGTTAGGCTTCAGTTGGAAGTGGATTATTTTAAACAGGTGCAGTTGGGGATGAGTGAAATTGTTGAATGTGGATGAAATTTGCCGTTTCTGCACGCCAGCTTTCTGAATTGTTTTGACATTTTAGTAGGTTGGAGGAAGATTTGTCGGAACAACTGATAATGCCACAGCTCTAATTTCTGGATTCTCTTCCAATAAAGCCCTCTGTCTAGGACACAGAAGGAATAGAGCTAATAGAGCTTCTGGCAACTAACGCCTTTATTTCTTCAGGGACTAGATTTTGATGTCTCTCAAAATACAGCTGACAGGACTAATTTCAATGTATGTCAGGAGTTTTTTAACCTTAAGAATCAGAATCAACAACAATAAAGAAGAAACATGCTGCTTTTTTCCTTTTCTTTTTTTTAAATCAGGCAGTCTTTCTGCGGTAAATGGTGAGATGCAATTTTGGTACCTGCGATGAGGATACTTTGATAATTTCAAAGCAGAATATTGTCTTAAAAATATAATTTTTGTGATTTGAGCTTTACTGCTTTTCTGTTTTTACCTGAAAATTCTGTCTTCTGGATGTACTTCATACATGAAGTGTAAATTTTAAAGAAAAAAATAGGATATAGAGACCCAAACCTGCTTGGTCGCAGGACAGCAATCACTGTTGAACTATAATGATTTACAAGCTTTTTTTTCCAATGCATGATTAAATAGTTACTAAGTGATAATGTCAGGCTGGTGGTTTTATTTCTGTCTTTGAATGAAGAACATTGGTCTTCAGGAGATGTGATTGCACCCGGATTCATTCTGTACATCAGTATAGATGTATATAGTATAGTTGAGGTGCTGAACTTGCCCTGTTGCACTATAGATTATATAGGAACCTTGGTATGAATAATCTGCCTTTTTTAACTGCAGGTTGTCCTTTGGCTGTACTCCTAAATTAATTATCCTAATTGGAATAGAGCTGGCTCTAAAATTCAAACACTTGGGAAGTATTAAATATTTTTATTTATAAATAAAATTATTAACTGACTATTTAAGAAATGAGATAAAACTCCAGAGGCACGTTGTAGGAGCTTTCCACCTGCAAGTCTTGTACCAGAATCAAACTGTGTTGGGTTCAGCTCATCTGCATGGTCATAGCATAAGAGCAATTACAGGAGGGTTTTGATTAAGTCAGGGTTAGACAAGACAAAACTAGGAGTGATGCAGGGGAAACATTCTCCCTGAAGAATGCAATGAAGTAGTAGAGCAGCAGATGTGGAAACCTTGTCCTTGAGGCATTGATCAGTTGTGGTCAGCCTACTGTAGCACATGGAGGTGGTAAAGCTTTGGTTTTCCTCAGATCAAGATATTGAAGATTTGGAAAAGTAGCAGGGACCATGAAACCTAGTCACTGGAGGCAGCCATGGTGGTGAAACTTGCTGCTTTTATTCCATCCATGTGATTTTTTTAATAACTATTTTTATATTTATATTTTTTTAAAGAAATCATAAATGCTTAAACTCTTAATCTGTCACCTAAGTCTATTTCTGGTGCCACTATCATGTTATTTCTTTTCTCTATCAGGCAAGGTTTCAGTAGTCCTTGGGTAGTAGTGTAAGACTTTTGGTTTGAAGTGAACCAAATTTTCTTTGTTCCTTCTGTACCTTTTTTTCCCCCCTATCTGCTTTGTTACATCAAATCATTAATTTTCAAGATTTTACTCGATGAAATTTTTGGTTGGGATAATTGGAATATTAAAATAATTTCTCAGTGTTTTTGCATGATAAATTGAAAATATGCTGTATTTCTGTGCTGTGTGTTTCTATTTTAACTGTGTGTAAGTACAAGGAGATGCATATAAGCAGAATGAAAATAATCTCTTTATGTAAATAGTGCCCATATTCAATATCCAAAGAAATGTGTAGATTTCTAGGTCAATTGCATAAGACCAGACCTCTTCCAGTGTTACAATGAATTCTGTGGTTTTCTGTGTCAAATCATGGTGTTGTAATTGTAACTCGCACCAGGGGTGATGTTTATTGTCTTTAGACAAATGGTTTCAGACAGATAAGAAAAAGAATTTCTTGTTACTGAGAGCACTAATTAAAGGAGAAATTGTTTTAAACCTAAACCAGGTTTTTCACTGATGAAATATTGATTGTTGACAGCCTTGTGAATCAAAAATATTTCCCATTACTCACTCAACAACTGCTTGTTAGTTGTTAAAGAGAAAAAATAAAAATCATCTATTCTCTTACTGCCATTTCTTGATATATGTGCAGGGTTTTGGAGAATGGTGTTTAAAACTTGCTCAAAATCCCTTCTGTCCCTTTTAAAATGGGCTTCCTGGCCCAGTTTAGCAAAGCCAAGCAGTATATTCCTGTCTGTCTGCCTTCAGATGTGAGATCATACTGCTTTAATTAGCTGGTAGTTGTTTTCCTTAAAAAGAACAAAACAAAACACAAAACCTTCTAATTTTAAGGAAATGCTTATCACCACTTCTTCAGACAAATTGAACATTTTTGTTGACTGCAAGTGTGAATATAAACCTCTTAAATGGTCTTAATAAACATGTATCCTTAAAATTAAATACAAGTAGGCAGATAAGTTACTGAAACTCTGTGCTTTTTAAAGAATGGCAAAGAACAAATAAATCTCTTGCTGTTTTTCTTCTTTCAGGTGATAATAGTAACCACCTCTCCAAGCTCAACTTTTGTACCCAACATCCTTTCAAAGTCCCACAACTATGCAGCAGTAACAAAACTTGTTCCGACGTCCGTCATTGCCTCAACTACTCAAAAGCAGCCGGTGGTTATAACCGCATCTCAGTCCTCCCTGGTCAGTAGCAGCAGCAGCAGCAGCAGTAGCTGTTCCACCCCTTCCTGCACTGCAAATACTATTGCTGTGACTGCTGTCGTGTCATCAACACCGTCCGTGGTTATGTCAACCGTAGCACAAGGTATGGCAATAATATTGTATTTTTATATAAAATAATATACAAGCTTTGTCACCGATGAATTGCCTGCGCTGTCCTGCAGTGGGACCTTCAACAGGCTGGAGAGAAACCTTAGGAAGTTCAACAAGGGCAGGTGTAGGGTGTTACACCCACGGAGGAATAACTCTGTGCACCAGTACAGGTTAAGTGTGACCTGCTGGAGAGCAGCTCTTTGAGAGAGAAACCTGGGAGTCCTGGTGGGCAACAGGATGACTATGAGCCAGCAATGGGCCCTTGTGGCCAAGAAGGCCAGTGGCTTCCTGGGGAGCATTAAAAAGGGCATGGCCAGCAGGTCGAGGGTGGTCATCCTCTGCTCCGCCCTGGTAAGGACCCATCTGGAGTACTGTGTCCAGTTCTGGGCTCCCCAGCTCAAGAAGGGCAGGGAGCTGCTGGAGAGGAGGGCTGCAAAGATGATGAGGGGACTAGAGCATCTTTTAGGAGGAAAGGCTGAGGGACTTGGATATTTCTAGTCTGGAGAATACTGAGGGGGAATCTGATCAGCACCTATAAATACTTAAAGGGTGGATGTCAGGAGGATGGGGCCAGCCATTTTTTCAGTGATACCCAATGAGAGGACAAGAGGTAACAGGCACAAACTTGCACATAAGAAGTTCCATCTAAACATGAGGGGGAACTTCTTCACTTTGAGGGTGTCAGAGCCCTGGAAGAGGCTGCCCGGAGAGGTGGTGGAATCTCCTTCTCTGGAGACGTTCAAACCCTGCCTGCATATGTTCCTGTGCAACCTGCTCTGGGTGGACCTGCTTTGGCAGGGTGGTTGGACTGGATGATCTCCAGAGGTCCCTTCCAACCCCATATGATTCTGTGACTTTGTTTTGAGAATAGCATTGGAGAGATAGAGTTTATGCTTACATGCAATATGTAGAGCACAGGAGATGTGAAGTTACTCAGATTAGGTTAATTAGTAGACTTCTTTCACATCAGTTCTTGGTGAACTCTTTTCCTCTTTACTTCAAGTAATGTGCATATCTGCTTTTTAAAAAGAAAGTAGTGAGATGGTGTGGCATAGCTTTTGATTTTGAAACGGTTTTATTTGCAGCATTAAAACACTAAAGCCTGAAAATAACTGGCTTTAAGAGCTCTGTCTGATGTGTGGAAAATAAGTGTTTTTGAAGATGATTGCTTCTCTTAACAGCCTAATTTAGAAAATAATACAGAGTTAATGACAAATAAATACAACTTATGCTTGACATGCCCAGTCTTTAGTATATTTCTTGTGGTAACAAGTCTGAGTGACAATTCTGAAAGGTAAAGAAGTGTTCACACCTTTTTATCTGTTCATTTGATAAGCCGGTCAGTTTTTAAGTCCTCAAAAATTACTACCTTAGTGGGCCTGGATTAAAATTCCGAGTTTTCTGATTTCTAATTCCAATGATGTGTGGTAGCTTGATTGATTTAGCTCCACATTCACCATCTAACATTTGGGAGGGAAGCTATGGATGGATGAAAGGGGCTCTGTGACCAACACCTGAAAAATACTGTGTCTGACTGACAAGTGTCACATGGCAATTTTTCCTGGTTCATATTTTCCGTTCTTGTTCCATTCCACAAAAAGCTGAGCAACCAAACCAAGGTTGAGGAGGTATTTTGCTTTCCATGTTGCTCCTGTTAATCAGGTCCTGAGATATTAATTTACAATGCTCAAGGCAAAATTTAGCAAAATTTTTTTGGACTGTGGATTTTTAGTTGGATTTGGTCATGGAAAAGACTCCAGTTCTCAGTTCTAAAATACATTAGCTGGAATATCTCTTTAACAGTTTTTTTCTGAAGACTATCAGTGTCATTGCAGAAGATGCTGGTGAAATATTTTGTGACAAACTAATTAATCACTTCAAATGGGAGAAAGTTAAATTAATAAATGAAAGGAGGTGACCAAGAAAACTGCAAAACTGTCTTAGATGATGCAGTGAGGAAAGGGTTACTCATTTAGATTGCCTGAATTGTGTTCTATTATGATTTCTACCACTGCCATCTTTAAATCATAGAATCATAGAATGGTTAGAGTTGGAAGGGACCTTAAAGATCATCAAGTTCCAACCCCCCTGCCATGGGCAGGGACACCTCTCCCTAGAGCAGGTTGCTCCAAGCCCCATCCAACCTGGCCTTAAACACTTCCAGGGATGGGGCATCAACAGCTTCCCTGGGCAACCTGTTCCAGTGAATCATTTTATTACTTGTAAGATCACGTAACCGATTGGCACAAAAACTGTGGTCCACGCTTTTCTAAATTGCATACTATTATTTGATTCATTCTTTTAAAATAACATTGGTCTCAGTAACAAATACTCCCTTCTAACATTGATGGGTTTGTTATTTGTCATCTTCGTATCCTAAATTTTTGTAGTCATGATCTTCACCGTAAGTAGTTTGCTTTCCTGAAGCTTATAGATCAGGCTTTGAAAATATCTTTGAATTATTTGTACTACAAAAGGTGCAGGAAGTAGACTGGGATTGTGGTCTTTCCGTTCTGCTGCCACTTGGAAAATCTGTATAAAGCTCCCTTGTCTCTGAACAGAGCACTTCTGCTGCGTAGGAGCTTTTTTGCACTTGTCTATCTATGCATCTTTCAGTAGTAAAGACAGTTTAAATGCAGAAGTATTTAAGAAATTCTAATACTTTTCTTTCATGTTGCTCTGTTCAGTCTTAAACCGTTTGCTCTTTCACAGGTGTATCTACATCAGCAATTAAAGTCGCCTCTACCAGACTACCTTCCCCAAAAGGTTTGGTTGGGAATCCAACTCAGATCTTAGCACAGTTTCCCAAACAGCATCAGCAATCCCCCAAACAGCAGCTGCATCAAATACAGCAACAACAACAGCAACAACAGCAACAAACTCAGCAGCAGCAGCAGCAACAACAGCAACAACAACAGCAGCAGCAGCAGCTGGTTCAGTCTTCTGTAGCTCAACAGCAGCCCCAGCAATCTCAGTTGCCACCTGGCATCAAGCCCACCATTCAGATCAAACAGGAATCAGGTAGTTGGAGTTAATCTTGGCTTATTTTGCTGGTTGGTGAGGTCTCACCACCACTTGAGAAAGTAGAATTCTGTCCTCAAATGTGCCTGAGGATCTTCTCATTAAGGCAGTTAAGTACAGGATTTGGCATTAAACCTGGATATACATAGATATGAAGGATGTCTTCATGTTTTCAGCTAACAAGAACTGAAGATTTTGGTTCTGTCACAATTCTTGTGTTTGGTTCAGGTATACAGACCATGCTTTAGGAATAAATGTCTTATCTTTAGAGTTTGAAAGGTGTGTAAGTATTTTCAGAAGTTACGTGATTGGCAGCCTGGAAGGCAGCAGTTCTCTGAAGATCCAGGAGCTGTTCAACTGGAAGAGGGATGCAGTCCTTGTTTTAATTCTTTTCTTGGGTTTAGAAATCAAAACAAACACAGTTAGATCCAAGACTGGAAGTTGGACTGGATTCTTTTTGTAACATTTGATTCATTCAGTTGACTTTGGGCAAGTCATATAATGTTTCTCTGTTGGCTTTACTCTGCTGTGGAATAGAGTTCTTATCTCCGTGAGGTGTAATAAGAAGTAATGCTTGCAAAGTTGTCTAATTCTAAAGGAAGAAATGCTATAAAAGTGCAAAGTATTTTATATTAACCATGCCAGTAAAATTATTATTTTGTATTCAGGCTATTTAGATCAGAGAATTAAAATAGACCATAGAATGAAAAAATAAACAGCCCTACTCCTGTCCTTTGAATTTCCTTTTGGATTATAGGACCTATAGAAAAGTGGGTTGTATAAGAAAGATTTTCACTAATGAAGACAGATTAAAGGCTCCTATCCTCCAGTCACTGAATGATATTGATGAATGAGAGCTTCACTTCTTGACTTCTACCATGGGTTTAGGCTCAGTGTTCTTTTTAGTTGAAGTTTCTTTGGAAATACCATCTGATACCTATTCTTTCTGCAAGATGTGAATCTATTCTCAAGGACACTTTGTTTTTTACCCCATTTTGTGTCTGGATGATGCAGAGGCTCCAGTTTATCTTTCCTGATTTCAGGTAGTTTATTATTTAAATTTGGAGCTTGTTTGCTCCATGCTGCTTTTATACTCAACAGAGAGAGAAGAAACCTCTCTGGAGGATGTTTCACATCCCGAGTGGACAAAATTGCTCACCTAGAGATATTTATGGACAAATGTAAGTGTCTGCTTTTAGATGGGAATAACTCAGGTCAAGTGTTTCGTGGCATTTGACCAGCACAATGCAACAAATTTACTTCATCATGAAATGTAAGATGCACGTGTCCTGGATATACTTTTGAACAGACAAAATGAGCCTCCTTGTTTGCAAGTGAGAAGTGAATCTTGCAGGAGTCCCATCCCACTACATAAATCAGGAGAGAGGGAGCAGAATCCTTGTATTAAGGTGTTCCTCATCCTTTATTATTGCTGCTTCTGCTCAGAGCTTGTTTCATCCCAGTTCTTTTGTGGCTTCAAGATAACCAGTAATTCAAGAGGATAGAGAGCAGTTTACCTAAAGCAGCCTTCCCTAAACAGTGTCACAGTTGCTTCTTTACACCCATGAATGCTCTTTGTGCAGAAAGCATTTTTAAAAACTTATTCAGAGGGATGAAATTCCATTAGACTAATTAAAGCACATGAAAATTTTCACACTGAATTGGTGAATAACTGTTTCCCTTCTAAATGGTTCATTGTCTATGAACCACTTCAGTATTGGTTGTAACCTGTTGATTCCTGGGGAAATGTTCTATGTTTTGAATCACGGACCAGAAAAGGTTAAAAATCACTGCAACAGATCGGTGATGGAATGGAATCCCATGCCTCAGTGGGATTAGCTAGCAATTGAAACAGGCACATGAAAGACTAAGATGCTGTCTGTCTTGTTATTTGCAAAAGAAACAAAAAGAAAACCTTCAAGGTAAAGAAACAAACAAACAAAATATATATATATTCAGGATCAAGCTACTTGTCCATTAGGGCTTGGTCTGAAGAAGCATTTCAGAAAGTAACTTTTCGTGCCTGTATTTTAACAGTGACCTTTCTCCTTTCCCTAGGTGTTAAAATAATCACTCAACAGGTGCAACCCAGTAAAATCCTTCCCAAACCAGTTACAGCGACCTTGCCCAGCAGTAGCAATTCACCCATTATGGTGGTTAGCAGTAATGGGACTGTCATGACAACTAAACTGGTCACTACTCCCACTGGTAAGTTATGGCTCTGAGAAGGGAAGGGAGGGTAAACCCAGACATATACAGGTGTTCAGATATGGTTTGTTAGGGTCAAAAAACAAAAGCACTTCTCCCTCATTAACAGTGAGCACAAAAGCACATTCATAATCCTGTCAGAACTTTCTTTAGATTAGGGTTTTTAGTACTGAGTACTGATCTTTTTTGAATTGGTACACAGAATTCCCCACTGGGTTTATTTTCAAGGAAGTTTTCTTGCAACTTGTACTTTGCACTTCTGTAGCACCTTATATTAGATAATTTACATTAATTTAACTTTCTAGGTACCTCAGAAATATAAGTCAGCATCATTCCTGTTTTGCATATATGGACTTTAAAAGACAGGTGACTTGCTCATAGTCCTGGAATGAATTTATTAAAAGGCCAGTAAATTGAACTTTAAACTCCCAGGTTTTTTTTGGGGGGGATCTAATTGTGTATGTTTTTTCCTTACTGGTTAAAGATTGGAAATAATGGAGAATGTCCAGATTGAAAACTTGGATGAGAAAGCTTCAAAGGCAGCTTTATCCTAGTTTTCTGAAAACTCTTAACTGACTTCCTGAATTATTAGTACAGGTTGGGAATTTTAGCATAAACTAATGGTTAATACTTTTTTTTTTACCTTTTGAAGTACTTCACAAACACATTCTTAGGTACATTTAAAAAAATGTAGCAGTTTTGTAGTTCATTTAATTGGTAAAACCTTTATTATGCCCTCTTGGATTTGAACACACGGCTGTATTTGCTTGTAACAAACTGTTTTGCTCTGTGATCTTTAGCAGTTAATGTCTGTAGTGCACCACCTGCATCAGTGCAAGCAGAATGGAATTACAGTGTCTGTGTAGCTGTTGACTTGTATTAGTATGAGTTTCTTTTGTGGACTCAAGTCTGTTTCCATTCTGAGAAGGAGAAGGTTTGAAAAAACCATACCATGTCAGGAGGCTTCTTTCCTACTGCTGAACTTTATCTGTGTAAAATTGCATTATCATTGTAAATTACATTTTTCTCTTAAGGTGATATTTAGCCCAATCATCAGTGATGTTCTTTATAAAAAATTTGCCATATAGGAGGAGTTAGAGTTAGGGGTGTCTTTGAAGAGAGGAGTGGATCAGTTCTGGAAGTGTCGTTGGATGCTGAAGTCTTGGGCGTCTGAGGGGAGCAAGCAGCAAACATGCAGGCAGAATCTAAACACCTCTTGAAAATTAAAATCTTAGGCACAAGGATGTGAATTAAAATCTGGCAGTTTATAGAACATTTGATAAAACATTTCAGAAGACTCTTAGGTTAACTTAAAGTTGGTGTGTACTTAAATATTGCTCTGCAGGTTTGAAAAGTACTAGGAGAATTGTAAAGGGTGGTGATAAATTGCAGTGTGGGGTCTATTTGAATAAAGTCTAATGCTTTTTTTCCTAAATTAACTTTTCCACAGATACTCATACAGGATCATGTTCTAACAGTGAACTTTCTTCTTGTTTCTTCAAAACAGGAACTCAAGCAACGTATACGCGGCCAACAGTTAGTCCCTCTATAGGGGCTCGGATGGCTGGAACTCCAGGGGCTGCTACTTATGTGAAAACTACAAGTGGCAGCATCATTACTGTGGTACCAAAATCGCTGGCTACGCTGGGAGGGAAGATTATCAGCAGTAATATCGTTTCTGGTAGGCCTATGAGTATTAATACCTTGATATTAAGTCTTATTTCAAAAGGGACTTTAGACTTGCTCTAGTTGCTCAAGGCTTTTTCTGTATAATTATTGGGACCTTTGTTGGAGAAGAAATTAATTCAGAAGAAAAATAGCTGAGGATGAATAAGAAAATAACGGGTAGAAGTTAGGGAGGTAAAGTGTTTTTAAGGATTGCAGTAGTTCTTGTACTTTAGAAGGAAATATTTGATTTGGCTGGAGAGCAGCCCTGAGGAGAAGGACTTGGGAGTGCTCCTGGATGAGAAGCTCAACATGAGCCGGCAGTGCGCGCTGGCAGCCCAGAAACCATAGAATCATAGAATGGTTAGAGTTGGAACGAACCTTAGAGATCATCAAGTTCCAACCCCCCTGCCCTGGGCAGGGACACCTCCCACCACACCAGGTTGCTCAAAGCCCGATCCAGCCTGGCCTTGAACACCTCCAGGGATGGGGCAGCCACAGCTTCTCTGGGCAGCCTGGGCCACTGACTCACCACCCTCACAGGAAAGAATTTCTTCCTAATATCTCATCTAAATCTCCCCTCTTTCAATTTAAAACCGTTACTTCTTGTCCTGTCACTACACTTCCTGACGAAGAGTCCCTCTTCTGCTCTCCTGGAGCTCCCTTCAGATACTGTGAGGCTGCTCTAAGGTCTCCTTGGAGCCTTCTCTTCTCCTGGCTAAACAGCCTCAGCTCTCTCAGCCTGTCTTCATAGCAGAGGTGCTCCATCCCCTCTAATCATCGGTCTTTAGATACCTCTGAAGTAACTAGAATTAAGTAAATCATGATCCTATCTCAACACTTCTTCCCTTACCTGGTGTTAGTAGAATTATTAATCTGAAATATGTAGTGAAGTATCTACAGACAGGACTAATAGGTAGAAAGTAGCAAGGGGATTCCTTGGGTGTGACTGATTGGTACCTTCTTCAAGGAGAAAGTGGAAGGTGTTGGTTAAAAAGCTCTCTGAGTAGATGTTGAAATAGCGGTCTGGTAACACTAATCACTTAAGTACTTCTGGAGACTGTGAAGGTGCTGACCAGAATTATCTGTCACTGCAGGTAAATAACAACCTGATTTAGGGAATGGAACTAATTAAATACTGGGAGAGGAACAGAAATGGCCAACACAGCTCTTCAAGAACAAAATAAATAAAAAGAAAAAAAGGAAGAAACCACCCCCCTGATTTTAAACTCAGTTTTAAATAACTGATTGTAAAACAATAGCATACTTTTCTTTTTTCCTTCTTTCAACCCACTGCTCATTACTTCTGTTACAACTGTTCAATGCCAGAAAGAGCTGGTATTTCTCTTGACTGGAGATACATTCTTGGTACGTGGATTCTTCTGCAGCAGTCATCTGTAGAAGAATATTTGTCTGTGCAAATAGAACCTTGAATTGAGTAGCAGTGATGTCCTTACCCCTCCCTAATTCTAGCCTTTGAAAAGTTAGACATTATAAGCCTGAGAAAGCTGTTATTAGTCTACTCTGCAATTTATGAGAAGGGGCTGACTCTCCTAATGCAATAAATAAATTGCTCTGTCCTGGGCATGCCTGTTTTTATTGTAGGTGAAAGATTTGTAGAGCAAATATCTCAGGTTTAAATGTTGAATTGGTTGATGTAAATTCTCATGCCAGATGCTGCCCTTTTTTCAATTGTTGTACTGTCAAATTTAAATACAGTGACTCCTGTATAGCTCACCTACTTCTAAAGTAGAAGGAAATGTGCAGTTTCTCACACATACATTATTTCTTTTCCCACCAAAATTTAGGAACGACAACCAAAATCACTACAATTCCCATGACTTCCAAACCCAATGTGATTGTTGTGCAAAAGACGACTGGAAAAGGAACTACAATTCAAGGGCTTCCAGGCAAAAATGTTGTCACCACGCTGTTGAACGCCGGGGTAAGTAGGAGTTTCAAGTCTCAACTGTCTAGTGAGAGGCTGTGTGGTGGCTGCTGTGTTTGTTCTGCTAAACTCCTTATTAAAAGCAAATTGTGCATGAGCTCCTTAACAGATACAGCATGCCTTAATGTCAGGGATGTCTGGAAAGCAAGGATGTCTTGGCAGGATGTGGAAGATGCTTAAAACAAGCTGAGAATATCCTCAAAGTTAAAGAAAAGTGGAAACTTTTGAGCTTGCCTTTTTTTCCCGTAGTTAATGGTTTTTATAATATAGAAGAGACCTAAAAGTAGGAGAAAATTACTGGAATCTTACCCTGTTTGTGCTCTAGTGGGAGCCACGGTCCTGTATTATAGACCTGCATCTCCAACCATTTATCTTTCGGATCTTAAGGGCAGAATTAAACTATCCCCTCACCATAAGGGTACCACCTTTTAATTTACATGGTGTGTGACACAGTAATATCCTGTACCTGAGTATTGTTTGATCTTCAGTTATTTTTTGGATTACCTGGTGTGTACCAAGAGCAAAATCAAGTTGCTAGCTCCTATAAATGGTAGTAAATAAAAATGATGATGTACTTTATGTTCCTAGATACAACTGTAAGATTTAATGCATTAGTCTTTTAATCTTTAAAAGTCTACTTGAGTACCAGGGCTCAGCAGGGAGATTTCTGGGGTTTTTTTTAAAACCTTTTAGGATTTTTTTTTAAAAGGTTTTGAACCTTCCTAGTTCACAAAACTTAAAGCTGTGTTTTCATGCAAAAGGAAATCTTGTGCTGATATACAGTAGGATATCAGAATGTGATGTTTCTGAAACAAGTATGATTCTTGGGATTTCCAGCTATTCTTGGGATTCCAGTGATGGGAATTGGTAGGAATACTGGGAGAACTGGCAACTAATGGGTGGTTTTTTCTCATCTGGTTTGTTACTGCATAGAGGTAAAAATAAAAAAATAGCCTGCTCAATATCTTTGCTCTTCTTAAGCTATCAGGAGTGTAGTCATATGCTAGAATTATTCCAAAATAAAGTGTTTCCTGTGAAACAGCTGTAAATCTGCATTTTTTATAATAAGTGAACTTTTAGTTTGACAAAAAATGTCTATGGGTAACTAATGTCTTGATCCTGAGGATAATACAAGGATCTTCGTTTTAAATAATTCCTTTTTAGAGTCTCAGTTCAAGTTTTGTAGATGTCTTGCCAAAGTTAGTGTTAATAGAAGTAAGAAGTTTTTAAAAAACATTTGTGGAGGGTTTGAGGGAAGTTCCAATTTTTGTGAAGTCTTTGAAGCAACTTGAGAAAAACTTGTCAGTGTCTTTCAGTTACTCTTTTTTCTTCACCTCTTCAGAGCAGCTCAAAAGGTAAAGTAATGGAAAAAGGGATTTTGGTAGCTTTTCCATTCAAAGCCATAGAGTTTTTTTGTTCTTGGTCTTTGAATGTTTGGGGTTTTTTTGTGTCAAATACTGGTTGCAGCAGCAGGAGATTGATTTCATGGTACACACGTTCACCTATAACTGTGTATTTTTTTTAAGAGAAGTCTCTCTGAAGAATTTCACTAAGTTAACCTGTAAACTTTGACTTCTCTACAGGGGGAGAAAACTATTCAGGCAGTGCCAGCAGGAGCAAAACCTGCTATCATCACTGCCACAAGACCCATCACAAAAATGATTGTTACACAGCCAAAAGGAATAGGGTCCACGGTCCAGCCAGCCACCAAAATCATCCCAACTAAAATTGTTTATGGTCAGCAAGGGAAAACGCAGGTACAGTGAGGACCCATTTCTGTCTTGAAATGTACCCCTAAATTTTAATGGGAAGTAAATAACTTTTCACTGTGTTGCCACATTTGTTGCAGGGTTAATATATGTCTACGGGGAATAAGACTTAGGGGTGTAATGAGGTGGCCTTGATTCTGATTTCTTGAGCTCAGTGTTTACGTTTGTTTGTTTCTGGAGGCCTAGAGCAAGCCAAAAGTATTTACTGCACCTTTTACACAGCTGAAACTGTGTGATCATGGCTCTGGATGCCCATTTAAGTCTTAGAGGTAATGGCTAGGTCATGAGAAATAAAGGCTCAGTGTCTGGATATAGGTCATCTAACAAACCTGAGGCTTTATTGAAGTTATTTTCTGGTTAACATATGTTCAGGTTTTCCCTGCAACTTTGTGTAGTTGATGGGGCTGTATACAGAGAATCTGGCTTTTTTTCTGGGCACTTTCAGTCTCAGCTTTTTCTCTGGTTGCACTTAGTGTCTAAAAGAACTAAATTTTTATCAGTTGTATTATTTTGCATGTCTTGATTGTTCAAGACTTTATTGTGGGCTGTGGAAGAGAAGTGCTTGTCTTTACCGGTGCGCAGTGCATGTTCCAGCTCACATGCGTAGCTTTCTCTTGTCACACCATAGTTATATCTAGCCCTGAACAATGAGCTGCTGAATTTACAGGTTGTTCGTTGTTTTTCCCAGTAAATTATTAATATTATGTAGTTTTTTACATTGATTCGAGTAGCACCCTGTTCTCTAATTGCTCGGATTTGGGTTTTTTGAGGGCTCTTACTATACACCAAATTTGTCTTTCTAATTAGGTTCTCATAAAACCAAAACCAGTGACGTTTCAAGCAACAGTTGTGAGCGAACAAACTAGGCAGTTGGTGACTGAAACGTTACAGCAGGCATCAAGGGTAACAGAGACAGGAAATTCATCCCTCCCAGAAGTGAAAGAAGAACCACAAACCTACACTGAGAGCAGCTCTTCTTCTACGGAGTCGTCCCAGAGCTCCCAAGGTGTGTATTAGTTTCACGTAAAATATGAATGGACTGTCTCCTAAGAATGCTGGTGAGGTTCATGTAACTCACTGTTGTCTTTTAGCACAATTTTTCACCCAATCTGTCATTGTTCACTTCCCTTGTGGCTTTATTTATCTTTTATAAGCTACTTATGGAAATTGTAAAATCATAGAATCGTTTGGGTTGAAAGGGACCTAAAGATCATCCAGTGCCAACCACCCTGCTTTGGGCAGGGACACCTCCCACCAGACCAGGTTGCTCAAAGGCCTCTCCATCCTGGCCTTGAACCCTCCAGGGATGGGGCAGCCGCAACTTCTCTGAGCAACCTGTTCCAGTGCCTCACCACCCTCACAGCAAAGAATTTCTTCCTAATATCTCATCTAAATCTCCCCTCTTCCAATTTAAAACCATTACCCCTTGTTCTATGGCTCCCCTCCCTGATCAAGAGGTCCTTTCCTAGCTCTCTTGGAGCCTCTTTTGGGACTGGAAGGGGCTCTGAAATGTCCCTGGAGTCTTCTCTTCTCCAGGCTGAACATCCCCAGCTTTCTCAGCCTGTCTTCATAGGAGAGGGACTCCAGCCCTCTGATTGTCTTCGTGGCCCTCCTCTGGACTCACTCCAACAGGTCTCTGTCCTTCCTGTGCTGAGCTCCCAGGCAGTCAGTACTCCAGGTGGAGTCTCATCAGAGCAGAGGAGTAGAATCACCTCTCTTGACCTGCTGGCAACATTTCTTTTGATACAGCCCAGCGTGCAGTTGGTTTCTGGGTGACCAGTGCATGTTGCCAGCTCACATTGAGCTTCTCGTCCACCAGCATCCCCAAGTCTACGTGCTTCCATTTCCTCTATGAGAAGGGGAGATAACAGTGACTTGTTGTTCCAGCCTGTTCCTTCCTTCTTTCGGGGGAGTTTGCCAGAAGCACTGTAGCACTTTTTGGGGTTGTCTTTTCTTGGGATTTCTTTCC
Organism: Thinocorus orbignyianus; assembly: GCA_013400375.1. NCBI lineage: Eukaryota > Metazoa > Chordata > Aves > Ciconiiformes > Thinocoridae > Thinocorus > Thinocorus orbignyianus. Next base: position 63,053 of record VXBW01008524.1, read on the forward strand.
CCTTCTCTGGAGACCTTCAAGCCCTGCCTGGATGCAGTCCTGAGTGATGTGCTCTGGGCAGCCCTGCTTTAGCAGGGAAGTTGGACTGGATGATTTCTAGAGGATCCCTTCCAGTTCTGACAATTCAGTGATGCAATCTCAATTGGGATGCTGCCATGGCTTTGAGCCGTGATATGGATGCAGCTCTTTGTGGGATAGAGGAGAATTAATAATAGGGGATAAATAACACCCCACCTTTGCAGTGTTTTATCATTGCATCAGATAAAAGCAGATGTCTCTCTGTGCAACGTATGTACTTATGTGCCTTTCAGTCACCCTTTCTATATAGTTCTGCAACTGTTGGTCTATACTGCCATTTTAAGTAAAATAAAAAAGCTGAAGATTCAATGAATTCATAAAAAAAATTAGTAGCTGTTAATTAACATTGATACTTGATCACCTGAGCTGCTAAAACATTCTGCAAAAGAGATTCTTCCAAGGAAAAGTCAATGTACAAAAAACCCATCCAACTTTGTTCAAACCAAAGCTGTTATGAACAACTAAGATGGAAGATTTTTGTTTTGTTTTGTTTTTTGTTTTTTCTGGAAACTGTTCATCACATCAACAGTGTTTTCCTTTGAGTCAGTTGTAGTAAAAACTAAAGTGTTGCAGAATGAGGGTATGAATCCTTGGCAGTGTTCAAAATTCCAGTGGGTGGTGTGTAACCTGGTCTGATTTTTGAACTGTAGCCTTGCTTTAAAGCAAGAAGTTGGACAGGAGGCCTCCAACCCAAAATGATGACTTGATGTGCTCTTTGTTTTTTGTGAGCAGATTCTCAGCCCGTGGTCCATGTGATTGCTTCAAGAAGTCAAGATTGGTCAGAACATGAAATTGCTGTGGATACCAGCCCTACAATAATTTACCAGGATGTATCCAGTGAATCTCAGTCAGCTGCTTCCACAATAAAAGCGTTGCTGGAACTTCAGCAGACAACAGGTGTGAAAACATATGCAGTTGTTTAGGACAGCTTCAAAGCTTATTGCCTGCTTAAGCAGCAGCTTGTGATGTGTTTTGTAATTGAAAAGCACGTACCTTGAATCAGCTGGATTCCTTTCTTACCCTGCAATAGTTTAAAACTGTACTACAATGTTCAGTATGTATTCAGTTAAACTTTTGGGTATAGAATCATAGAATTACCTACGTTGGAGGGGACCTTCTAGATCATCCAGTCCAACCATCAACCTAACACTGCCCAAAATATCGTTAACCTATTGCCCTCAGCACCATGTCTGCCTGGCTTTTGAATCCCTCCTGGGATGGGAACTCCATCACTGCCCTGGGCAGCCTCTTCCAAGGCTTGACAACCCTTTCAGTGTAAAACCTTGTCCTAGTATCCATCCCAAATCTCTCCTGGTGCAACTTGAGGCCATTTCCTCTTGTCCCATCACCTGTTCCTTGGGAGAAGAGACTACCTCCCTGTCTACACCCTCCTTTCAGGGAGTTGGAGAGAGTGAGAAGGTCTCCCCTTAGCCTCCTCCAGGCTGAACACCCCTAGCTCCCTCAGCCTCTCCTCACAAGATTTGTGCTCCAGACCCCTCACCAGCTCCGTTGCCCTTCTCTGGACACGTTCTAGCACCTCAATGCCTCTCCTGTCATGAGGGGCCCAAAACTGGACACAGCCCTCAAGGTGGGGCCTCACCAGTGCCTAGCACAGGGGGACCATTATGTCCCTAGTCCTGCTCACCACATATTTATATCAGAGGTTTATTTTATTATGGAATTTTATGTATTGGAGCTTTATTCTATGTTTATCTTTTCTTCTAAAGCAGTGAAGGAAAAGTTAGAGTCGAAGCCACGGCAACCTACCATTGACTTGAGCCAAATGGCTGTCCCAATCCAGATGACCCAAGAAAAGAGACATTCTCCAGAGAGTCCTTCCATTGCTGTAGTAGAGTCAGAATTAGTTGCTGAATACATCACAACTGGTAAGTGACTGAGACGGTGTGGTACTGGGTTTGCAGCTGAAGTCTGAGGACTTGATTTTGGATTTTTCTTACAATGGGATTTCGTTTCTGTGGCTTTTTACTTTTAGTTTGCTGTAGGAGAAATGAGTCTTTTCTTCCATGCTTGAGAGCCTGTGCAGGGGACTGAGATTGCAGCTGCTTTCTAGGGGCACAGTGGAGAAGGTTTCTAACTGAAACAAAGGGCTGTTGCTTCAAGACATCGTAGTTTAACACTACGATGTTTTGAAGAAATCTGTAAGGTCCTGGACAGGCTTTTCCCTCTTGTCTTTAAGGAAAATGTCTAGTAAAGAGGAAATAGAAAATGAAGTTACAGGAACTGAATACTGTATGTTGTACATATCGAGAGAAGTCAGGCTTTGAGTTAGTTTAACCCATATTTGCAAAATCTTGCTTACCAAGGTTTTTAAGCCAGGTGTGCCTTTAGCATGTTAATGTAATCCCCAGTTTCTTCAGTTGCTAGAAGGCTTTGAGCTGATAACAGTTATGCTTTTTAAACAAATAAATTATTTAAATTGAAATTATGGCTGGGATTTAGGTCTTAGCTTTTTTAACTCTTGATTCCTTCTGTCTGGTTGTCTGTTTTGTGTAAGTCCTTGACTGCCACATCTCTGATGCTCTCTCCTACCCCAGGGTGTGAGCCACTTCCCATACATACACAAGAGGATCAAATAACCTATTTTCCATTTAAATTTCTGAAGTCCACCTTATTGATCTTCTCTACTTTATTTGGAAAATGAAAACAGAAGCATGTTGAAAATCCACATCAGAAAAGAGGAATAAAACTTGATTATATTAAATTGTATAAGTACATCTCTAACTCCAGTGTTTTTTAGTGTTAAATACCTAATCTCATATTTTCAATTTCCTGCTTTTTGCCTTCTCTCCTCCCTTCCATCTCTTGTATGGTCTGAATTTAAGTTGTGTGAAATTGGAGCTGGGGGAGGGCTGTTATTGTTATTCTTTTAAATAACACTTACTGTATCTGGCTTCAATTTTCAATGTTTGAGCCCTGCTCCTTGGATCTTGTTTAAACCATACTCAAAAGTGTAATAAATAGTGTTAAAGGGATTTCCAATTAACAGTCTGTTATCTTCACTGACACAGATGCTGTTCATCGAGCTTCTAGTCGAGGTTCCAGTCTTTCCTGGGTCTTTCTGTAAAAGTTGATGTAAAATAGGGCCCTTTGCAGGGAAGATGGGAAATTAGTCAGTATTTTTATAGGATTAAGTCCTTCTCTGCAGTTTTGAAGCCATACAAAGTGCAAAAGTTGAAAATTACTTTGAGCTATGTTTACTATTTGAAATCCTCGGGTTTTTCTAAACCTCTGGGTGATACAGGGGAATCTGTCAGAGAAATGCACACTGCTGTGAGTTGACCAACAGCAGTTTCTGCTCCATCACAAAACTGGGTATTTATAAAAGTGGATTTTTAGCCCTTCCCTCAGTTTCTGTGAACACAGGGGGGAATGCAGGTGACTGAGTTTTTCTCTTTGTATTAATTTCTGCTTCTCAGTATTCATCAGTAATCCACCTAGTTATATTTTCTGCTAAAAATTCAGTAGTAAGATAGTAAACAGTCTGTAATCTTTTGGGAAATCTCCTGCATGCCCCTGGACTTAAGGATTTAGGCACATTTTATATGGGAGCTGGGCTTCAGCATGTGCTTCCTCGTGAGATGGAGGGAAGGGGTCCCACATCTTAGTGTCACTGTTTTTTTTTGTCTGTCTGCAGAGTCAGGAAGACAACACTGTATTGCTTCACATTCGGAAGAATATCTACACAACCATATAGGTTAGAAACTTTATTTTTAAACAAAGCTTTCTAATTGTGCAGGAACTGTTGGGGGATATGTGATGCATCTGGCACAGCATGCAGGCCGGTATTGATAGAATCCAACTCCTTTCTTGGAGTGGGAAAGTAAAATTACCATAATAATTCAAAATAAGACCTTTCTAGCGACCTTCCTGAAAGTTAAAAGAAGCTTTTCAACTTTAAGTTACATTACAACTGAATTTAAATTTTGCTTATTCTGCTTCAGCTATTAGTTTGTAACTCAAAAGTTAATTAAAGCAAATATTTACATATTAGTATGGACAGGCGTAAAGCAATTTGGATTTATGTCTTATCAGTGACTGCAATATAGAACGTTTTGTTGTTTGATCTTCTCAGTAGAAGATCATTTCTCTGTCAATTTAATTACAGAGCCATCACCATAACTGCATAACTCGTGCTGGATCTGTTCTAAAAAGCAACACAGACCCATGATAAAGTCTCTCATTTTTTTGGTCTGTGATTTCTTACCAACCTCACTTGCTTTCACAATACCCAAATACTTTCTAATTGCTAATCTTCCAAATTTGGTCTGTGCTCTGCAGAGTGTTTCTTGGCTTATTGGTGGCAACAGTTTGGTGAGCAGGGCTTGCTGTTCTTAATTGCAGTCAATTGTACAGGTGCCTTTAACAGCATGAAAACCACAGAATAACTCATGCTTTATGGACTTATGCTGGTGCTGTATCAAGAACCCAGCCGAAAATCTGAGCCTAAATTCTCCTTGCAAAGTTGCTGTGATGGCAGAGGGAGGCTGGAGGAGGTTTGGACTAAGCATGATTACTCAGGAGATAAAAGCAAAAACCCCTGAGATGCTACTTTAAGAGGCTTCTCAGACTAGATTTACTCTTTAAGGTTGAAGCTGGCATACAATAAAAGAAGTTTTTCATAAGCAGATCTTTATTTCGCTCATGTTGAACCTTAATTAGTTGAAGTTCCAGCAGTTAATTGAGGAGAAAGTGCCACTCACCTCTTCCCTTGCAGTCAGTCACCGGTCCCAGACCCACCAGCAGTCGTCTCAGCCCCAGAGGACTCTGCTGCAGCACGTGGCTCAGTCGCAGACAGCAACGCAGACTTCTGTCGTGGTGAAATCCATCCCCGCATCCTCCACAGGCGCAATTACCCATATCATGCAGCAGGTTGTACCCTTTCTTTTCCCAACAGTCTATAAACATACGAGTTTTATAGAACCAGGGCTTGTTTTGAATGAGTGTGTTGTGTTGCTGCCATTGAAAATGCAAAGTGTAAAGGGCAAATTAATAACTTAATTGTAATATGGCATTTTTGATGGCTCCGGGGAGACCTTAGAGCAGCCTTCCAGTATCTGAAGGGAGCTCCAGGAGAGCTGGAGAGGCACTCTTTGTCAGGAAGTGTAGTGACAGGACAAGGGGTAATGGTTTTAAATTGGAAGAGCGGAGATTTAGATGAGATATTAGGAAGAAATTCTTTGCTGTGAGGGTGGTGAGGCACTGGAACAGGTTACACAGAGAAGCTGTGGATTCCCCATCCCTGGAGGGGTTCAGGACTAGGTTAGACTGGGCTTTGAGCAACATGGTCCAGTGGGAGGTGTCCCTGCCCAGGTCAGGGGGTTGAAACCAGGTGGTCTTTAAGGTCTCTTCCCACCCAAACCATTCTGTGATTCTAGATCCAACTGTTGTGCAACCTTAGGGCCTTTGATCCTTAGTCTGACACAGACAAGGGCTACATAATCTCCACTGGGGATGAGTTATACACTTACTGTTGTCACATAGAGATAGATGTACCATATTTTAACATGATAAGAATAGATATTGGTTGCTTATACATGGTGGAGTCTCTGTGTAAAGTTGTCTTTTTATATGTGAACTAGGAGCCTGAAATGGTAACATAAGTTAAAGTAGTCTAGTTCTTAAATGAGAATCATAGAATGGTTAGAGTTGGAAGGGACCTTCAAGATCATCGAGTTCCAACCCCCCTGCTGGGGGCAGGAACACCTCCCACTAGAGCAGGTTGCTCAAAGCTTCTGCTTGAAACATAAAGCCCCGGCTGAAACATAAAAAATTGTTTTTAGACTGTGATATGGCAACTTATCTTTTTCTCTACTAACTTGCTCTAACTTCTTCTTCTTAAGGCCTTAAGCAGTCACACTGCGTTTACCAAACACAGTGAACAGCTTGGAACTGAGGAAGGAGAAGTGGAAGAGATGGACACCTTAGATCCTCAGACTGGCCTGTTTTACAGATCTGCCCTGACACAATCCCAGGCGCCAAAACAGCAAAAACTGAGTCAGCCGCAGCTGGAAGTGAAAACTCTGCAGTGTTTCCAGACTAAGCAGAAGCAGACAATCCACCTGCAGGCCGATCAAATCCAGCACAAACTCCCACAAATGCCCCAGCTTTCTATAAGACATCAAAAGCTAAACCCCCTGCAGCAAGAGCAAGCACAGACCAAACCAGATGCACAGCACCCCCCACACCACATGGTGGCCAAAGAAAGGCAACTCCCTACCTTAGTGGCGCAGCCACAGCAAACTGTAGTACAGGTGCTGGCAGTAAAAACCACGCAGCAGCTGCCCAAACTGCAACAGGCACCAACGGCACAAAAAATCTACGTGCAACCCCAACCCCCCCAGAGTCAAATGCAGCTACCTGCCTCTTCAGAGAAACAGCCAGCGAGCCAGGTAACGGAATATTGATAGCATGCAAAAATACACCTCGCTGTTCAAGGAAAACAAAACAAACAAACAAATTTATAATTCCAAACACCAACCCTGTCGCTGTAGCAGTGTTTTGTCCTGGCAAGAGAGAACTCCTCATTCCGCTGATATTAATTACCCCGTCAGAAGGTTGACACTAGGAAAGAGAAGCACATGTTATCGGGGGGAAAACGAAATATAGCAATCCATAGAGCTCACAAACGTGTTTTGTTGGACAGTTTTTTATGAGTTTCTGCCACCACTGGTGCATGGAATTTGTCCCTAATTATTTTCTTTGAATTTTTAGATAACAACACCTTATTAATTTCCGTTCCCGTAGCACTTTTTTATTTCTGTGGAAATAAAGATGAGTACACTGCAGTCTCCTAAGGCTCTCCATTGTACGTCTTACTTTGTAGTTTACATCTTCCTGAAATTATATGGCTTTTGTGTACAGGAGTAATTTCATTTTCCTTGGGAGGAGAAAATGTAAAGACCGAGGAACATGGACAAAAAAATAAGAATATTATGTATTTTAACTCCAGAAAAGTACAATTTTTTTTTCTATTACTTTTTTGGCCCTTTCAGGAATACATTGTGAAAACAAGAGGGTTAACAAACTTCACATGGGGATGTAAATCCCAAAGGAAAACAAGGCTGCTGTGGTGTTATACTGCTACAATCCTTATCTAGCAGCCTAAAAAGCTGCTTTTCCCCAGGCTCCAATTAACTGTTACCAAATCATTGCTAATTCCTTTGTTAAAACACTTGAGTTTCCACTGTCTTCCTCATAGCAAGTATGTTGTTTGTGCCATACTGTCCTTGCAAATATTAGATTTTTTTATTGTTTTTTTATTATTATTTTTTCAATTAACAAAAATAAAAATTAATCTAGCTGTAACATGCACAACCAAAATTTGATTTTCAGGTGCAGCCTCCAATTATAACGCAAGGATCCACTGTTACAAAGATAACTTTTGAGGGGCCTCAGCCTCCTCCTCTTTCAAAGGTAGCAGGTTCTGTGCCCAAACTGGCGTTGCCGGTTCCCGGCCTATTCCCCACCGCGACGACAGCGGTAGCAGATCTTTTGAGAGTGTCTATGGTGGAAGCTCAGATTGATTCAAACCTAGAACCTACCCTAGTGGATCCCCCAAACGAGGCCGTGGCCACTAGTAAACTCGTTAGCGAAGCAGAGTCGTCACCTTGTCCCCGGGTGCCGAGGGTGGCCGCAGTAGGGATGACGGCAACTTCCACCCCCCAGCAACAGACACGTGCAGAATCCACTTCCAGTCCTCCTGCTGGTGGTCCTACTTTAACAGAGAGGAAACCCGATGCACACGGAATGCCTACAACAAACCAGTTTGTACACATTCAGAGTATGTCCCAAAAGAAAGCTGAAGAGAGCTCATCAGAAATTGTTATCCAGGTAAGAGAAGACCAGAGAAAATAAGGCAAAGGTTGAGCAGAGCAAACTCGTGTCTAGTGTTACGATGACAACTTGAATGGTATTCTAGTATTTTTTGGTTTCCTTCCCCAGTTTTTGCTGCTTTTCCTACTTGTAGGCTTTGTAATGGATTACTGCTTCAAAGCATCTAATTCTTAAATTGAGCTCAAGTTTCTTGAGCGCTGCATCGTTCCCTGTGTCCTCGGTGTCTCCCTTTCTTTTTTTCTGTTCAGAAAACAAACTGAGCGCGTCTAATTTTACAATTTCCTTTCATTTGGGATGCTTAAAAACATGATCTTCACTGCTTACTGTGGAACTACAATGTAGAAATTTTTATGGCATCAACATTACCACCGAGTATAAAATTAGCACCAAAAAAAATGAAGGTTTTCATGCTTTTTCAGCAGAATAAGGTCTGGATCCAGAAGAAATCTTGTTCACTTCACTTTTGACCAGTTTTACCACTTCTGAGATAAAATGACTATTGATCTTTAACCTAAATACTTTGAGTTGTTGCCTGATTGATAATTGATATTGTCATTGATTTTGCTGGCTTAAATATGAGGTTTGTACAATGTAACACATGGTCAGAATGTCAACCAAGGAAGTATTTAAGTCATCTGAGGACTCGTAGTGGTGTAATATATGATTGATTGTAGATGAGTTGATGTTGTGTATGTTCAGGCAAATGACAGTGTGGCTTGAAACGGTTTTATTACATGTCATATTTGCTTTGCAGCTGAAAATACTTCTGGTGTGGGGAAAAAAAATCTGTGGGAAAATAGTATTTTTCATGCTACTTTGTAAAACCCTTCATTGCAGCCAACTTCACTTTTGTAGAAACCATTGGTTTTAATGCTAATTTTTAATCCTCATTTCCTAAATAGAAAAAGGTAGATTTCTGTTTTACTTTAAGTCTGTATATTTTGAGAATCTGCGTCGTTTGCCCTTGTATTTCAGTTGTGTAGAATTTCAATTCTGTCTGCACAGGATTTCAGCTGGAGATTTAGTTTCTAGAACCTGTGAAAGTATAACTAGAAATAAATAGCTTAGATCCGTTGGGTTTCCTCACCAGCAGCTCTGAGCAGGCCCAGAGCTTGTGTTGTGTCATACATAAAAACCACAGCTGGTCTTATATGATCGTATCTGAATGTCTTGTCTGAAAAAGATTAGCAAAAATGATAAGGCTGAAGAAAGTATTGCCTCTGCTCTGCCTTTGGGGAGTGATGGATGGTGGGCGTTGGGGGTTGAGCTCTAGATCCAAGGCCAAAATCGGTGCCTTAACAGTGAAATTACTCAAATTTAACCTTAGATATTAGGAAGAAATTCTTTCCTCTGAGGGTGGTGAGGCACTGGAACAGGTTGCCCAGAGAAGCTGTGGATGCCTCATCCCGCGAAGTATTGGATAGTACTTTGAGCAACCTCGTCTAGTGGGAGGTGTCCCTGACCTTGGCAGGAGGGTTGGAACTGGATGATCTTGAAGGTCCCTTCCAACTCTAACCATTCTATGATTCTATGAAGCTTGAGCTAATAGAATGTAATGTGCCATGAGCCTTAGGTAGGGAAAATTGCTCTTGGAAGCCCAATATCCCATTTCCCTGAGTACCTGCACTCACACAGATGCCTTTCCCTGTGAAAACTGCACGTTTAAACTTAAAATCTTTCCTCTCTTGCAGACCATCCCTCACTATTCCATCCCTTGTCACTCCAGCTCCAACGTGGTGGTAGAACCCAGCGGGCTCCTGGAGCTCAACAACTTTACCAGTCAACGCCTCGATGACGAGGAGACGACCATGGAGCAAGACGTGGACAGTAGCACCGAGGACGGGACCGAGCCCAGCCCCTCTCGAAGTTCTGCTGAACAATCCTAAGGAATTGGGACACCAGGAGTGCACTTTAAAATATCTTGGGGATTTCGAGTGTCCAAGACGACCCTTTGTATTGCCACGTCTTAGAGCACTTTGCCCGTTTGAGTTGTTCATCGGACCCTTGAACCATCAGTGTGTTTTAACGAGATGGTATTGCAAAAAAAAAAGCTGCATCTTAAAAATCTGTCACGAAGAGAAGAGGAAAAACAAGAAAAAGCTTAAAAAAAAGTAAATAACGATGTACTTACCGAGATTTAGTGAGCCCATGACTGTGGAATGTACTCCTGGTAAAAGGCAAATCTGCAGCGAATCCTCCGGCTCGTGCTCTTGAAGCCCTCACCCAGATGCTGAGAAAGCTTTGAGTGAAAAGGGATTGTTATTTTGCTGTGTCTTTTTGTCAGCTGTTGAGCGAAACACCATCAAAAAAAAAAGGAAAAGTTAAAAAAAAAAAGAGAATGTTTAATAAATATTTGTATTTTTCAATAGCATGTGAGAGAAAAAGTGTCTCTGACAGTGCTGGAAAAGCCCCAGGAATTTTGGAATTGGTCAGCTTTCTTGCACTTGCGCTCACTTAGAGTTCAGATTTTTTCATAAACCGAAAAAAATATATAGTTTATTTTTTTAAAATTCTTGTTGGTGAATGTTTGGAAATAAGCAAAATCACTGACTTGTCTGGTAGCGAAGCGGATTTTTCTTTTCATGCTTTACAAGGGGTGTAGGGCAAGGGTGTATGAAGCATTTCTTCGTGCCATAAGCCAGTGAAATGCTCATCTGCTCTCGTTAATCTTCAATTATTTATTTAAATATAAAATTTAAGTGAGGCCAAGTTGTTTAAAAAGTTCCTGTGAAACAGGCAGGTGTGTTAATTCTAATACAAACGGGGCTTGGGAGGGAGGGAGGGGGATGTATTTTGCTATGAATCTTTTCTTTTCCGAAATTGGGGATAAGGGGTTCTTGCCTCTTTCAAAGCTGAACCTTTGAGTTTAGAAGCGAGCTAAGGCTTTTAAAAAGAAATAATGAAGAAATCTGTATATTACTCTTATGTGCTGTCTTTAAAAGTGGTCGTTTGGGGAGTTTAAAAGTTGAAATGGATGTGCAGCGGCAGGTTTTGGAAATTAGCCTCACGACTTGGCTTGTTGAAGCAATACATTGGGGTTTTTGTGACAGTTACAAGCCACCGAGAGCAGTTTGGGTTCAGACGGGATAAAAGAACCAGTTTTAATACATTCTGCTAATGAAGACGATATTTCTTTACTTTTTTTTTTTCTTTTTGTCTCCAAAATGTATATAAAACCCACGTTTTTAACTGTTTTGTATAGATTTCATTATAAATACTGAAGCGTTTTAAGACTTGGACATATCATTTAATTGTATATACATCTATCAACCTAACTGCCCACTTCCTGGTGCTGAAGTACTACTGTAAGTAGATTATTTCATCCAAAGTCTAATTACAGCTTTTTGCGTCGTTATTTTTTTCCCATTTTTATTCTAAAGCTGTGATTTTACTGTCAATATTGTAGTTAAGATGACATTCCGACTAGACTTAACTCAAAATACAAAGCCTAAAAACCCACTTATCTTACTTCCTGAGTATCCACCTCTGTAAGAACACGCAGGAACCCCTAGATGGTGCTCTTGGCTTTTCATCTAACCTCAGTTACTTTTAATAATTAAGCCCCTGCGACTTTCATGCACTTTGTTTTTTCCCCTCCTCCTGTTTTCTTCTCCATGGGCTTTAGTTCCAAAATAATGTGGTTTATTATGGTGAAGTGTCTTGTTGAATTCAACGTGCAAATGCCACGATAGTGGAGTAGGAGACTAATAATTTCTGCGTTTCCTTTAGATTGGAAGAGATACTGCTTTGGTTTCTGCTGTTCTTAGTGCTCAGGGTGGAAGAGAGAAATACATATGAAATGAAAAACACCGTATTTCTTTCTCTAGTGAAAAATAACCCTACAATTATGCTGGTTTAGGTCGTTCAAGGTTTTGATAGTTGTTCGAGAGCTTTTATTTTAGTGAAATAACAGTGATGATCTAAGTCCTGAAAGTTCCACCGTGCTCCAGAATGACAAAAAGCTATTTATTACAGATTTTACTGAGATGGGATGGTCTGTTGTGCTTTGCAGATGCCAGCCTGAGGCACAGTCTGTAGTTTTCCATCTGTTTATGAAAAGCCCAGAGCAGATGCCACCCAGCTCAGCAGGTTTGTGTCACATTCTTGTTGTCACCTGGGGCTCTTGCAGTATTTTGAGTGTCTCCTGCAGATCTGGGAGTGAAAGTCCATGAGAATATGAAATAGAGCAAGGGTTTTCTTAAGTGCTTTTGCCCAAGAACTTGGTCTTACATCATGGTGTAAAGTTTAGGTGAATGTATATGCTCTCCCCAGCCTAAAGGGGACACTATGAAATGGCATAAGGTGAATTCAGTGCTCCTAATGCATGGGGGAAATTGTGGGGCCCCATGTGGGGTACTGTGTCCAGTTCTGGGCACCTCAGTTCAAGAAGGACAGGGAACTGCTGGAGAGAGGACAGCAGAGGGCTAACAAAGATGAGGAGGAGCCTGGAGCATCTCCCTTATGAGGAAAGGCTGAGGGATTTGGGTCTCCTTAGTTTGGAGAAGAGAAGGTTGAGGGGGGATCTGATCAACACCTATAAATACTTAAGGGTGGGTGTCAAGAGGAAGGGGCCAGGCTTTTTCCATTGATGCCCAGTGAGAGGACAAGAGGTAATGGGCACAAACTGGAATGTAAGAAGTTCCATCTAAACATGAGGAGGAACTTCATCACTTTGAGGGTTGCAGAGCCCTGGAAGAGGCTGCCCAGAGAGGTGGTGGAGTCTTTGTCTCTGGAGACATTCAAACCCTGCCTGGACACGTTCCTGTGCAGGCTGCTCTAGGAGGATCTGCTTTGGCAGGGGGTTGGACTGGATGATCACCAGAGGTCCCTTGCAACCCCATACCATTCTGTGATTCTGTTGAATTCTGGCCCAATTTATTCCAATATTTTATGAAAGACTTTTGTTTTCATCTTTAGTGATGACTTTACAGCAGAGGTATGAACAACTATGGTGAATTATTTTGACAGTTCCTTGAAAACAGCACATCTCTCTTTCAAAAACAGGGAAGCTTTTAGTGTTGCTGTGAGGGATAATTGTTTTCAGACTAGCAAATGGAAGCACATGGTGGGGGTGTATCTAGGGGTTATGGAAGACCTTTAGAAAAAGGACTTTTGCAATCAATGCATTCCTTCTTGAAATTCCTCTCTTATTGCTTTCCCGAAGATGATGAGGGACCTGGACCATCTCTCTTATGAGGAAAGGCTGAGGGACTTGGGTCTTTGTAGTCTGGAGAAGAAAAGACTGAATGGGGGGAATCTGGTCAACACCTAGAAATACTTCAACTGTCAGTGTCAAGAGGATGGGGCCAGTCTCTTTTCAGTGGTGCCCAGGAATGGGACAAGAAATAAAGGGCACAAACTTGAACATAAGAAGTTCTGTCTCAACATGAGGAGGAACCTCTTGGCTTTGAGGGTGGCAGAGCCCTGGAGGAGGCTGCCCAGAGAGGTGGTGGAGTCTCCTCTGGAGGCGTTCAAAACCCACCTGGACGTGTTCCTGTGCAACCTGCTCTAGGAGGACCTGCTTTGGCAGGGGGTTGAACTGGATGATCTCCAGAGGTTCCTTCCAACCACTATCACTCTGTGATTCAGAGACCAAGATGGATTTTTTTAGATTCTCTAATGTGTCTCTTTGAGCACTTCACTCTATTAACGCCTTTAATCATAAGGAATATGCAAGTTGAGCTAAATTAATTTTTTTAATGTTAATTTTTTCCCCCAGTTAATTGATTTTTTTGAGAAATATAGGAAGACATTCTTGGAGTATTTGGCCTTCTCCCCCTTTTTGTGAACTCCAGGCAGTGATTTTTTTTCATACCTGCCCCTGGGATACTTCCTTCATCCTCCTGCAGCCACGTTTCCTCTCCTCACAGCCTCAGAAATACCACCAGGCTGCTAAAAATAAAACACTGGCATGCCTGATAACATTTGCATATCCCTTCTCCCTAATTAAGCTGCGTCTTCCTTCCTGAAATGAATTTGCTGTCCTTCTATGGAGTGGGAGAAAGGTGATGATGATCTTTGGTACTAGGAAACTTGCAGGCGTGAAGGAGTTGCTGTGATTTCAGCATTTTAATAGATGTGCTCTGGCACTGTGATAGGACATGGGAGCCTATAGGAGAGCTGGGGAGGGACTCTGTCAGGAAGTCTAGTGACAGGACGAGGGGTAATGGATTTAAATTGGAAGAGGGGAGATTTAGATGAGATATTAGGAAGAAGTTCTTTGGTGTGAGGGTGGTGAGGCACTGGAACAGGTTGCCCAGGGAAGTTGTGGATGCCCCATCCCTGGAAGTGTTTAAGGCCAGGTTGGATGGGGCTTTGAGCAACCTGCTCTAGGGAGAGGTGTCCCTGCCCATGGCAGGGGGGTTGGAACTTGATGATCTTTAAGGTCCCTTCCAACTCTAACCATTCTATGATTCTATTAATTTTCCAAAAAGGGTGCTAAAAAAGTAAAATTAGAGGATGTAGTGAAACAGGGGAGGAGTTACACACTTTAAAGATGCATCCAGACATAGAGGACAACACATTTTCTGGAAAGATTTAACCATCAGGGGGGAAAAGTATTTTCAGTCTGGGTCTTTCTTCCCCAGACACGTTGAGCTTTTGAAATTTCAGGGGGAAATAGAAAAGCAGAACCTACTTGCAGTTGTGTCATCTTAGGTGTGGAGGATCCTTTGAAGAGAGCACATGACTGAATAGATAGGATTTAAAAAAAAAAAAAACCAAACCAAACCTAAGACCTTTAAAAAGAAAGTTGTAAGTCAGAGAAACTTAAAAATATATGCTTTTTTTTTTTTTTCTTTCTAGTGTATAAATAGATCCTGAGGTCTAAGGGCTTCACACATGAAGGTGGTTGCGCATTCCCAGAGCCACACTGCGCAGATGGATGGTTTCAGCTTGGCAATGTTCCATCCACAAAAGACTGAGCGTAAATTATGATAATGAACTAGAAAAATCATACTGTTTGGGGGTTTGCCTGTATTTGAGAAAAGCAGTATGTTTTGCGCACGTGCCTGTGCTGGGCTCGGGACTTGCTCGTTTCCCTACGTTTGATGTAAACCGTGAAGAATTGTTGAATGGTTTGAACTGGAAGGCACTTCAAAGATCATTGAGTTCCAACATCCTGGCCATGGGCAGGGACACCTCCCACCAGACCAGGTTGCTCCAAGCCCCATCCAGCCTGGCCTTGAACCCCTCCAGGGATGGGGCAGCTACAGCTTCTCTGGGCAACTTGTTCCAGTGTCTCACCACCCTCAGTCAAGAATTTCTTCCTGACATCTCATCTAAATCTCCAGTTTCAGTGTCAAACTCATCCCCCTTATCCTATGGCTCCCCTCCCTGATCCAAGAGTCCCTCCCCATCTCTCCTGTACCCGCTTTAGGGGCTCTGAGGTTTCCCCGGAGCCTTTTCTGACACCCCCAGCTCTCTCAGTGTGTCCTAGCAGAGGGGCTCCAGCCCTCATGGCGTCTTCATGGCTTCCTCTGCCCACCCTCCAACAGACCCATGTCCTTCCTTTGTTGAGGCCCCAGAGCTGGACACAGTACTCCAGGTGTGGTCTCCCCGAATAAGAGCAGAGGGGTAGAATTGGTTGCTGATGGCCTGTGAGAAGTTCCCTTCCATGCTCTGGGTGAGAGGTTTTCTCCTACCTTGTCTGTCCTACAAAATCTATGAATCTGGTTCCTTCCAGTAGAAACTCACCACACAACTTGTGATAAATTTAGAACTTAACATCAATTATCAAAGAGAAAGTTAGGAAAGAAGTGCCTTAGGATGTATTTGTGGGTTCTTGTGCAAGAGGGAAATTGTTAGAAATGGAAACTTGGAAAAAATCCATACCAAGATTGAGCATAATTAATTAAAATTACAAGGGGGACCTTAGAGCCCCTTCCAGTCCCTAAAGGGACTCCAGGAAAGATGTGGGAAGGACTCTTGATCAGGGAGTGCAGTGGTAGGATGACGAGGAATGGTTTTAAACTGACAGAAAGGAGATTTAGATGAGATCTCAGGAAGAAATTTTTAACTGTGAGGGTGGTGAGACACTGGAACAGGTTGCCCAGAGAAGTTGTGGCTGCCCCATCCCTGGAGGGGTTCAAGGCCAGGCTGGATGGAGCTTGGAGCAACCTCATCTGGTGGAGGTGTCCACGTTGGAACTGGATGATCTTTGAGGTCTGTTCCAACCCAAACCATTCTATGATTCTGTCACTTGGAAGTCTTTTCTCTCCAACAAGCCCTGGTGCTACAGGTTGAAATGCAGTGACCTTGTATCTCCTACAGTGGTAATGAAACTAGACAGTTCCATTGGTATCTCAAGGCTTTAAAGGATGTAAAAAAAAATTAATAATATAGTACTTGGTGGTACCTTGAGGCAGCTGGAGCTGGGAATGGCAAGTGGAGGTAACTGGTGATCTTGGATGGGTTGTGGTGGTGGATATTTTTTTTTTCTGTTTAACTGTGCTTGGGTGAAAGGTTGCTGCAGCAGAGTAAATAGGATATTGGGTACCTGAGGACTTCCTCATCATTTCTACAGGAAAGGGTCTTTGAATTATTTTGGGCAGGAAACATACCACAAAGTTCTTAAGCATTGGGGACTGAAGAGTGACAGCACAACCTTGAATAACTTTTGGAGCCCAGGACTGTTAGAATTGTCCAATTATCATAGGATCATAGAATAAATACTGCTCCAGATCAAGCATTACTCAAAACTTCATATAATTTTGGTTTTGCCCCGTACTCGGACACTTTTCAAAACCAGAATTTCTCGTGATGACATCTTGATGTGTTTCTCCACTTTCCATCTCTCAGTAAATTTGTAGCGATTTTGAAATTTTCTGGAATCCCATTTTCTGTAGCTACCAAAATTAAATGTGGGTTTTTTGTTTTTTTTTAATAAAGAAAAGATAGACTTACCATCTAATGAGGGGTGAGTAATTACTTCCCTGGGCTATCTGGGTTATCACTGAACCCTTCAGAGCACGGTAGGCACATCAGCCCATCTCTCCTGGACCTCTTGTGGGATTTAGACTCCATAGAAAGGTTTGGATTGGAAGGGACCTTCAAAGATCATGTCACTTGAACACCCACACTACTTACCATGAATCCTCTGTGACAAGAGCTTTTGTCGAAACTTTGGAAATTCTCAGTGTCTCCTGTCTAATTTATGACTCGTTAGAGCAAACAGTGGTCAGGAATTGCTCTCTTTTTTGGTAACAAATCCAGCTTTTCGCAGCTGTTGGCCAGAACTGTCCCAGGAGCTTGTAGGACTCTGGTACTTTGGGACTTCCCACACATCAGCCTCTACCAGAGGCCAACTGAAGGCTCTGGAGGTCTCTCTGCACAACCTTTTATTGCTGGGGTTTATATATTTATACATACAGAGTGCATAATGGGTTAGCTTGTGTCTAGGGATGACAGCAAGTCTGTCACTGCTTGCAGCTGTCGCCATGGTCATGGGCTGTCTCCATAAGTGTAAACTCTTTGAGCTGGATGTGATGTTTGGTGAGACCCAACTCTTCCAGCAGACTAGACAACCCTTAACTGCCAAGTTACTCCTTGATATAGCAGCGTTTTCTAAAAGCAAAGCAAGCCACTGTGCAGAGGATCTGTTGGTTGGTGTCACTTCTCTGTTTTCCAAATTCTCTTTGTTCCTGCGAAGCTGCTTTCCCTCTAAGTTTGTTTCAGACCTCTAATCTGCTCTGCTGTCTCCCATTCCTCCTGCAAGGATCATAGAATGGTTTGTGTTCGACAAGACCTTTAAAGGCCGTTTGATCCAACTTCCTTGCCATGGGCAGGGATATCTTCAACTACATCAGGTTGCTCAGAGCCCTGCCCAACCTGTCCATGTCCAGAACCACATCTGGTTGCTTTTCTTTGAAATCACAGAATTCCCTGGGTTGGAAGGGACCTTTAAGATGAAGTAGTCCAACTATCAGCCTAACATTGTCAAAATTACCACTCACCCCAATTGCAGTGTCCTCCACCTGGGACATGGCAATCCCAAGCTCAAATACTGGTTGGGCAGAGAATGGCTGGAGAGCAGCCCTGAGGAGAAGGACTTGGGAGCGCTCATGGATGAGAAGCTCAACTTGAGCCAGCAAGGTGTGCTGGCAGCCCAGAAACCAACCCCATCCTGGGCTGCATCAAAAGAAGCGTGGCCACCTGAGCCAGGGAGGTGATTCTTCCCATCTGCTCTGCTCTGGTGAGACCCCACCTGGAGTCCTGTGTCCAGCTTTGGAGTCCTCAACATAGAAAGGACATGGACCTGTTGGAACAGGTCCAGCGGAGGGCCACAAAGGTGATTAGAGGGATGGAGCACCTCTGCTATGAGGACAGGCTGAGACAGTTGAGGTTGTTCAGCCTGGACAAGAGTAAGCTCCGGGGAGACCTTAGAACAGCCTTCCAGTATCCAAAGGGAGCTCCAGGAGAGCTGGAGAGGGACTCTTTGTCAGGAAGTATAACGATAGGACAAGGGGTAATGGTTTTAAATTGGAAGAGATTTAGACTGGATATTGGGAAGAAATTCTTTGCTGTGAGGGCGGTGAGGCACTGGAACAGGTTGCCCAGAGAAGTTGTGGATGTGCCGTCCCTGGAAGTGTTTGAGGCCAGGCTGAATGGGGCTTTGAACCACCTGTTCTGGTGGGAGGTGTCTCTGCCCATGGCAGGGGGTTTGAATTTGATGATCTTTAAGGTCCCTTCCAAATTTAAACATTCTATGATTGTAACCCGTTTCCCTCAGCACCACATCTGCCCAGCTTTTAAATACTTTCAGAGATGGTAACTCCCCCACCACCCTGGGCAGCCTCTTCCAAGGCTTGGCAACCCTTTCAGTGAAGAAGTATTTCCTAATATCCATCCTAAACTTCCCCTGGTGCAACTTGAGACTATTTCTTCTTGTCCCATTGCCTGTTCCTTGGGAGAAGAGTCCGACTCCCCTGGCTACAGTCTCCTTCCAGGGCGTTGTAGAGAGGCAGAATGTCTCCCCTCATCCTCTTTTTCTCTAGGCTAAACAACCCCAGCTCCCTCAGCCTCTCCTCATAAGTCTGTTCTCTAGACTCTTCAAGAGCTCGGTTGCCCTTCCCTGGCCCATCTCTTGTGATGGAAACTCAACAACTCGTGCCAGGTTTTGACTACTTGCACATCCATTTTTTCCCCTCATATATAAGTGGAATTTCATGTTTTTGAGTTTATGCCCCTTGTCTTCTGTCCTTTACTTGGTCACCACTGAGAAAGGTCTGGCTTAACCTTTACACCCCCATCAGGTTTTTTGGAATGGGGATGAAAGATTCTCTTTCAGCCTTATGCCCAGAAACCTGAACATTTGCAAAACAAATGATAGAAAAGTACTTTGAGTAATCACTCCTGGTTTAAGTTTTCAATAACCTGGCCCAAGGCATGAGTCTTGTCTTGCGATGTTCAGCTTCTGACACCTGTCCCCACTGGCAGGAGGATTTCAACTACAAGTGACATGAAATTCGCTGTTTTCGGGGCTCTGGGAAATAAATGCAGTGATAACCACTGTCAAAGCAGCTTGGGAAGATGATAGCCATGGGCTTTGGGGAACGTGATAATAATATCAGGAAATGGTTTGAAATTATACCCAGAGAGACTGGAATAACATTTTCCTGTTGTGTATCTCATGGAGAAGATGCTGCCTCCTCCAGAGTCAGCATCAGCCACTGTCTATGGGGTGTCTTCTTGTCCCAAAGGACATTGTTGAAGGTTATGAATTTATCCACAAATTAATTTCTCCCAGAGACTCAGGAATCTTACAGGGTTTAATTTATTTTATTCTTTGTTTCTTTTTTTGTTTGTTTGTTTCCTGTCAAGAGGGGTTTTTTCTTCTCTTTGTTTGAACTAAATGTCAGAGTGAGATGTCATAGCGAGCCCGGGCTATTTATAGTGGAAAGCAGCAGTATCTTGACTTTCAAAGTCTCTAGCACAGAAATAAAAGCACAATTTTTCTGCTCAGGAAATGGCAAAGGTTTGTTTTGAAATAAGCAGTAAAAGCAGAGGCTGCTGTATAAACAGCTACTTTGGGGTACTGTGAGGGAGGAGTGGTGCTTTTTTAGATGCTGGGACTGCGTAAAGAAATACTGATCCTGAGCCAAAAGTGAGATTATTTATATATATTTTTTTCTGTTGTGATATTTATATTTGTTTCTTCTGTTGT
Source organism: Thinocorus orbignyianus (assembly GCA_013400375.1). Lineage (NCBI taxonomy): Eukaryota > Metazoa > Chordata > Aves > Ciconiiformes > Thinocoridae > Thinocorus > Thinocorus orbignyianus. The sequence goes on from VXBW01008524.1 coordinate 83,148, forward strand.
GATTGCCTTTCTCCATGTCCTGGGACGTGGTTGAAGGTGCTCTTCCCTCCATAGTTACACCTTTGGGACCTTTCCTTCTTCCGTCAGTTTTTAGCCCTTCTCCTGTTAGCACCTGCTGAGAAGGGTGGTCTCAGGAATGAAGAAATGCAATTTATTTCCATCTATCAATGCAGTGAAAAGCAGACGTGTCTTTCTGCCGCAGCTGGAAATGGGGCTGGTTCATTTTCACTTGATCGTGTTGCTTTTAGGTCAATACATAGATGTTTTTCAATTGTTATTTGAATAGTAAGTCGTTATTTCAATCAGTAATCTACTATGTTAGGAAGTATTGTCTTAAAATCACAGAATTGTTTGGTTTGGAAGAGACCTTTCAGATCATCGAGTCCAAGTCCATCTATCAACCTAACATTGACAAAATCTGTCACTAAACCACATTTTGAAGTGCTATTGCCATCTCTTTTCTGATTTTTAGCGAATTCTTCAGTCTCTTGCAAGTGGTCTGCACTTGGGAATTAAAGGGCATGCTTAGGGAACATCCCAGCCCAGCAAGGAGTGAGCATGAAGAGTCCTTGGAATGTGCGTGGTACAGGATCCCACTGTGGTAGAACTGAAAATCAAATGTAAAGGGCCAAGAAAAAGAAATGCTACTCCAATAACCCTTAAAAATATTCTCTTTAAACCTTGGGCTCTGCATGTTCTCAAAGGATGGGGGACACATCCTCTTCTCATCCCATCTGACCATTTTTCTTAATGTCAGGATGTAGCAAAGAGATAAGAAAAACCAGCTTTAAAGCACCCCGTCCAGCTTTTTTTTTGTTGTGTGGGTTTTGGTTGTTTTCTTTTCCAACCCAAGTTTTGTTATTTAATTGGAAAATACAGCCTACTCTTTATTTAGAGGCACTGCGCTGCTGCTTTTTGTAAAAAGTCAAAATAGAAACATGTGAACTCATTAGGGTGGAGGGAAAAAAAAAGAAAAGAATTGACCTAAATTGTGGCTAAAATCCTTTTGGGAATGAAAAGGTTTCTGTTGAATTGTTTTTCGTATGTGCTGTGTTTTCTGGGTTTTATTGTTTTTTTTTTTTCCTTGGTTTGTTTTGGACATGGAATAGAAATACTCTATTGGTTTGAGAAGAGGTTAAAAACAGCATGAGAACAAACCACAAGAAGTAGGAAGTAGCACAAGTTTAGTGAGAACAAAGTTTCGGAGCTGCAGTGTTCCCAGAAATAGAGGTATTTGTTTTCCTCTCCGGACTTTTACTCGTACATTCTCCCTGCAGCCACTTTTGGGCTGCAATGACGCAAGGTACCAACGAAACACTACAGTGAGCTCCCGCTTTCTAGTTCTTCTTGATATTGGAAAAGTCTCCAGAAAAGGATTTGGGTGCTCAGAAATACTTTTTTCAACTGTCAGTCAACAGCTGGACACAACAGAATCTTAGAACGGTTTGGACTGGAAGGGACCTTAAAGATCATCGAGTTCCAACCCCCCTGGTGGGACACCTCCCACCAGGCCAGGTTGCTCAAAGCCCTATCCAGCCTGGCCTTGAACCCCTCCAGGGATGGGGCAGCCTCAGCTTCTCTGGGCGACTTGTTCCAGTGTCTCACTGCCCTCACAGTCCAGAATTTCTTCCTGACATCTCATCTAAATCTCCCCTCTTTTGTTTTCAAACCATTGCCCCTCATCCTATGACTCTCCTTGCTGATCAAGAGTCTCTCCCCATCTCTCCTGTAGGCCCCCTTTAGGAGCTGGAAGTGCCTCTCTGAGTCTGTCCTGGGGGATGGACAAGTTCTCCTGCGGTATGTGGCATCAAGGAGACCAAAATAACAATAAAAATCTCCCAAAGCATCTCAAATTTGTCCCGAGGGATGGGCAAGTTCTCCTGCGATATGTGGCATCGAGGAGACCAGAATAACAACAAAGGTTTGCCAAAGCAGCACAAGGAGCACAGGATCAGGCTTTATCGTAAATAAATGGTACAAAGTGGCTTTTTGCAAATAATTCTTATGGAGTTAGACTAATATTAATGTGTGGAATCAGAATTGTCTGGTCTGGTCAGCCACTGTGAATGTACCATGGGGCTTGGAGATACTGTTGGATGATGGTTGGTACAGGTGCTTTATGGAAGATTATTGTTTGGAAATATAATAGGAACCTCAAGCTGAAATAAACCAGGGTTGGGGAATGGGGGTTTGAAGTTGAGAGTAAATATATCCTGGATCTTTTCAGTTCTAGCAGTCAACTTGTAGGATGGCACAAAGACAGCTCTGACCTGGAGCTTTGGTCCCCTGGCATGAGATGAGTAGGTATTACCTGGGAAATTGTTTGTCTTGGGTGTATGCAGCATATACATGAGTGGGACATAAGAAATAACGGTGAGAAGATGCCAGCAGGACAACTGGAGAGGAACTATCAAAATCCCCTACTGAGAGCTGCAGCTGCTGTTATGGCAAGACATGGTTAGTCCTGGTTTGTATCCAGATCATAGAGTGATAAAATCATAGAACGGTTTGGGTTGGAAGGGACCTTTAAAGATCTTTTAGTCCACCCCCCCTGCCATGGTCAGGGACATCTCCCACTAGACCATATTGCTCAAAGCCCTGTCCAACCTGGCCTCAAACATCTCCAGGGATGGGGCATCTACAGCTTCCCTGGGCAACCTGGGCCAGTGTCTCAACACTCTCATAATGAAAAAATTCTTCCTGAGATCTCATATAAATTTCCCCTCTTTCAGTTTGAAGCCATTACCTGTCACTACATGCCCTCTTCAGCTTTCTTGTGGGTACCCTTCAGATAGGGGAAGGCTGCTATAAGGTCTCCCCTGAGTCTTGTCTTCTCCATACTGGTGGTTGATTTGGTAGTGGCACACTTGTTTGCAAAGTTTACACAGGCTCTCAAAGTAAAAATTTATCATGTTCCTGACTGAGGTGGACCAAGCACCCCATTACCTCATTCCTCCTCATCTTCCATCCCTAGATAATAAATTTTAAGTTCCTCAACTTCCTTCTTAAAGCTACTGAAAACACTTTTCCTGCCTGACAACTTCCTAACGAGAGTGAAATTTGATTTCATCACAAATCATACCATTGTTCTTGGTTCTGGCAGAGGGGATGTCCTTTGTGTGGTTGCCAAAGGACCTGATCGTTCTCTTTTCCCTTCTACTCTGTCCTTTTTTTCACAGACTTTGTGGTCACCCTACAGTAATCTCTACAGCACAGAGGACGACTGTAACACAATGAATGAAGGTCTTCAGGTTAAATCTAAGTTCCCCTTGGAAATCACCAATAAATTCCTTGGTTGGTTAGCATGGCTGTGAAAAAGCACAAGGCCACTTCCTCACCAGAGGTGTAGAAAAGAGGAAAAGCCTGCTGTGAGATGGGATGTTTGGGAGGTGTGTATATGGCATGTCGAATGCATGGCACAAAGCAAAATGCTGGTGGGGTCCTGGTGGACAACAAAGTCAATATGAGTGAACAGTGTGCTGCTGTGGCAAAGAAAGCCAACAGGATGCTGGGTTACATCAACAAGGACATCACCAGCAGGGATAAAAGAAGTCATTAGCCCACTCTACTTAGCCCTGATCAGGCCACACCTGGAATACTGTTGAGTTTTAGTCCCTGTTATAGAAAAAAGATGTGGACAGGCTGGAGAGGGGCCGTCAAGATGATCCAAGGACCAGGAAACCTGTCAGAGGAGGGAAGGCTGAGAGAACTGGGTTCACTCAGCCCTGAGAAAACAAGGTTTAGGGGACACCTTACCACTGTGTTTCAGTATTTAAAGGGTGGCTACAAAGAAGATGGAGACTTCCTTTTTACAAGGAGTCACATGAAAAAGATGAGGGATAATGGGTACAAGTTACTCCTGGGGAGATTCCAATTGGATACAAGAAGAAAATTTGTTACAATGAGAACAAATCAGCTGTTGGATTAACATCCTCAGTGAAGCAGTGGATTCTCTAACGCTGGACACTTTTAAGACTTGGCTGGACAGGATGCTGGGCCACCTTGTCTGGATTCTCTAACGCTGGACACTTTTAAGACTTGGCTGGACAGGATGCTGGGCCACCTTGTCTAGACCGTGCTTTTACCAAGAAAGGTTGGACCAGATGATCCTTGAGGTCACCTCCAACCTAGTAGTCTGTGATTCTGTGTTGAATTGCACGTGTTTGTTGTCTTTTCAGAGACGCATGAGCTACCTCACAGACAGATGAAGCCCAAGGGTCATTGAGAAGGAAGGAAGGAAGAAAGAGGACCTCTTTTGTAGCCCAGGGCTGGTGAGCTCAACAGGCCAATTGTGGATTCATGCATAAGCTGGCAAATTTCAGATTGTCAAGAAGTCAGGTGACATCACTACCACTGTCCCAGAGGATGTGCAAAGAGTACTGGATGTGATGAAATTTTGCAGTACAATAGTGAGGATAGAAATGATCCTAAACCCCAAGGACCTGTGGAGTCTCCTGTAAAGAACCAATGTACCTTCATCCTTTGCCTTGTTATTTTTTTGTGTCTGTCTGTCTGTTCTTTGGTGATACTCTGCTGTTCTCTGGAAATAAGTGAGCCTGCACTGCAAAAACAGTCACCCTTCCTGGATACCCCCTTTGCTACAGCCTCCATGGCAACATTCCTCAAAGTAGTGACAGCTCCTTCATTGTTTTTTTGAGATGACTTATGAGCCCTGGAAGTCAACAGGCAGTGGGAACACCAGGATGCATCTGGGTAGCCTGGATTTTCTACCTGTGGAAAATGGTGATTGTTTCTCCTGCAGACTTGAGATTTCCTTCTTCTGCTTACAACTTGTGATTTTGTTGATTTATCAAAATTCAAATGCTGGTGATTTGAGCCCTCCATTGGAACTTGGTGATCTTTAAGGTCCCTTCCAACTCTAACCCTTCTATGATTCATTATACTCCACCCACCCTGTTCATTGTACTCTTTGCTGTGGAGTGTGAATCCCTTGTTGTCACCAAACCACTGCGAGGAGCCCAATGAAATGGGGCAGTCTCACTCCTACAATTCACACCATCTGGTGTGTCTTGTCTACAATTCACACCATCTGGTGTGACTTGTCTTCTTCTCCCCTTGGTCAGAGGCGTTGCGTATTGCAGCGTAGTAGGCAGTTACTTACGTTAACTTAACACTCGCGATTGCTGCTGTTGGAGCCTGGCCAAAAATATTGTTAGGTTTACTTGTCAGATTTTAATACCAAAACATAAATAATCCAACCCAAGAGAGCTTAGTGGTAGATCCTTCTGGTTGGCTTGGCAGGGACCCAGCCTAGCTGTGTGTTGACACAATGCTCTCCACGCTGAGCATGGTGTCTTGTTCTTCCACATTTGTGGTGGTAACATTCCCACTTTGCTGTTGTGGTCTATTTGAATTCATCCTGTTCTTCCACAAACCATTCATTTTTGAGAAGTTTCCTCTTAACACTGGTGCCTTCTGCTGATCCATCCTCTCCTGACCAGAGAGGAGATGCCAAGGCGGATGGTTGTGAAAGAAACTCTGGGACTCCTGCTTCCTTTCCCCTACAGTCTTGTGTTAGGTCACATTTCTAGTTTTCCATCACTATTTAGGTGGCACCAGGCTCTTCTGAACTACATAGGATGCTGCTGTTTTGTGGTAATGAAAAAGCAAGGAGTCCCTGAGGTTTCTGATGCACTAAGGTCAAGGAGGAGCTCAGGGTCATGCATAGCGTGAATGGGTTAAACCAAGAAACCAAACCCCATCATTACTTTGGATTTCCATGGGGTTTTGTGCCACAAATTCAGCTTCTGTTTGCTTTTAGGTTCAGCTGCTGAGAACTTAGTGTTTCATATAAAAAAAAATACATAGAAAAAAATAATCTTGTTTTGTCAAAGTAATAGAACTTGATTATAATGGAAGTGGAAAAAGACGGCTGTTTGGGAAAGACTGACTCGTTTAATTGGATGCTTCGTTTCTGAAACATGAGCCCTTAATGTTGTATGTTTGTGCAGTTTTGTTTTGTTTTGTTTTTTCTTTTATGGATGCTGAATGACTGAGCTAGCAGAAAACGTACGTGAGTTTTGAAGTTAAAGTATGATTTATTACCCCCCCTTCTGCTGAAAACACATACTTATTGACGTAAAAGGCAAATCAAAGGGTCAGGTGTCTTTATCGGATGCCACCTGCGTGAAACTCTCTAGGAATGAAGCCAGGCGTCTGTGGCCACGCTGCAAGCTCCCTCTTGTTGTGCAGGAGCATAAACAATCCCAGGCAGATGTTTCACAGCAGACCCCAGTCGGAGCAGCACAAACTGCATCCCACTGTAAACACAGTTTCCTGTGGGGAACAATAATACTTAATCACTTTTTTATGTTGTAGTTTGAACTTGGTGGCAGGCTGGTCTCCTCCTTCATCACTTGACAAAGGAAATAGCTCAAAAAAATTAAACTGCCACCAGAAAACCTCCGAATTCTTTACCCTGGTCACGCCACTTACCATCATATTATAAATATTAATTCTTTGCCTCTTCCCCAGCCTTAACTGGAAGAGAGGTATAATCATAGAATCATGGAATGGTTAGAGTTGGAAGGAACCTTAAAGATCATTCAGTTCCAACCCCCTGCCATGGGCAGGGACACCTCCCACCAGACCAGGTTGCTCAAAGCCCCATCCAGCCTGGCCTTGAACACCTCTAGGGGTGGGGGAACACTTCCAGGGATGGGATTTCAAATAGCAATGCAAAATGTTGGTGAAAGGAGAAAACTGAAAGCTCCTATTTATGGAGAAAAAAGGGGTGAGCACCTCTAGTTGAGGAAGTTATACTTCTGACTCTTGCATAGATGATGCATCTCCCATACTCTGCTGTTTCAGATGGACTTCCACAATAGAGCTTCTAAACATGAAAACCTTTTGCTGAAGCAAGGAAGACCATACTGGATCCACATGACTAGGAGATCGTAGAATCTTAGAATCATAGAATTGCTTAGGTTGGAAAGGACCTTTGAGATCATCCAGTCCAACCATCAACCAAACACCCATGACTAAACCACATTACTAAGCAGGATGTCAACCCATTTTTTAAATACCTCCAGCGATTGTGCCTCAACCACTTCCCTGGACCACCAGCAATGCTTGATATTTGTATCAGTACTAAGCAGCCAGGTCTAAAAACCACAAAGGAGAGCAGCTGTGTTGGAGAAAATCCATTACCCACACCGAGGTGTTCAGATGGTGGGAAGGACAGCTGGGAAACCTATGGCTTCCAGGTAAGGAAGGATGCAGAAGTCCTTTTCATGCAGCCTATGGAAAAAATTCCATGGATGGCCTTAGTGGACCAGTATCTCACTTCTCAAGACCCATCCCACTTCCCTCTCTCTTGAGCTGGCCCAATGGTGCTGTGCACTGAGCTTTGCCCCAGCATGTGGACATAAATAATAATGTTTGGGATTTTTTTTTTTTTTCCAATGGAAAACCTTTATAATAACAAGGTGATGTTTTCAACATGTATGTGAATTTTCTCTCTCTCCTCTATTAGTGTTTTTCATATCCTCAGGCCTATCTTCTCAAATAAAGAAATAAATAATAAATTCTCAGATAAATACAGGCAGGTTGCTTTTCCTCCTTTGGGGAAAGCATGCCTTTGTGGTGAAGATGCTGAGCTAGGGCTCACAGCGTCTGGGTTTAGACGGTCTCTGTGACCCTAAGCAAATAAATCACCGTGCCTCTGCTCTTCGCCTTGGCTCCCCGAGTGTTTGGCCATCTCCCTGCTCCACAGGGTGGCGTAAGGATAAAATCCATTTGTGATTCTGAGTTGCCTGGATACTGTGTGGGCTTAGGGCTAAATAAAAAATAAGTAAACAGAAAAAAATGCATCTTCTGGAGTCTTCCCTCTGGTCTCCAGCCTTCCTCATCTAATTAACCAACCCCTGTGTCTTTCCTTGGGCTAGTTTGCCACTCCAAGCTGCCGCTCTTGCTGCTCATCTGGTGTCCTCGCTCAGGAGCTCCCCACAGAGCCCTGCAACTTCTCTCACTAACTGGCAGCTTTTAATTGCCAAATCACTGCCCTCTTCCAGCCCAGTTCCTCCCTTCCCTGCAATGTCCCTGGGTGATGCCTGAACAATAGAACACACCTGATGTCCTCTTCTGGGGCTTTCCTCTCACTGCCTGCTCCTCGGAGGAAACCTCTGCTGTTGACAATGAGCAGTGCTCATTTTTAGCCTTATTTTGTTACCAGGTTATATGTTATTGAGATATATATGAAGATTATCTCTCTACAAATAAAATCTCATTCTGGGCTGAGTTTATGAGCTAGACTGAAGAATCCTTAGAAGTCATAGCTACAGCGATACAGATATTGCCATACAGTGATATCTAAGGTGTCTGTGGTTCCAATAAGAGATAAAGTGTTTTGCAGGGCTTGGTTAAGAAGATTTGACTGGGTTCAGAAGGGGTGTACACTGGGCGGCCCACAGGGATGGTAGTAGAGCTACAGTAGTTGAATCCTGCTCATGAGCTTTAATTCCAACTTGTTAACTATTTTTTTAAGTGAGAAGGAAATTGCTTGCTTCACCTTAAATTTTGTTGTGCATACATGTATTCTATAGAAAAATGTGGATTTTTCAGTGCCATTAGCTAGAATTTTGCATTTTATGATTCTATGAGTACAGGGATGTTAGGAAAAGTCCTGCATTGTAACCTAAATCTACAGCGAAAGGCAATCTAGGTGCGACTTTGTATGCAGGATACAACAGCTGCTGCAGTATGTTCTGCTGAACCATTTGCTGAGGGTGGGCGGGCAAACACTGAGTGTTTGTGGTGATGGAGTTTTCAGTTCCAGAACATGCTTCAGTGGGGGTCTAATATTATAAGATGCCTTTTCTTCCATTCCCAAATGATCTTCACGCTACCCAGAAGGTCAGGAGGTACTGCTTCAGTGACTATACAGAACTTGAAGGTCATTCTGGATTCTTCTTAGTTTTCAAATGCCACTTTTCTCTTTCCTGTCTTATTCTCTACTGTCGTGACTTACGGCAGTGCACATGCTCCCGGCTGCCTGACTTCACAGGCTACAACTCTCCTAATACACCAAACCGGTGGTTGTCAAGACCTTGGCTTTTAGCATAGCAATTGCTATGAGTCCAAAGCAATGCAAGATGCTTATTCACAACTCTCAGCATGTGCTTCAGAGTAAACTTTATATATAAACTTATAAATACTTAAAGGGTGGGTGTCAAGATGAAGGGGCCAGTCTTTTTTTCAGTGATGACCAGGGACAGGACAAGAGGAAATGGGCACAAACTTGTACATGAGAAGTTCCTTCTAAACATGAGGATCTTCTTCACTTTGAGGATGGCAGAGCTCTGAAAGAGGCTGCCCAGAAAGGTAGTGGAATCTCTGTCTCTGGAGACATTCAAACTCCACCTGGACAAGGTCATGTGCTCTAGGAGGACCTGTTTTGGCAAGGAGGTTGGAGTAGATGATCTCCAGAGGTTCCTTCCAACCCCATATCACTCTGTGATTCTGTAAACTCCTCCTGGATACAAAGAATGAAGGAAAAGCCAGCTGTTTGCTCAAATGTAGCTGCAAATAATGATTTCTTTATAGTGCAAAGCGAAAATTTCACTTCAAAATCAATGTCTTCTCGTTGCTGGGTTGTTTATTTTAGGCTTTAAATGGTTAACTTCACATCTTAGCTGGTCCTCGTCATCCTTTTGTGGCTGATCATAAACACACTACAGTGAATTCCATTTATTAGATAACTTCTGTAGAGTAGCACAGAACTTAACAGTAATTTATAGATTACAGATAAGACATACTCCCTGTCTAGGAGACTTTGAAATCTAGAAGTAGTCAAGTTAAACACATGGCAGAACATGAGAAAATATTTCATGGCAAGGATTATCTGGGGTTACCAGTGATTCAAAAAGAGGAGTGCTTCTTGGAGAGCTGATTTTTAAGCAGAGCTTTGAAGAAAAAGAGGATGTTTGACAGATGAACACAGGGAAGGGGCAAAGGCATTTGGCCAAGAATGAGAAGAGACAAAAAATTAAATTAGATGAGAAGAATGAGATAAGCCAGTGCAGGGTGAAATAATAGTCTGGATCGTGGTCCTGGCAGGAAAAATGCAAGTTATTAAGGTTGGAGGGGTAATGCAGGTAGAACAGGAGAAGTCTTAAGACAGCTGTGTTTATAACTTTGAGTGTGTGATCGTTTACAGTGTGAGTCCTGGTCTCCAAGAGGGAAGTGTGGACTTTCGAATGAAAGAAAAGAGCAGGTGATGAGCTGCAGGAAAGACAGGAAAAGAAGAAAAAGTGACAAACTTCTGGGAGTCAAGAGAAGGCAGAGAAGTAGTAGTCAAAAGGCACATTCTATCTTTCCGTTGCTGCGATTTACTTGAGAACCTCTCCTATGAAGACAGGCTGAGAGAGCTGGAGCTGTTCAGCCTGGAGAAGAGAAGGCTCCGGGGAGACCTTAGAGCAGCCTCCCAGTATCTGAAGGGAGCCTACAGGAGAGCTGGAGAGGGACTCTTTGTCAGGAAGTCTAGTGAAAGGACAAGGGGTAACAGTTTTAAATTGGAAGAGGGGAGATTTAGATGAGATATTAGGAAGAAATTCTTTGGTGTGAGGGTGGTGAGGCACTGGAACAGGTTGCCCAGAGAAGCTGTGGTTGCCCCATCCCTGGAGGGGTTCAAGGCCAGGCTGGATGGGGCTTTGAGCAACCTGCTCTAGGGAGAGGTAGGGCAGGGGGGTTGGAACTTGATGATCTTTAAGGTCCCTTCCAACTCTAACCATTCTATGATAAGAAAAAAATCAGCATTGCAATATCGATTCAGGAATTGGTTTGGGGCACTTACCCGGACATGGGATCTGGGAAACCCCTGGTTTAGCAATATAAATTCAGACACAATGAGCAGTCTCCAGCAGCACAAACGTAACAGAGGAGAGCTATCAGCAACTGATGGAGGAGAAAGTGGTTGGATTAAAGACAAAAATAAAGAAAACTATGAAAAAAAGCTAGGAAGGCAGGTTTTTTTCCTGTCTGTGCTCAGTGCAACAATTCCCAGAAAAAAGATTGAGGGTAGCAAAATAACACCCTTCCACAAGCCAAAATTCGATTGTGAGTGGAAAAACAAACTCCTCTAAGAGCAGCTGCTGTTTCATATGTTGGCCATAAAGCACACAGTATTATGAAACTTGTAATAATATTTAGCAACTGCAGTAATCTAGTTAATTTTTTAATAGATATTCACTCATATCCTGTTTATAAGATGTCCCTGAGCATCTGCAATATTACAAAGAAGTATTGTCATGGCAAGGTGATTAGAGGAGATTGTTTGCTTGGGGTGGCGGTGCCTGATTAGATTTTGATTTATGATCGAGACAATAAATGGACTGGGAAAGGTTTATAATGGCTGATATTAAGACATGTCTTCAGCTAATCTAAGTTGGCCTGGGTCATTTGAAGACTAAACTCTGGTCTGCCTCTCTGTCCTCAGTTTTAATCAAAATTATGTCATTTTATCATTTTACTGTACTTTGTAATATGTTTGCCCATCTGCTTTAAGGTTTTCAGAATTATTTATACAGTGTTTTATTTTTATGATGGTTTACCCAAACCATGTGGATCAAGCTTGGAGCAGAACTTGAGCATTTCCCAAAATACCAGGTATTTTTTTTTCTCAGAGGTTTTGACCCAAGAAGCCTAAACAAAATAAGTAGATAGGAGAGATTTGCATAAAAACCCTGAGTTCTGTGTGAATTTACCAGGTTATAGGGTTGTCAGCAGCAAGTGTTCCCGTGCATGACTGAGGAATCTCTTGGGGTTACTGGGGCATGGCCAAGTGCTTACACAGCTACTTGAAGGACTGCAGACTTACCACGCAAGCAGGAGAAAGACCTGAGCCCTGAGTAGCTCTGTTGGCTTGTTGGAAGCAGCAAGATGTTAAGTCACCAACGAATTTAGAGGGTGGGCAAAGCTGGTAGCCAATTTCCATGCTGGTACAGTTGATCTCATTGCTTGTTGTTGCAAAAGAAGCAGCAGTAGCAGAAGCTCAGCCCATGTCTCAGTTGAGCATCTTGGTGGCTGCCTTTTGCTGGAGTAGAGTAGGGACAACATGATGGTCATAGTTTCTCCTCTGCTCATCCTGCAGATAAACAAGAGACTTCTTTCCCAAGACCTTTTTGGCAGCTTCCAACAGCTCCAACTTGTTTAGCAAAGAACCAAAGGGGGAAAATGAAACTTCTCATCCTGATCGGTTTGTACAGTAGTAGCAGTGAGTGTTTGTGACAGCAGCCAAACAACTTCTTCTCCTTTTCTGGCATGTGGGGGTGGGCGGGAGCGAGTCCAAAATCAATAATACTCAGAAACATAACAGCAATTAGCACACATCCATAATTAAACCTCCCTGCCTAAAATATCAGCTCAGAGCACGTATTTACCTACTCATGCTTCCCACTAAAAATAAACAGATCGAAGTCACAAGCCTACTGTGTGAGTAGGTGGGGGGAAAAAAACATCACGTGTGAAGTGTAGCATGTGATAGAAATTCCTCTGTGCAACGTGTTCAGGCTCCCACCCCATCTCGCCCTCCCTCCAGCAGTTTGGATTGAGTTCCTGGGCAATTCCTGCCAACAAATACTGGGACAGCGTCTCTGCTTTGTGTCTGTGCTGTTATCAATTATCCGCAGCCACTGCAGCCACATTTCCAGGCAGAAGTTATCAGAAGTTCTTCCTTTTTTGGGGTTTTTCTTTGCTCACTTTTTGTTTTGTTTTGTTTTTCTTTACCGTTTGTTTGCTGGAGACACCAGGGCACCAAGTTAGGACTCAAATCCAAAGTTTCAGGCTTTGCCACAGATTTGCTCGCATTGTCGGGAGCAGGTTGCACTTCATGGTATATGGAGTGTTATCAATCTGTGTCCATGCAAGAGGTTTTTTTTAACCAAAAACAAAGTTGAGTTGTATCAGTGCTACTCCTTCAGCTCCTTTGCTGTTGGATTTTTGCAGCCGGGCCAAATCTCTAAACTGGCAAAAAGATGTATTTAAATAGCAAAAGCAAGGAAGAATTAGGATGCTGATGGGCCTTGTCATCTTTGTTCTGTTTGATCTAAGAAGCAGGAGGCAACAGCTCAGTATCTTTTGATTGTGACCTCCTAATATTAGATGTTAGGAAGAAATTCTTTCCTGTGAGGGCGATGAAGCACTGGAACAGGTTGCCCAGAGAAGCTGTAGCTGCCCCATCCCTGGAGGGGTTCAAGGCCGGGCTGGATGGGGCTTTGAGAAACCTGGTCTAGTGGGAAGTGTCCCTGTCCATGGCAGGGAGGTTGGAACTTGATGATCTTTAAGGTCCCTTCCAACTCTGACCATTCTATGAATCTATGATATTCAGACCAAATAACTAAGCATGTGGATATTTCTACCAGTCTTTTTCCTGAAGGCACAAGTGTTGCTTCTCTTAGGCCCAGGAAATCAATTTGGACCTTCTCTTTCTTTTGGGCTGATGTTGGGTAAGAACTGTCTCATCCAAGAGCCCCCGTTATTTCGGTCTTTTGATTGTGCCTTGAGTAATTCATTCTCCAAGGCTATGTCTAGACTAGCAGATTGAATTTGCCCATGATTGCTTGCCAGCGCCGAGGCCAGCTGACATGGGATAGCCCATGTCCATACTATTAAGGTCTATTTGTCAAAAATACTTCATCTTTTGGGAAAATATATGATCAATTTTACCTTGTTTGGATGACAGTCAATTCCAGCGATACTGCTTTTCTGCAGCCTCTCAGAACTCTGTGAGACAGCAAAATCCCTTGGTTTTACAGCTTTGCAATGTAAGAATTATCACTCAAAAATGACAGAAAATAAAACAGAAAAACACAATGAGCGTGATAGTACTTTGGTTGAAGAGATTCACATCTCTAGGGTATTTTTCCCCATGTAGACAAAACAAATGCATGGATATTAATTTCAAACATGGTTTTGTGAAACAGTGGCACAAAATTATGTTTGAGGGACATCCAACCTAACTGATAGAAGCCTAAGATTTCTTACAGGATTCACAGCGTCATATACATGTTCCTCTGCCTCGTTATCTTGTGCTCAACTCCTACTTTATTTTTCATTCAGGGAAAGTGTGAGTTTAAGCCAGCTGAAGAGCCTCAGAGAGCAGATGAGCACCATTCCTGTCTCAGATGCTTTCTTTTCCCCTGAGTTCATCATAGGAGGCTTCAAGAGCTTTGCTATGCCTCTCATGTAAAGAGAGTGAGGACTGGAATAGTCCAACTTTGCTGTGGTAGTCAACTGATGAAGGGAATGCAGATGAATCCCCATGTGTGTGGAGGAACCAAGATCTTTGAGATCTCCTTCCCTTCCTCCCTACTGAATCTTCTACTCCAGGGATGGAGTCAGACCAATTAACCAGCTCTCCTTTTGGCCTCATTAGTTGTAGGAGGTGTAATTGCTGTATGCTTGGTCTGGCCAGTGTGAGGAGAGGCTGGGGCTGGGGTGCCTGCTGCTGCCCTTGGGCAGGAAGGCAGGGTGTGAGCAGGAAGCCCCGAGCCCCACCTTGGCAGGGTGAGATCATGGTCTACACTAATGCACTGTAAGAACGCCCATCTCTTGGGACACTCCTGCTTCTGGCTCATGTGTTGTGGCATGGATGGGAGTGGTGTGTACTTTTTTGAGCACAGCTTGTTCAGCTCACAGACAGTTTGGGTGCCCAGCTGGGCACTACGAGATCCTCCCAAGGTATCTTCCCAAGGACCATGCAATGGGACAAAGCACACATTGTATCACACAAGTGCCCCTCTGGTAGAATGGGGTTTTGACTCCTGTTGGTCTTAGTAGACACAGGAGACAAAACTCCCAAAAAGACTCAGATGTGTTGGGTACAACCCAGGTGGAAGTTGGGTACCCAAGTTTAGGAGAGAAACCAAAAACCTCTGGCAGATTATTCTGGGATTTTTGAAAAACCGAAGACATAAATTTACTACAGAAACTTAATGGGGAACTAAAGTTACATCGAATGCAGAAGATCCCTTACTTCATCTGAGTTGATTGCCTACTGAAGTATCTAAACTCGGGGCCCACTACCTTGACCAAAAGACCTGCTAGAACGTGCTTTGGTTCCCTTTCCATGCATGCACCCAGGTCTTCTGCCAGGGGAAACCAGCACAAGGAAGAGCAGGAGGAAGGATGCTGCTGGGTTTCTTCCCAACACTCACTCAGGAGATGAAAAGTGCTGCTTGTTTCTACTATTTCTCTGTTCCCCCGATGTCCATCTCACACTCCAACCATTTCAGGATGCACATAATAAGTGACCTTCTGACAAAATCCTTGTTCCTTCCATACTGTTTTTAGAAGTAAAGATTTGGGGATTGAGCTTGAGCACCCAGTAATTAACTCAGTGTAATCAGTTGAATCTTAATTTCGTTCAGGGTGTAAATTCTTCTGCTTTTTGCCCTCAAGGAAATTATTAGAAATACTACCTTGATGCACCTCTACAATCTGCACAGAGCAGCAACTGGAAGAAAGCCCAAGTTGAGGAGCATAAATTGGTGCTGTCAGTGTCTCCTGGGTGAAGGTTATGGAGCTCTCCACCTGCCTTGAACATTTTGTCATTATTATGTGTTCTTTTTTTTAAAACAAAACAAAACAAAACAAAACAAAACAAAACAACAAAAACAACAACAAAACAAACAAACAAAAAACAAACAAAAAGACCAAAACATCCAGGACCACTGTTACAGTATTTTAATTTATTTATTTTTTTTATTTTTTTTTTTTTAATGAGAAGAGAAATCCTTTGTGGTTTATTTCACCAACAGCAAGAAAATAAGTATCAGACCCTTTTAGTTAAAAAATAAAATGAAAAATCCCTCATGCAGCAAAAAAAGAGCTTTGAATGATATCTTCCAGACTAGCCCTGAGAGAGGCAAACAGGTCCCTCATTTCTTAGTGATCCACAGCCCAGAACATCTGTCCCAAAACGTTCAGGCTCCAGGCTGCCAGCAAAAGAAGGACTGGAGGTTAAGGGCTTGACCTTCCTGAAGAAACTATACTTGGCCAATAAAGATTTTGGCTAAAAGGCTTACTGGGGGATGGATAAAGATCCATCTCAGAGCAGAAAGCGATGTCAGTAGTTTGTTCAGATGTAACATTTTAACCGGAGATTTATTGAGGTGGCTGTTTTTTTGTTGTTGTTTTCTTTTGCTTTGCTATTGCTTCTCTCTGCAAAGCTGAAACTCTTCCAGTAACACTCTGTTTCAGTCTTTTATGTGGATTATCAGACACTTAAGAAAAACAAACAAGCAAACAAAAATATAACAGCATTTGACAGTCATATCTACAGCTTCTTTTAACAAACAAACAAACAAACAAAAAAAGAAGTTGAGAGTCAGCTTGTTTGTAAGGAAAGGAGGTGGACCAGGACATCTCTTAATGAACTTTTGTCTGAGATCTTGGCAGAACAAAAAATAACGAGCTGTTTTCCTTAGTTGCTGCCAGCATTTTTTAATGTTTCCACAAGCTTCACTGGGCATCAAATGGCCACTAAATTTGAATAATCTGATTTCCAGAACAAATCATGATGCACGACTCCTTTTACAAGGCTGTGTTTGCAGGAATTATTGTACCTCGTGGTCTTTAACTAAACACAGGTGAAACTGAGTTTATTCATAAAGGCTGGGATTACTTCAGCCGTCATCACAGAACAGAAAGATAAACAGAACTAATAAAGTAACAAAACTTTTTAAAAAAAGTCCTCCTGAGACTTCAGCCCATCTGTGAATTTCTCAGTGATTTAGCCGGAACTGCACATGTTGCGGGAGAGGAATGTGGCTATAAACTGGGCTTTGGTGCTTTATAAAATTTTCAATGCATAAGCAGAAATCTCTCTGTATGTCTAAGTTAACATCTATCTACAGGCATCCCTGAATCTGTCCTATAGCAAAAAAAAGGGGTGTCATGGAGCTCAGGATCAGGACCAGCCACCTCTGAGTTGCAATGACCAACTTTCTCCATAGATTTAAGCTGTTTATTTAAACCTAAGCTTTGTTTCCCGGCCCAGCCCAGATGTAACCAAGCGCAGCCCACACTTCTGACCTTGTGAAATTCCCACTATTTATATCTCATGGGATTAGCTTCAATACAGACCCAAACCTAGCTCTAACCCCGGATAAATTTTATAAACTCCATACTTTCATTTATGCCTAATCCACATCCATCTCCTGCTCCACCCTTGAATCCCACCCTGGTGTAGGGAACAGGTTTCCTTATCCAAAACCCATAAACTCCTGAGAAGGACTCACAACATGGGCGATGATACCTCCATGTGGTATTTTATATCAAGTTTGTGCTTATTCGGTGTTAGGCCTGGTTTATGAAATTGCTTTATAACAGCAGAGGGAACTTGTTCAGGGACTTCAGTGTATAAAACACCCCAGCTGGCACCTCTTGGCCACATCAAATCAGGGAGAAGACAAAGATTTTGAAAAAAAAAAAAGGCAAGAGGACTGTTCCCTTAACACAATACCTTTTACCCTCTCGTAGAGATGCTGAGAAGGACAAAAGCTGCTTTTCCAGGGATGCTGCCAATCAGTGGTTGACAGCTGGAGGGGATTGACTCACCAATATAAACTGAAGGGTGTTTGGAGACTGAAACAAAGTCATACTAAAAATCATTGGCCTTTTTTTTTCAGAGGGAAGTGAATTTCTGCTTAGGCTGAGTGGAATAATGATATAATATGACTGTTAATTATATTAAACAGCATATTGGGGCAGTCAGGAAAGACCAAGCTATGCTTCTGTGACATAAGTGGGGAAAAAATTGCTTCAGGGTTCTTGTTACACAACAGAGGAATACAGTCAGTGATGGATCATACTCCAAACGTGGGGACAGACCTTTTAATATGGCCTGTAGCTATAGGACAATGAGGAAGGGTTTTAAACTAAGAGATAGGAGATTCACCTCTTAATCTGAGAGAGTAGAGAACACTTCAAACACTGCACTTAGTTTTGGGTCCTTCACTACAAGAAAGACATTGAGGTGCTGGACTGTGTCCAGAGAAGGGCAACGGAGCGAGCGAGGGGTCTGGAGGACAAGTCTTGTGAGGAGAGGCTGAGGGAGCTGGGGGTGTTGAACCTGGAGAAATGGAGGTGGAGGGGAGACCTTATTGCTCTGTCTGACACCCTGAAAGGAAGGTGTAGCCAGGGGAGGTTGATCCCTTCTCCCATGTAACAAACAATGGGACAAGAGGAAATGGCCTCATGTTGAGCCAGGGGAAGTTTAGGATGGATATTGGGAAATATTTCTTCACTGAAAGGGTTGTCATGCATTGGAATAGGCTGCCTAGGGAAGTCGTTGAGTCATGATCCCTGGAGGGATTTAAAAGATGTCTAGGCATGGTGCTGAGAGACATGGTTTAGTGGTAGGCTTGGCAGTGCTAGGTTAGCAGTTAGACTTGGCGATCTTAATGGTCTTTTCCAACCTGAATGATTCTATACTTCAGATGTGATATAAGGAATAAATGTTTTACTTGGAGGGTGGTGAAACACTGGCCTAGGTCCCAGAGCGATGGTAGATGCCCCATCCCTGGCAACATCCTAGGTCAGTTGGGATGGGGCTCTGAGCAACCTGATCTAGTTGAAGATGTCCCTGTTCACAGCAGGGGCTGGACTTGGTGGCCTTTAAAGGTCCCTTCCAACCCAAAGCATTCAATGATTCTGTTTTTCTAGAACAAAATGGAATGGCTTCAAGCTCCAACAGGGTAGGTTTAGACTGAACATTAGGAAAGAATTTTTCACAGAAAGAGTGGTCGGGCATTGGAGTTGGTTAAGTCACTGTCCCTGAATGTGTTTAAGAGTCATTGAAATGTGGTGTTGGGGGTGTAGGAGAGAACTTTGTACAGTAGGATAGATGGTTGGACTTGATGATCCCAAGGGCCTTTTCCNGGGGAGAACTCTGTAGAGTAGGGTAGGTGGTTGGACTCAGTGATCCCAAGGGTCTTTTCCAACCTAGATGATTCTAGGGTTCTATGTTTCTAAACCCAGCACACCAGTGAGATTGTTCAAAGGGTAAGTAACCACGTCATATTATTGATTCATGTCCAATATTTTTGCTTTATGCTTTTGCTCCCAGACTGGTGGTTGCTCCGTCCCTTGGTCCCCAGATTCACACCAGTACAACTCCATGGGAATTAAAAAATTGTTACCGGAGTAAACATGGTGAAGCATCAGGGAAAATTGCTGCACTGGTGGCTCCTCCCAATCAAGTCCATAGGAAATGCAATCGATATGGCACTCTCCCACACACGATCTGGTGTGGATATGTGGATAGAAACAACTGCAGCACTAATGAGCGAGCAAATTGATTTCTTCCTCTACCGCGCAGGGAATCCAGCACAACATGATGTTTATTGACATTTACCGAAATCTTGGTGACCCTGGAGTTTTCATTCCCAGAGCACCCCCAGCATATCCGGGAACTGCTCAGGGCATCGTTGTGACTATTAAAAGCCGGGCCTTGGGTATTTGCTCAATGCCGTACCTAATTACCTCTCACTGCATGATGCGGAACAAAGCTATGCATTACCTTTGCACAAAGGATTAATCTTGACCATTGTTACCTGTCTCTTTTCTTAGCACCATTTCGTTGGCTTTCTATCTTAAAAGCATTGCATATGTCTCATGACAAATGACCTGGATGTCTGTGTGCCCAATTAGACTTCTTCTCTCCAGCCCTCTAGCCCTACCTTGTTGTTTTAAAGTCTCATGGGTTGGTCTTTTTTTTTTTTTTCTCTCTTTCTGAGTGTTTAGCTTTGACCTAGAATAGCTGGGGAGTTGCCGTTGAATAATTATTTCTCAAGAAGCCGACACTTTATGGTGGTTTGTAAATGTCACAGTCTTTTAATCTGAAAGACAAATCTTATCTGGTGGGCGGGCATAATTTGTAGGAGTTGCCGGTCAACACAGTTTTTTTTGTCCTTCCTCAAAGTAGCCCCAGGCTGTGCGGTTATATGTAAATCACTGAGTTTCACCACATAAACACCCCTCTATTTACCTGTAAGAATGAGAAGAAGGCTCAAGAGAGGCCCACAGGGGCTGGATTTCAGCATCTCCTACCCCAAAAGGTATCAAAACAACATTGTATCTGCTGTGTCTGGATCCTGTGGGACAAAAGGGGTTGGCATCGTTTCTCAGCTGTCCCCAGACAACCACTGCTAGCACTTTGAGGTGTCTTTGTGCTGCCTAGAAATTGAGGTGCTGCTTTGGCAGGATGCTGAGCACCTCTTTGGTTTCATTTCTTATGATGGTTTTCAGGATGGTATTCAAGATCAGGCTGAACGGGGCTTTGAGCAACCTGGTCTAGTGGAAGGTGTCCCTGTCGATGGCAGGCAGGTTAGAACTAGATGAGCTTTAAGGTCTCTTCCAACCTAAACCATTCTGTGATGATTCTGTGAATCAGCATGCATACAAAATCAGCCTCCCAGACAGTCCCTGGGGAAGTCCCCACATTGCTGAGGCCACGAAGTGTCTGTTTAGAGGTGCTGGGTTCTGCATCCCATCCTCTTCTTCTGCCAGTCAATGGAACCAGGCAGTGATAGAGGAGGCGTAAGCATGAGCAAGCCAAGCGTCATGCCTGAGGTGTAATACTTAGGTGTCACTTCACACATCAGTGGAGCTTGAGCAGGGCTGCTTTTCAGCCTGGCAGGAGAGATGGAGTGGCAGACCTGAGATTTGGGAAAGACTGGGCCTGCAATGTGCAAAAGCTGTCAGTGTTGTGGATATGTGTCTTTGTAAGATGCAGAAAGACTACCAACGTGCTTTACTAGTGTTTGAGGCAGCTGCTAAACTCAGTTCTGCGTACTATCATTAAAAAAAAAAAAGAAGCTAGAGGTTCTTTGTAGCTCAAATTGCCCCTGAGCTCAACTGTCTGAGTCCTGTGTTGAGCCAAATTTTTGGAGGGTGGTGAGGCACTGGAACAGGTTGCCCAGAGAAGCTGTGGCTGCCCCATCCCTGGAAGTGTTCAAGGCCAGGCTGGGTGGGGCTTTGAGAAACCTGGTCTAGTGGGAGGTGTCCCTGCCCATGGCAGGGGGTTGGAACTCGCTGATCTTTAAGGTCCCTTCCAACTCTAACCATTCTATGATTCTATGAAAATCAGCTTATGCTGTGTGACAAACACGGCTTTCGATAGCTCAGATGTTTTCAAGGTTGTCTCAGCTGTAATTAACTATGAGGACTTGCAGCCTGAGAGTGTTTAGCAGGATTTCTTACTATCTCCCCCTAATTTGTGGCGGTGGTTTCTGAGAAGGGCAAGACGTACTTGCAAACCCGTTGCCACCTTCATGCACACATAGAGCCGAGGGAGAGCCTCATTAAGCTGGTCTCGGACAGCATAATCCCCCTCATCGGCAGATCTGGAGGCGAAAAACTCCCCCAAACCTGCTGCTGTGTCTCTGCTCTGAGACAAATCATGCCAGTCAGAGCTCTGTATGATGAGATGTTTCCTCCAGTGGCAAGGTCTCCATTACATAGTCTGCTTCCATTTCTTCATTTCCTCTGCTCTAGCCTGACGCCGTCCTCTGCTTTCACTCCTACCTGGTGACCTTCGCATGCTCAAAGCAGCTTTCATTTTAATTGCTTTTTAGCAGCTCTCTCTTTCAAACCCTGTCTGAGGACGTCTCGTATCTGTCTACTGGTGGCTGGGTCGTTGCTCACACAAAAGGGGCTACAGTGAAATATTGCAGCATCACACCCAATGAAACGCTTTTGAAACTCACAGGGTTCCAGGTCTGTTAAGGCAACGAATGCCTAAACTTCACCCCCGAGACCTCTAAGGGGTGTTTGCAGCTCCCAGCATGGGATGGATTCACATTAAGATTTGCTGAGGGGTCAGGTTTCTTAAGCTGATGTTCCAAATTCAACTGGAAGTGCACACAGAGAAACAGAGCTGCTGTCTAGGAGTTGTCTGAGGGTCAATAATAAGCAGAGCTGAACAGATAGGAGCTCACAGAGCATTAAAAAAAGATTAAACAAATGACATGATGATGTCCTGAGCTGTGTGCTTCTCCCCAGGGAGAAGTCTCCTGCTATCCCCCTCCAAACCTTCAGGAGGCTGGTCCACAGTGAGCCTGTATTTTCTTCCCAAAAAATTATTGCTGCCAAGAGAAATAATCTTGTGCAAGTGTTTGCTTTCTCAAAATTGTTCCTTCTTACCACATTTCCCTGGGCTGCGCTCCCACCACAAGACCTGAAGACTCACAGACAATTTCACCTTAGATGGGCAAAGATCACTCAAAGCTGGGCCAGACACATTTGTTGCACAATCTCAAACAACTTCCAGCTAGACTTATGCCTGCTTTCCTTGGTTTTTAGGATTTTTTTTTTCATACTATGGATTCAGTTCGTTACAGCTGATTTTGCTCTTGTTGCTCCGGTGCGCTATAGCTCCTTGGAGGTACGTGCTCTTTGTATGACCATTGATGCAGAGACAATTGTATCTACAGGACTTGATGCAATGCTTAGTTTGATTCCAACCCTGTTTTCTTACTGGAGCTACACCACGTGTTCCCACCTCTTGACAACGAATGTTTTGGACTAATATCTGAGTGCAGGTCCTTCTAGAGGGTAAAGGATGTGAGGAATAAGGGTTCTCAACAGTGTTTTGGGATAACACTTGGGTGCAGGCCCTCCTAGAAGGGAAGGGGTGGAAGGCAGCCTCAAGACATCATCTGGATCAATGATGTGTTCAGTCACAGCAGATCATGCTGCACGTTTGCAGTTGATAGACAACCACAGAGCTCTGGTTGGGATTGTTCTGAGGAACAGGGGTCTTTCAGATACACCAGGGAAGGCCACCAGATGCCTTGAAGAACATGACTAGCAAATTTCACCCCACTTGATGTTGCTGAGAAGAGCAGAGATGGCATCTGCAGTCTATTCAGGAGCCTTCTGAGTGAGGAGGTGCTCTGCAACATGCTGTGCATCTGTGGATGACTTGGAGGCAAGCACAGTCTTTCCATCACCTCCAGCCTGCTCTGGATCGGGCCCAGGATGCATCATCGCGGCCGTGATGTGTGGTGTGATCCTTTTGTATACATGACTCTGTAGCTAAGTAAGGTTTCTTTTAAGGATGTAACTAGTTGTGCTGCAAGATCATGGACTTATGAGGAGAGGGCAATAGAAGCTGGTTAATTTTTTAAAACCACAAATTCATCCCCCTCCTTCCCCCACCCGGCTCTTTTCTTTTGAGTTTAATTTTTAAAATGGTTAGTCAGGTTTGTTGCCAAATACCAGTTCATCACTTCTTTTGTCAAACCTTCACAGCTGGGGACTTTCCATGGGAAGGGTTGTTTGGAAAAAGTGATGTAAATTGTAAATTGTGTCTTAATTTGTCTTAAAATATCTATGCCTGGGAAAACATGTCATCTTACTGAAGATAATATACATGCTCAGAAACTCAGCAGGTATTTGTTGAAAACTCATACCAGCAATAAAAGGCACAGTTATTTTTAAAAAAAAAGATTGTTAAAATTTATAGCTGATCCTAAAATGAGATAATTAAATTTATGCATCAGAAAGGTCTTTCCTCCAACCCCCTATTTTCATACTGATAATGAGACCATATACGAGAATTATTGACTAGAAATAAATAACAACTGAAACATTTTTAATGAGATTTCAATAAGCATCTGGTAGAGAAGCTGCGTTTCTTTCAATTTCTTCCTTCGATACAGAAAAAGACATGTCCTGGACTTCAAAATCTATGTCTCGAGCTAAATATTCGCTTGTGTAGCATGTTGCTGTTTAGGAGAGGGGTAGATTTTGAGAGATTCTGTTATTTTTTGGGTTTTTTTGTGTTTTTTTTCTTTTTTTTTTTTTTTGTCCCAGAAGATCTTGTTGCTCTTCTAAGTATTTCGCAACAAAAATACAGGACAGGATATTAAATTAAATTGAGAATGTGAATTCATGTCATTCAGTGAAAGTTCATCAGATGTCTTGTTTAAATGACATCTTACCAAAAATAACATTCTCTGCTTTTGAAAACCAGTGTAAGGGATGAAGGGGTGTGTATGTATTTGTACATATTTGTTTGCTCTAGCTATATTACACAAGAAAAATAAAAATGTAGGTCTTCATGCTTTGCAACTTGAAGGAACTCACAGGACTTTACTCACAACAGATACTTAAAATAGTGATTTTTAAAAATTATTTAGAACAAGATTCCCTGCCAATGCAACAGGAGAACATATATATATATATATAACATTAAACCTAATTTGAACAAAACTGTGAACCCTACTGAAATGCAACTGCTTGGTAGGTGAAATATTCAAAATCTCAGGTATTTGATAGTTTATTGCACTGCACCTTTTACGTTCTATAGATATGCAAGGGGAAGAAAACTTAAACCACAGAATTTTCTAGATTAACATTTTAAAACCATGTTCTTAAATTAGCTTTTAACACCTATATTTAGACGATTCAAGTCTGATAATATTTCAAAGGTGCTGAGCACCCCTGCTTTCCATTGACACAGAAAACTTCTTGACACTTCTCTGAATGAGATCACATTTCTCAGAAAGCCTAAATATGGTTGTAGCCACCCAGTTTTGACTCATTTGCTTGAAAATTTCGTAGTAAAATAGAGCCTGCAAACTAAGGACTGTAAATAATTACCCAAGCAGACCCCAACACTTCACGGGCTTGTGAAAGACATGAATGGAAGTTGTGATCCCTTACAGGGGAATGTAGTTTTACCAAGAAATTTGACGACAAAGGTTTGTGGCAACAACACCTCCAGGAAAGGTAACCAACAATAATAAAAGAGAGTTGTGTTAATTGACTCTTTTGTGTGTCCATAATCATAGAATCGTAGAATGGTTAGAGTTGGAAGGGACCTTAAAGATCATCCAGTTCCAACCCCCCTGCCATGGGCTGAGACACCTCCCACCACACCAGGGTGCTCAAAGCCCCATCCAGCCTGGCCTTGAACACTTCCAGGGATGGGGCAGCCACAGCTTCTCTGGGCAACCTGTTCCATTGCCTCGCCAAATAATGTAGGGGTTGGTATAGAGTCCTTTGAAATTGTAGCATAAGAAATCAAGCAGCACTCAAGCATCACTCTCCATCCTGGCCTGAACCCAATCAGGTCCATCCCAGCAAAGAGCAGAGCTTTTACCAGGGTGAGGAAAAACCTCTTTGTTGAGTCTTTTCCACTTTCTTATTTCAGCTGAAGGCCCCACTCTGCCATTTTGAGTTTTGTGGTTGTTTCAATGGAGAGATGTTGCCAATTCCCCTATTTCTTAGAGCTCTCCATGCTGTGTGTGCTGGAGCCTCCCCATGAAGAAGTAAAAGCAGTCTCTGAGCTAAGGATACCAGTACAGGTCCAAGCAGTTCTTATTCATCTTTTGCAAGTGCAAGCTGCCCCAGAAAAGCATCAGCTGTGGTGATGATTTTTCTTGTAGGCTCCTGGCCACAGTTGAAACCTGTTGAAACTGCTGAGACTACTAAATGCAGGACAATGAGCCATCTCTAGATAATAATATAATTTTCCTACCACCAACTTTCTCCTAAAATCCACAGCTCATAGCACTGGTAGGGCCAGGTGTGGTTCAGGCTCAGTCTCTGGAGGTGATACCATTTGTCCCAAGTCTCCAGTCCATGGGGTTTTGTCAGATTCCCATTCCTCCTGCCAGGAGCACTCCAGCTGCCCTACTGCTGTTTTGAATTCAGAATTACAGCAGTAACTGTGGGAAGGAAAAACAACACAAAGGACTAATTGCAGGATATTTTGGGTCAGGTTTTCCACTCGTGGCATTTCAGGCTTCCATGCTTTGTTCAACATGCGGTGGGATGTGAAGGCACTTGTGTTGCCTGCATGCCTCGTACACAAAGCGTGAGCCTGATCCCGCATGGATCCCCCAGGGTTTTCATTGTGGTTGGCAACCCTACTGCAGCAGAAAGTTGCTACACATCCTGCAGTCCATAATGTCTTGACTTCCTGTTGCTACAGTGATTTAAAAATGACAAATAACAGGGTCTGAGTCAGATTAAGTAGACAGACTTCAGACTGGAGTACCAGTTATTATGTACATATGTTATTTTATTTTATTTTATTTTATTTTATTTTATTTTATTTTATTTTATTTTATTTTATTTTATTTTATTTTATTTTATTTTATTTTATTTTATTTTATTTTATTTTATTTTATTTTATTTTATTTTATTTTATTTTATTTTATTTTATTTTATTTTATTTTATTTTATTTTATTTTATTTTATTTTATTTTATTTTATTTTATTTTATTTTATTTTATTTTATTTTATTTTATTTTATTTTATTTTATTTTATTTTATTTTATTTTATTTTATTTTATTTTATTTTATTTTATTTTATTTTATTTTATTTTATTTTATTTTATTTTATTTTATTTTATTTTATTTTATTTTATTTTATTTTATTTTATTTTATTTTATTTTATTTTATTTTATTTTATTTTATTTTATTTTATTTTATTTTATTTTATTTTATTTTATTTTATTTTATTTTATTTTATTTTATTTTATTTTATTTTATTTTATTTTATTTTATTTTATTTTATTTTATTTTATTTTATTTTATTTTATTTTATTTTATTTTATTTTATTTTATTTTATTTTATTTTATTTTATTTTATTTTATTTTAGTTTAGTTTAGTTTAGTTTAGTTTAGTTTAGTTTAGTTTAGTTAAAGAAATGTAATTTAAAAAGAGCTTCAGACTTTGATGCAACAGCTAAATGGTGGTCAGGTCCTTGGCAAGCCATAAAAGTTTTGATTCCTCACACATGGCTTTAAAGACACACTGTCCTGGTGTCTATACATGATCGAGTCACCCGTGACTGTCTTTACAGTCAGTAGAGAGGATGGGAAACTTTTAGGTTGCGATTCATCTGAGTTGTTTTAGACCTCTACTTCCCAAGAAGGTGAATCGTAACCTGGGAGTGTCTCCCATCTCACGACAAGGAGAGCCCACACTCCAGCCTCAGGATGGTTTTGATTAGACCAATCCCAGCCTTGTCTATGCCTCTCATTTCCCATCTTTAAAATGAGTCCACTTTCCCGCCAGGGTCAGTGTGGTCAATGGGTTGATGTCCCCGCTCTTACAGGTTGGGGACTGACCTGCTGCAGAGCAGCTCTGAGGAAAAAGACCTGAGAATCCTGGTGGGCAACAGGATCACCATGAGCCAGCAATAGGCCCTTGTGGCCAAGAAAGCCAATGGCATCCTGGGGGGGAGACATCAAGAAGAGTGTGACCAGCAGGTGGAGGGAGGTCATCGTGCTTCTCTGCTCTGCCCTGGTGAGGCCCCATCTGGAGTATTGGGTCCAGTTCTGGGCTCCCTAGTTCAGGAAGGACAAGGAATGGCTGGAGAGGACGCTGCAGAGAACCTGATCTGATCAACACCTACAAATACTTAAAGGGTGGGTGTCAGGAGGATGGGGTCAGGCTTTTTTCAGTGGTGCCTAGGGACAGGACAAGAGGCAAAGGGCACAAACTTGAATAGGGGAAGTTCCATCTAAACATGAAGAGAAACTTCTTCACTTTAAGGGTGGCAGAGCCCTGGAAGAGGCTGCCCAGATTGGTGGTGGAGTCTCTGTCTCTGGAGACATTCAAACCCAACTGGACATGTTCCAGTGCAACCTGCTCTGAGTGACCCTGCTTTGGCAAGGAGTTGGACTGGGTGATCTCCAGAGGTACCTTCCAACTCCATATAATTCTGTGATTCTGTGAATACAAGGAGTGGCTTAAAAATGACAACTGCTCTCACCACTATCAAAGGCCTGGGGTGTTCAGAAGTGGTATGTACTGTGTTAGATATGGTTACTAATTTGCGGTAGTGCTTAAGAAGTCAGAAAGATGAAATATAAAACCATATGAGCGTACATCTAAGAGGTTCCAGTGATATTTGAACTCTGATTTCCACTGTAATTATTTCAAATGGGGATGGTGAGAGATTTAGGAAGCCCCATTTTTCAAGTTTCCTTCAATAAACATGCCCTCAGGGTTTCCCTGGAGGGCTTGTTTTGCCATCCTTGCACTTAATAAGCTGCAGATATAGAAATGAAGACCAAAGATCGGGCACTGGACTATCTGCAGTACACTATTGATAACTTATTTTCTGCTATATTTCCCAGAATCATTTGTTTAATTCATTTAAAACCTTTCTTCATATGGAGGAAGACATGTCAAGGCTTCATAACACCCTTTATACTGGCCAGATTTCTCTGTCATGCTAATAGATAGAATCATAAAAGGGTTATGGTTGGAAGTTTAGCTGCATTCACGGAGTTCAACCCCCTGCCATGGACAGGGACACCTTCCACCAGACCAGGTTGCTCAAAGCCCCATCCAAGCTGGCCTTGAACACTTCCAGGGATGGGGCAGCCACAGTTTCTCAGGGCAACCTGGGCCAGTGTCTCACCACCCTCCACATCAAAGATTGTTTTCCTTCCTATATCTCCCTTCTTTCAGTTCTAAAACTCCTAATCCTATGGCTCCCCTCCCTGTTCAAGAGTCCCTCCCCATCTCTCCTGTAGTCCCTTTAGGGACTGGAAGGGGCTCTAAGATCTCCCCAGAACCTTCTCTTCCCCAGGCTGAACCTCCCCAACTCCCTCAGTCTGTCCTCACAGCAGAGTGGTTCCAGCCCTCACAGCATCTTCATGGCCTCCTCTGGCCCCGTTCCAACAGCTCCATGTTTCTCCTGTGTCGAGGCCCCAGAGCTGGACGCAGCACTGGTGTCCCCCAAGCAGAGCAGAGGGACAGAATCTTGTTACAGGCTGGCCAACGAGGTGGTGGAATCTCCATCTCTGGAGGCATTCAAAACCAGCCTGGACAAGTTCCTGTGCAACCTGCTCTGAGTGGACCTGCTTTGACAGGGGATTGGACTAGATGATCTCCAGAGGTCCCTTCCATATCATAGAATCATAGAATCATTCTGTGATTCTGTGAATCCCCCAACCTCGCCCTGCTGGCCACACTGCTGCGGATCCAACCCAGAATACGGGGGATTTTCTGGGCTGCCAGTGCATGTTGCCAGCTCATGTTGAGCTTCTCACCCACCAACATCCCCAGGTTCTTTTTCTAAGTGCTGCTCTCAAGCCATTCCCTGCCCAGCCTGGATTTGTGCTTGATTAACCATGGGTAAATCCAACCCCCATGTAAATCAGGAACCTGTCTGGATGCAAGGCAATCACTTCATCAGCAGATTTTGAACTGTGTCCTACCAATACTGACCCAGGGTAAGGTGGTGCTGTAATCTTTTTCTTTTTCTGCTCTCAGCAAAAATTCACCTCATCATGACACTGGAAAGGTAAAGCCAACACAGACACGGAGGAGAATCGCTGCATGTGAAGTGCTGACTTCAGACTACAATGATGACAAATCATTAAAAATGTTTTAGAGGACGTTTACTTGTAAAGTGTTCAGAAAAAAAAAAAAAAAAGAGAGAGATGTTGAGATATCGCTGTGTTCATTCACTCCCCAGGAATTTCCCTTCATGCGGTGTTAGATTCATGACTAAGACTTCTTTTCCGACTCATCTGTGCTGTAATGGAGTAAATGAAAACAATCTTGACTGTGTGGGGCAATAATTGTTTGCAACAGGGCTTTTTTTTTTTTTCCCCAGAACATGAAGATGATCAGATTACGAGTGGGGAAAAAAAAAAAAAGTAAGTAAATAAAGTACAAATACACATACTCCCCAAAATATCCCCAGGCTCAGAATTACTAACCAGTTCCTGTTAAATAGCTGGAGAGGATACGAAGAACACGCATGGGCAGCGTGTCTGGACTGCTATTGGCAATGCCTTCTTGTCTTTCTCAGGGGATCCTGTTTTTTTCCAGTGAACTTTAGAGCAAAGGACGTCAGGAGTCTGATGTCCTCTGCTCCAGCTCCATACAACAGCAAGGACAGGCCTCCTCTATTTACTTCAGTTTATCTATTATAGCGTACACGCTTTCAGTATTTCTAAAAGCATTTCTGCACTCAAATAACTGACATCATTGGGAAGTCCTCACTGATAACCTAGTATTCATTTTCCCCCAAAATTTCATTTTTGTTTAGGTCCTGGTAGTGTCTCCAGACTTCATAGAATCATAGAATCATCTAGACTGAAAGGCACCTTTAAAAGCTTTGAGTTCGACCATTAACCTAAGACTGCAAAGTCCACCACTAAACCATGGCCTTCAGTAGCATGTCTTCCCATCTTTTAAGTACCTCCAGGAGTGGCGATTCCACCACTTCCCTAGGCAGTCTGTTCCAATGCTTGACAACCCTTTCAGTGAAGAAATATTTCCCAGTATCCATCCTAAACCTGCCCTGGCATAACTTCAGGGCTTTGCTGTGTAAGATGTTCTACAAAATCTGACTCGTTGTCAGGAAGTGTGGTGATAGGACAAGGGGGAATGGTTTTAAATTGGAAGAGGGGAGATTTAGATCAGATATTGGGAAGAAAGTCTTTCCTGTGAGGGTGGTGGGGCACTGGAACAGGTTTTCCAGAGAAGCTGTGGATGCCTCATCCCTGGAAGTGTTCAAGGCCAGGCTGGATGGGGCTCTGGGCAACCTGTTCTGGTGGGAGGTGTCCCTGCCCATGGCAGAGGGTGTTGGAACTCAATGATCTTGAAGTTCCCTTCCAACTCTAACCATTCTATGATTCTATGATTATGGACTAAACAGGCATAACTGACATAAGTGGTTACAAGTAGTCGGCGAAAAGGATTATTCTTCTGTATATTGTGCTGGAAGAGAAAAATCTCACGAGAAGGACATAGCCAGGAACTAAACCATATCTTCCAGGTCCATGTATAATGATTTGTTTAAAGATCTATGACATAGCAAATACCTCAGTTGTAGGTGGGATCTGAACTTTTAGACCCAAACCAAAAGATAGGGCCAGCATAACTTGAAAAGAAGCCTGAGGTAAGAAAACCAGCTTGATTTTGATTAGGAGCTAATAAATGAGGAGTCCATGTTGGTACACAAAGTTGGGAGAGGTAGTTGAAATGATTTAAAACAACTTAATGAGTGGCAAGAAAACTTTGTTTTGTGTTTGTTAGAATGAGAGTGAAGAAAGTTACAATAACTAAAGCACCAAGATGCTGAGAACATTGTACCTCCAAGGATGGTTAGGAGAGGCCATAGCATAAGCATGTGTAACAGAAAGAAGGTACAAAATGACCTATAGCCTAGATGGAAAAATTCAGAGAAAGTTTGAATCTGAAGAAGGCCCTCTGGGAAGATGTTGATGTTTTCCAGGCCTTCAGGTCATCCCGACCTCATTCTTACAGCCTTAAAAATCTCTTTTGCATTTAATGGAATATAAATGCTTTATGCCTTTTGGCCACAGTTCCGGGCTGGTGGGCAGATGGATGATCTTGCCCTCAGGATATCTCCTGTGTATTTGTTCAAGGCCTGCTCATTTATAAAGGATGGATGGTAAGGATTTATTTTTGATTTTTGTTCCAGGTTTTTAGAGATTTACTGATGCAAAATTCATGTTCCATATTTATGCATTTTCTTTCTCCTCTTCTTGGCTAGAGGCCACAGCCTATGACCAGCAGGTCAAGGGAGGTTATCCTCCGCCTGTACTCTGCCCTGCTGAAACCTCATCTGGAGCACTGGGTCCAGTTCTGGGCTCAAGAAGGTTCAAGAAGGAGAGGGAACTGCTGGAGAGGGTACAGCAGAGGATCACAGAGATGATGAAGGGCCTGGAGCATCTCTCTTATGAAAAAAGGTTGAGGCACTTGGATCTTTCTAGTGCAGAGAAGAGAAGGCTGAGGGGGGATCTGATCAGCACCTATAAATACTTCAAGGGTGTGTGTCAGGAGGAAGGGGCCAGTCTTTTTGCAGTGGTGTCCAGTGACAGGACAAGAAGTAATGGGCACAAACTTGAACATGGGAAGATCCATTTAAACATGAGGAGGCACTTCTTCACTTTGAGTGCGGCAGAGAACTGGAGCAGGCTGCTGAGAGAGGTAGTGAAATCTCTGTCTCTGGAGACATTCAAAAGCTGTCTGGACATGTTCCTGTGCAACGTGCTCTGGGTGGACCTGCTTTTGCAGGAGGTAGGACTAGATGATCTCCAGAGGTCCCTTCCAACCCCGTATTATTCTGTGATTCCGTAAGGAGGTTGTAGGCATCTCCCTTCCTCCTTGCAGGCTCTAGCAAACAGCATCAAACCACATGATGAGCAGCCTCTCACATGGGCCTCAGCCCCTTAACTAAACTAAATAGCAACCTAATATGTGGAAATTAACAACATGTGTCCCCCATGCTAATGCTTACTCAGCCATTCCCAATATGTTTTTCTAATCCAGGTTCACTAAAGGGACAAATATTTCTTGGTT
Organism: Thinocorus orbignyianus; assembly: GCA_013400375.1. NCBI lineage: Eukaryota > Metazoa > Chordata > Aves > Ciconiiformes > Thinocoridae > Thinocorus > Thinocorus orbignyianus. The sequence goes on from VXBW01008524.1 coordinate 115,481, forward strand.
CATTCTCACAGCCGATACTCTGAAAAATATACTTATTTGATCACTTAGACCAGCAATGACACAAGCCATAATCAAGAAGAGAAAGTGCAAAGTAAAGTCTGAGCTGTGGTCTGCTCCACACAATGTGCAACCAGCTGGAAACATCTCATCTAATGTACTTCAATGCATATCCTAGATATTGCTTGGATCAGGAGGTCTCCAATTTGTTGCTACAATAAATGCCAGCCCTGAGCCAGGGCTACAGTACACAGCTTTACTCCAGTAACAGGCTTCCTCCAATGCTTACACCAATCCCTTTAACACAATTAATGCAAAGAAAAAAGTTTTGCCATTAGGCAGAAGTTGCCAAATCCTCCACTTTTGCTGCCACTTCACTCCTGGACCTGTAAATAAGAGATCACCCATTTGGCAACTGCTTCTGTGCAAAAGCATGACATTTAATGTTAGGTGGTCAGATTCCTGTATTTTTCTATCATTGATGAATTTATTTAATTAATTTTAAATGTCTGCTTCTAGGAGAGGAAGAATATTCGCCATGAGAAGGTGATAAATGATGTGACAAGAGAACTACTGCTGTTAAATATAGACCCTGAACTGCCTGGAGCTCCAGTTCCCTCAAACACAGTCACTGTCACTGGAGCAAGGGTTAGAAAACCAAGCACCAAGTGTCCTAGTAACTCACCTTTTTTTTTCTTTTTGACTTGTTTTTCACCAGCAAGCAGATTTGTTGCATGACACTAATCAACTATTAAATATTTCATGTATCGATGAGATAAATCTGTGGTGGTTTACTGTCTTGAGACAATAAATTTTCAATTCTTCATTGTTATTCCAAGTACTACATAGACCTCAGTTGGCACATTAGTAAAAAAACTGGAGACAGAGCCAGCAGCAAGAAATGTAGGAGTCACATTAGGCTCAAAACTACAGGAATAACCATGTGGATTGATGTGTTGGTAATTGATTAGTCACTGCTTGAGTGGACCCCCAGGAGTTTTTTTTCATTGAATTCACCAAAACACCAAGTACGTGCTCAGTGTTTCAGATTGGACAAATCAGAGGGGTACTTCAAATGGAAGTTAAGCTCTTTTCTTGCTAAAAATGGACTCTTCAAACAGGATGTGCACTGCAAGCCCTGGAGCAGATGATCAGAAAGTACATAAAATATTCCCTCCTGGCTTGAGCTTCTCATTGAAAATCTCAGCTCGCTTTTCCAAAACGAGGGCATCACCCACAGCCCAGATTGCACGGTTGCGTTTCTAACTGTGCTGGAGAAAAATCATTTCCTCTGGGGCATCCTCTGGGGACCATCCAGCACATCAAATACACAATTGCAAGGCTCTTCCAAGAAGTTATTTCTCTCATTATAAGACCCTTTGGAGAAAGGCAGTGCCCTCTCACCCTGACCAAGTATTCATATCCTCTAACAGCTCACAGCAGCATTCCAGAAGCTGCCCACAGCGTAAGCCAAATATTTATCCAGTGGTCTGAAGTTTGAAATACAGAGAATCATAAAGGCACGATGTTGTACTGGACTTTCCAAATTCCCAGTAAGCCAACTCTGTAGACCACAAAGATGATGGGCATTCACTCCATAACACATTCTCTTACCACTCTGAATGCAACAAAAATATGGGGTGTGAATGAATAAGCATACATCGTAATCTTCCAGGAAGGAGATGTGTAACTCTTAGAAGTGTCCCATGTTCACAGTGAGATCACGTTGAAGTTTCTCAGTCCAAATGCTTAGACAGCTTTGGGAAATTCTCAGTTCTTTTGCCAAGACGGGCAAAACAGCCAGGCTGAGAGCTGCTGGATCCTAGAAAGTTTAGCCTTCTTGGATGTTAAATATCCAGCCTGGTGTTGAAAAGGCGGTAAGAAGGGACTTGGACAGGCTTTTGGCATGGCAATCTTCTGGGAGATACATCAACACACTCTCAAAACTCTAGCCTACCTTGTCCCTTACCTTTATCTGCAGGAGATAGGGAGATTGTGAATATAATGGTATAATTTAGCACCCTGAGTTGTTCCCAGTCCTACCTCTGATCATCCAGATTAAAGAAAAGATAATTTATCCTTAAGAATGAGCCAAGTCTATTGCTTTGTATCCTTCAGTCCACAGGATCCTCCAACACTCACTGGGAAACCTTGTACCCACAGTCGCCTTCAGGTCACTCCCACATGCACCGGAAGATGGACACGTGTCCTTGTCACCACAGAATGAAGCACCATTCTGGGCCTGTAGCACAGAGCTGCTGAATTTGAACATTTTGTCTGAGAAGACACAAGCACAAAATACGTATATGATGTGTCAAAACTTATGCATTGGAAATGCTGAAATAGGGTGCCCCATGGCCCTAACCCCAAGACCAGGGCTCTCTCCATGGGGCAAACCCTTTTAGTAAAGTAGTTGTGGCTTTTGATGCCTGCCAAGGGCTTCAGAGGTCCAGCGAATGCCCTTCATAATCCTGAGATCCACTTTCAAAGACAACCTCTTTAGTGCGATGATGTTGGTGTGAGTTGCCTGCTTCCCAAGTTTTTGCAGATGAAAGATAAAAATATGGCTAGTCCTTATTCCTGAAGCTGGACATGGCCTTGTTGCAATGTGACCATGTCTGTCTCTGTGACGTATTGCTGTCTAAATACCAACAACCATGGGTTCATCAGAGTCAGTAGTGGTAAAAGCAGATGGATCATGGTCCACCAAACGGTAACTGCAGCAGGTTTAATAAAATGTTGACATTTGAGCAGTTGGTTCAAATCATCTAACTGATTGACCTCTACTACTACCTGAAAGGAGGTTGTAGAGAGGTGGGTATTGGCCTCTTCTCCCAAGGGCATAACAACAGAACCAGAGGAAATGGTCTGAAGTTGTGTCAGAAGAGGTTTAGATGAGATATTAGGAAGAATTACTCTGCTATGGTGAGACCTCACCTGGAGTACGTGTGCCGGTCTGTACCCCTCAATATAGGAAATATATGGACCCGATGGAGCGGGTCGAAGAGGGCTACAAAAATGATCAGGGGGCTGGAGCACCTCTCCTACAAGAACAGGCTGAGGGAGCTGGGGTTGTTCAGCCTGGAGAAGAGGAGGCTACGGGCAGCCNCCAAGATTGTAAGGAGTGGGTTGTGATTTTGTGTATGGTTGGACTTGGTGGTCTCAGAGGTCTTTTCCAACTGTAACAATTCTGTGATTCTATGAAAATGGCAGCAGTAGAGGAAGATTAAGGTAGAAATGTCTCTCGAGGAACACAGAGTGCTTTCTTGGCTGCTTTCACATTGCACACTCTTTCGAGAGCTGTTTATTATTTGATGCTGCCATGGAATCTTTCTGCACACAAGATGCTTGAGATAAGCTCATCCCAAGACCTATGTGTCAAGGCAGCTGCAAAGCAGAGGGCATGGTGAAAAAAAAAAATCCTTTGCAATGAATTACGCTCTTCCTTGGAGAGAGAAAGGAATGTGTGGAATGATTTAGCTGAGCTGTGTATAGCCCAAGGCTGCGCGCCAAGAGACGAGGGAAGATAGTCAGATCCCTTTTATAGCTTAGCCCCACCCGGCTGGAAAGACACAGAACAAAGTGGCTGAAATAGCACAGATGGAAAATGCCAAAAGCCAGAGAGCAAGAACAGGGAGCAGGGAGAGCATCTGAAAGAGCACTTGTGAGCAGGTTGGCTCCCAAGAGAAGGCAAAAGGATTTCTCACAAATGCGAACAGGTTTGGGCAAGTAGGAGTGCAGCCTGGGAGTCCCCGATGTGAAGCAGCAGTGTGCACACTTTGTGCTTCAGAGTCTCTATTTCCACAGAGACATGGAGGCTTGGGAGATATAAAGAATATTATCTGTCCCTGCTGGTTGCTAATCTTTGCCTGTTGTTAATTTGAGCCAGGAATGTGCCCTTGTGGCCAAGAAGGCCAATGTCATCCTGTGGGGTATCAAGAAGAGTGTGACCAGCAGGCCAAGGGAGGTTATTCTGCCCCTTTACTCTGCCCTGATGAGACGCCATCTGTAGTACTGTGTCCAGTTTTTGGTTCTCCAGGTCAGGAAGGACAAGGAATGGTTGTAGAGGGTACAGTAGAGGATCACAAAGATTATTAGAGGCCTGGAGCATCTCTCTTATGAGGAAAGGTTGAGGGAGTTGGGCCTTTTTAGTCTGGAGAAGAGAAGGCTGAGGGGGGATCAGATCAACACCTAGAAATACTTCAAGGGTGGATGTCAGGAGGATGGGGCCAGTCTTTTTTTCAGTGGTGCCCAGGGGCAGGACTAGAAGTAACAGGCGCAAACTTGAAGATGAGAAGTTCCATTTAAACATGAGAAGGAACTTCTTCACTCTGAGTGTGGCAGAGCACCGGAGCAGGCTGCCCAGGGAGGTGGTGGAGTCTTTCTCTGGAGACATTCAAACCCCACCTGGAAAATTTCTTGTGCAACCTGCTGCAGGAAGACCTGCTTTGGCAGGGGGATTGGACTAGGTGATCTCCAGAGGTCCCTTCTAACCCCGTATCATTCTGCAATTCTGTAATTTAACTCTTGAAGGAAGGAGGGATTTGAAGAGGGCCTGATAAGAAGTCATCAAAAAGGCTGTCTTGATGCATGTTCCTCATGGAGGGACAGCAAACGCGACAACAGATATGATGACAGCCACCAGGGCAGTGACAAAAAGTTGTGTTAATACTTGTAGGACTGACAGAAGGTGTTTAGATGAAATACCACGTAATAAAATCAGTGACCAAAGTACAAAGTCCAGACTCCAGCATTGAACCCGCACCAAGACAGAAATATTAATTTTGTTGGCAATAACCTCCAGGTTCTTCCAATCTCTGTGCTGTTTTGTTTGAACTTCTTTCTACCTACTGACTTCATGTGGCCAGCCCTGCTTAGTTTAGGGCATTTTTTTGGTCCCTGGCCAGCAACAACTCCTCAGCCATCCCACAGCACCTTGGTGCCCAGGTTGCAGTGTTTCTGGACCACTTACCTCTTTTTCTGCAGTGGAAAGGTATTGTGCCAGTGATCAGCACAATCATGGCTTTATCTCTGAAACCGCTAAAGTATCTACTTGTTCCCCATGTCTCAGAAAACTTTTGCTGTAGTGTAATGGCATAAAATCCTGCTTGGATGAAATCTCCACTACCATGGCTTCACTCAATAGATTTATTACCGTACTTAAGATTCCCAGCTCGGAATCTTTGTAGTTAATGAACACCCAAAGAGAATATTTCACAGAGTCTTAGAACAGGAAAGGCTTTGAGCACCATGAATCTGCTTTTCATACATTGCAATATAAATTTGAAAGGAGGTAATTTTTCCTTATGGTCAGGAACAAATTAGGTATGAAAAAGAGTGTAGAGTGGAGCAGATAACACAAGAAGTGTGTTCATGTGGTTAAAGCACTAGACTGAACCTCAAGGGGTCAGATGCTGTTCCCAGCACTGCCCCAGACTAGTCTGTGATCTTGGCTATGATGCTTTGCCAGATCTGGACAAAATACTTTAGTAATAGTCTGTCACTGTTGTGGTGGACACAGCAAACGGAAGCGCTGCTCAACCACTGTCTAGACCCGAGGGTGCTACACTTCTGCTAGCTGGCACCAACATGTTAATATCTTCTGGACAGAGAAGTGGTGGAGTCTCCATCTCTGGAATAATTCAAAACCCACCTGGACACGTTCCTGTGCAACATGCTCTAGGAGGACCTGCTTTGGCAGAGGGGTTGGGCGAGGTGATTTCCAGAGGTCCCTTCCAACCCCACATCATTCTGTGATTCTGCAGCCAACGATTTGATTAGACTTCATGCCAGATCCCTAAGGAGAAGTCTTAGGTTGGTGCCTTCTGTTACCTGATCCCACAAAGAAGCTCTGTGCCTGAGCTGAATACATCCTGCACAGTAGACAGCCAGGTGACAATATGCATGTTTGCACAGGTCCTTCTTCACACAGGTGACCCAAGATCTCATTCTTGCTCCAGTAGATATGAAGAAGAGACTTGACTTCAGCCCTCCATGAATCCAAATCTCCCGTGACTCTTCCCTATGACACAAGCTGGCAAGATCCTTACTGTCATGACATGTGAAATGTTCTCTGAACAGAAATATTGGGCCAAAGGATACAAAGACTGGTGCTGAAGCAGAAGAAGGGTCATGCCATGGCTAGATGTGCTTAAGGCATGTTCCCTTTTTCCAGCTTGGCTAGTAGAGGAAGGTCTCCATTCCCCTGTATTTGGAGGTCTCTTCTCTGCCTATACTCTCTCTATGAAGGAGGCACCTTGCAGGTTGCAGACCTGAGGATTTAATCATGTGGGAAGGGGCGAAAAGAGCCATGTTCTACAATGGTCACCAAATTGTTTTGAAAGTAGAGCCTGAAGTCCTCAGAAGAACATATCTGCACAGCTCCTGTTGATTTCCATAGGATGTGGGTGCTCTTCAGCTGTAAAGTAGAGGTAACAACACGTCTTTTTTTTGGTTGATGTACATGGGTTGTTCTTTGGGCATGGCCAAATGTTAGTCAGTGTTTGGAGCAGGTTACCATAGTACCATCTCGCCTCGCTTGGTAATACAGCTGATGATGTATGTGGGTACCATAAGCTCTTAGCAAGCTGTTAGGGCAACCAGAGGTGCTTTGGGCTTGCCTGGGTGACCCCCATATCATTGTCATCTCTCTCATTGAGATTTTTAAGGAGTATTCTTGCACTGAAACCTACCTGAATGTGAATATTGGGTCTCCACTTGCCTTGAAGCTTTTTCTATATGTGAGCATCTGCAGGGTCAGTGGCAGAAGGAAGGATTTTTTTTCCCTAAAAGAAACTTTCACACACACTATCATGAGTATTTCTGGGGAATCGTCACTAACATTCCCGGACCACAGAAAAATATGATCATTTGGCAGTTCCAGAAGTGACTGTAGGATATAAAAGGAGAAAGAGTGGGGGTGGGGGAGATCCCAGAGGATAGACAGTAGCCTGTTCCCACACAAAGACCGAAGGGGTGTGATGCCAATCCCAGACGTTAGCTCAGGGTAAACCAAGGGCATGTTAACAGAAGCCAATGACGTGAATTAAACAGGGTGGTTGGGAGGAGAGCCATTTCCAGAGATGGCATCAGTTGCAGATGAAGTCCTAATGGGACCAATACGTTGAGAACTTTGTAGACTGCAAATCCCACACCAGTGATCCAAGTGCTGGGGAAGAGTACAAAAATCCACCAACATCATAAGCTGTACCATTAGTCATCACCCGTAGAAATGAAAGCTGACAAGGCAGCAGCTGCCTTGGTCAGAGCTGTTTCGTATTTGAATGGCCCCATGTAGAGAAAGTTTGAATCAGAAATGCAGTGAAGCCAAGAGAGAATGAGACACTAAGTCACCACAAGGGATAAAAGGGAGAATATTTCAATATGTAAACAACCAGAAATCTCCCGGGTAGCGGAGATGAATATTGACTTAGAGCAAGAGGACAATGGCCAGCAATGACACAGAGTAAGACGGGCTGAAGCAGAATTAAGTTTCACTGTCTACTCTAGGTTTTACGTGCAAGTGAACTGGAAGCCCGGGGAATAGGCATTTTCCTGGCTGAATCTTCATTGTTCAGGCAGGCCTGGTTTTCATTTAGCGTAGAATTGGCAATAATTACTTGCAGAGCACCACAGATGTATCACAGAGATGCAGACAGCAAGACATGGGATAAAAACTTGGGAAACTGGCACCGAACTCCTTCCTGTACCGTCCCACCACATAAGACTTTTGGCCAGACTCCTTAAGTGGGTCTGGGACTTTGCTCCTCTATAGCAGAGATGAAAATCTGCTCTGGCTTCTCTTGTTTGCTGAGACAGGAGCTCTTCATGCCAATATTACAGAAGGAGTGCTTTTGATTCCCTCAGCTCTCCAACCTTCCTGAGAAACAGCTGAATTTTCAAGGGCTAAATATGCTGAAAGGAGGCAGAGATTTGGTTCACTGAGCAGACAATTCTGCTGGTTTGGAGACCTTTCCATATTGTTTTATCAGCATGTAAGGGCATAAGAGTGACTGTGCTGAGTCAGAGCAGGTCTGAAACTGTTTCCTCATCCCTCCTGGGGTGGAAGCTTAGGAAAGGAGCACACAAACAACACCAGAGTGTGTTGATATTTCCCCAATACCTCCTCAGTGCCTACAGAATTGTGGCTTAGGGACTACTCAAGCCACGGGTTGTATGTTTGTGTTGAAGAACTGCTGATGAAAATTTCTTCTCTTAGAATCATAGAATCATCTAGGTTGGAAGAGACCCTTGGGATCATTGAGTCCAACCATCAATCCCACTCTACAAAGTTCTCCCCNTCTTTCTCAAACTAAACAATCCCAGCTCCTTCAAATGCTCTTCATATGAATTGTTTTCCAGGCCCTTCACCAGCTTCGTTGCCCTTCTCAGCTATGTGATTGCCTGTGGTATCTGTATACATGTTTGGTATTCATAATGCCTGCTGACAAGGAGGTCCATAACTGAAGCCCAGACTTGGTGAAAAGGCAGAAAAGTTTTTTTTCTAAGCCTACTGTCCAGTAACATCATTCAGTGACCCTAATTCTACCATTATTAGAAAAAAAAGTGCAGTTATTCTCTACTCCATGGTGTACCTGTTTGTAGAGATATTTGTTATGTCTCTCTTGTGTAACCTCTTACAAGGCAGAACAGTCTTACTCCTTTTATACACTTCTTATGAGAAAACACTTCACATCTCTGATTCCTTTAAATCTTTCCTAATTCTACTTGAGAAGTAAAGCTCAGAGAGCAAAAAAGCTTTCCAAGATTTGGACACTGTAGTTTCTTAGGTGACATCATCCTGCAGCTGTCTATCTCTTCCGAAGAAAGGCTTCCTCATTGTAGCTTTTTCTGAACGGTTTTTAGCCACAATGGAGTGTTCACTTGACATTTTTGTAGAACCCACTGACACCAGCACCTCCTGACAAGGCTAAAAGTGGTTCAGAGGCTTATCTTTGTAGGAAAAAGGGTTGTTTACATCAATCTGCACAATTTCACATTTATTGCCTTTGACTCTTACCCCTCAACCACTCTACAACTTTTCAGTTACTTTCCTCTTTGGGATTCCTAATAGCTGAGTGTCCTTCGCATACATTGTCCCCTCACTTTTTACTCCTTTTTTAAGATGATTTATGGGTGTTCCGCGTGGTACAGATTGTATCATAGATCTTGTGGACGTCCTCTGGTGCTATGTCTCCACTGTAAACGCAAACAATTTTTTTCCTACCCTTCAAGCAATATCAGTACCTGAGTCTTCTCTTGTTTCATGAATTAATCTAAAGCCAGTGAGAAACGAAAAACTTGTATGAATTAAAATCTTCCGTTTTCCCCCTCTTCCTACCTTCTTAAGAAAAGACCCCAGAAAAATACCATTCATGTGGTCTCTCTTATGCGGCAGGAAATCCTATTAGACAAAGCATAGCCAACATGGGAGTTATGTATAATTTAGACACGCTTGGGCAAACATTCAGTTGACCACGACCTTCAAGTCTTTGTAGGTCCCCTGAGGGGTCTTTTCAGGTTTTCCGTCGATACAGCTGTATTTGGCTGTTTTTGTGGACAAGTTCCTGTTGGTGGGAAGAAATGCCCTGGTACTAGGCTAATCATTAAATTCTACAATATCAGACAACACCAAATTTCTTTCTTTTTCTTTTTTTTTCTTTTTTTTTTTTTTTTTTTTTGGCTGGGTACGACTGCTCTAGGAGAAAAAACATACTGGTCTTGTGACCCTTTCTAAGCAATCATCAGCATGATGGCCAAGGCTTTCCTGTGCCTCTGTCTTTATACCTCAACCAAAATTGGGGAGCTACTTGTCTAGCTCTCTTCTCCAGCAGAAAGGAGAAAGAGGGTTTGGAGATGGGGCTGGGTCTTTCTTGCTGCCTCTACTTGGCACTGCTTCAGCTCTGGCATTGCTGCTCCCTCTGCCTGGAAGCCTCAGAGTTAAGCAGGGCTAACCAGCATCTGGAGATACGTCTCCTGGAAGGGAGATTCAAACAGTTTTTCCCATCTCTTCCCTGTTCTTCTGGGGGTGACAGACCTCTGATTTAGCCCTAGCTCCTGCCTTGTACCCTCTATCTCTTTGGGCCATAAAGAGTCTTCCTTCCATGATCCAGGTTGGGAACTGGGGACCAAACTCCATACACACCTGCAGCACCACATACCTTCAGTGTTTAGGCTGGAACTTCATCAAAATCATGCTACATTTTCACCACAGCGGTGGCCTCACTCCACTGGTACCAACACTGAGGCCATTTTGTCTTCCTCTACTGCCACAGTGTATTGGCAACCATATGAAAAAAACTAAAGACTGCCTAAATTTATTAACTTGTACATTATCCCTCCTAAAGTATGTAAAACTGGAGGTTCATGACAAAGTGTATGTCTGCTTCCGTTTTAGTCAGTAGTTTTCTAGATCTTTACTATTCATTTCCTTCTTTTAGGGTATTTTTAATCAAGGACCAGTCATCTGCCTTTGAAGTCTCCTACTGGCTTCAAGAATTCTCTTCTGTGTTAGAGGAAAATTAATCAGCTCTATTCCTCATGGACAATGAGAACATGATTTCAAGCCTTGTCTTCGTACAGCAATGCACACAACGTTGAGGAATGCACATTGCGCTCACTGAACTTACTGTCCCCTTCACATGCCAGTCTGTAAAGTATCTCTCCAGAGTTTTCATTTCTAGTCATCTCTGTGCAATGCAAAATGAAACATTCATTGGAATTATTCATACCATAAGATGACTCATAACATTTTTCTACAAGAGACATTAGATTTTGAAGTAGAAGCAGATGAATACAGGAAAATTAAGGGGCATATTGAAGGATATTATATCAGAGCCGAGGGCTGCAGGGAAGATTTTGGAAGGCCCATAATTTTCATTAATAGGTCTATAGCTTTCAAATACAAAATTAACCCAAGATTAGATTCAGTCATTCTGCTTGGAAAAAAAAACGCCTGTGAGTGTCACAGGGATTTTATTTGGCATCTGTGAGCTGGGATTCTTAGGCACTGTAAAAAGGGCAGAATTTCTCTGTAGTCATCAGTGTCTCTGGGTCAATAATTTAAAGAAAGAAAGAAGGTGAATTTGATGTGTAGCTGGACAGATCCAATACAAGTTTGTGGTTGTTTCCTTTAGTTAATAGAAATCCCAGTTTATGTGATACTGACAGTCCCTTTACTGCATTTTCCTGCCTCTGGCAGTGGTCAGCAGTGATTGCTTAGGGAAGGGGAACATAAGGGATTTATTTCCGAACACACTCTTCTCTGCTAGCAACATCTGGCTTGGCGAGCATATGAGCAAGTACTGGGACTAGCGCAATCCCATCACTGTGATGGACTGAGCAGAGGCAGAGCACTTTTAATCATGCTTTTATGTCCTGCCCAGGACTCAACCTGCCTTTTCTTCGTATGCATCAGAAGAAATCTCGTCCCTTTTATATCTACTATGAACCATGGCCCTCAGGGCAAATCACAAAGAAAGTTCTTAACTGCAGGCAGGGAGCTTGGTAATTTCTTAATTGCATCTCTGGGAAGAGTTCAATAATAACCATTTCCTAAGTGTGGAAATAAACACTTTGTGTAGGTTGCTCCAGAGGTTAAGAACCTCCTACCACGTCCTGACTTACAGACCAAGAAAATCGTCTTCCTGCTAGGTTGGATTAAAACAACAAAAAAAAAGTATCTTGTTATAGCTCTCCTAAACCTGAAAGCTTCTTAAAAGTCACAGAAAAACAAGCAAAAAACCCCCAACAAATATCAACCAAGCCATCTAAAACTAGCCTTCTGTCTCTTCTCACCCACTCTGCTATGTGGAACAGCTGGGAGCAGCTTGATGGGAGACACCAACTTATAGTGAGCCCACCCTCCTTCGCAGACAGCAAATAACAGATGAAAACAAGAGCAGTTCTGATGACAGCCACCATGTAAACAGACAGCTATCAAGGGTAACACTGAATCAAAATGCTGCTCTCCCCTCTGGTCTTCATAGAAACCCTCAATACCTAAAAGGAGCTGGTAAAACATATTCTATGTATCCTGACAGGTTAATTTATTACTATTCCTTCTCTTGCAAAAAGGCTGAAAGTGAAAAAAATAATATTTTGGGGTCTATCCTGAAGCATCTATTTAGGGATTCTGGGAAGCTGATCATCCCCATCCTCTTTCCAGTGTGTATGATAGGGATATATCACTTCCAGTTGAGTTTTGGAGCATGAAGCTGTACCTGCTATAGTTACAGAAACTGCTTTACCAAAATGAATCGCCTTAAAACACCTTAAAATCAAGACATGTCAAGGGTCTGATAATATTTTCCTGCACCAGGGTTACTCTTTGGACGTCGTGCAGTGCCAATCACCTCAGGGTGGTAGGGTGGGCTGTGCTAGGACATGGGGAGAACTGAGACATCCGCCTTCTCATGAAGCCCAGTGGATACCAGGGCGTGGCTGCCTCCATCCTGATACAAAGTCCAACAGATGGCTGGATTCTGTGGGATGTGCAACTCAGGGGAGGCAAAGCTCTGGCCGTGGGAGGGCCATCTCAGAGTAGCTGGAAGTGGTAAAAAACATTAACCAGCCCCAAATATGCCTTCTGGATGACTAATAGGGCTGAGTCTTGCCTGGACCTCAGATGGTGTCTCATCTACAGCCAGACTCTATTATCATGCTCCATCGGTGCTAAAAATGAACAGTGTGATAATCCTCTCTCTGGGGGAGAAATGTTTTGCAGTGTACAAGGTGCTTCTCAAAATTTTGAAGCCCCAGGTGTTCTGCAAACACTAGAAACAGTAAATCTCAGTTTCCTATCAAGCTGTGGCTCTTGGTTGATTGCCTTCAGTGCCTGAAAAGCCTGTGAGCTCTAACTTGTCTTTTTCTAGTGGAGAGGTCATTTATAACGTCTCTCTCTCTTGTCTCCTCGATGTGAATTCTCAGATGAGCGCTTGTGGGGTCTCTCTCTTCTGCCCAGCTGATGGGAACACAACACAGCTGAGATATGGGACAAACACAAACGCCAACTCATGACCCACAAAATCCTTCTTTTGGAGAATTGTACATCACCAAAATGGCTTACACCCAAATACAAAGGAATTAGAGAAAGTTAATAATTTCCAAGGCTTTGGGACTAGCTGGGACCTTCAAGATAATCTTATCTGGGTCGTAGAACTCAGGCCAAAGAACTGTACTAAATGGCTTCTGCGTAAAGCTCTTTTTTTTTTATTTTATTTTTTTTTTTTAGCTAACAGACATCATCTTATAGAAGAAAGAGTAAACTGAGATTTGAGAGATCAGCACTGAGTATCTAATCTCTTGTTTCACTTTGTGTTGCTTAATTAATTCTGTGCTTCAATTCCCTCTGGGCAAAGTATAAACAACAATACTTCACTGTTTCACAAAATTATTGTAGCTGTTAAATGTTTGTAACGTCGTTCAGATACCACAATGGTGAGAGGCATGGAAAAATCTATACATAAATCAGCACTGTTTATATTACTGCTGATAGCAGAGATATCACAGAGTTTTTCTTGTATGAATTTTTTTTTTTTTAATCCCCAAATGTGGAAAAGATGTTGCCTCTGTCGTATTACACACTGAAAAAAAAATTAAGCCCATCAACCTCATAGTATAAAAAAAGGGGGAATAAATACTTCTTAGCAATAGTGTTGTTCTTCACATCTTCAAAGCACTTCACAAATATCTGCCAGGAAGCTGACTTTCCACTCTGACGTTCAGATTCCCAGGGTATTGTTGCTATTTTGGTGAAATGTTTGTTATGACAGCATGACCTTCCTGAAAGAATAGCTTCAACATTTGAGAACCCATCCCTGGCAGAACTGCATCTTTAAGTGGCTCTTCTAAAATATATCTAAAAGCACATATTGATAATTACACTTTTTCTTTTGAATTGACAATGAGTTCTCCATACAGAGGAGAATGAATCAAGTCTTTCTCCTCAAATGTGTAATAAGGAGTTTGGGAGGATGCCTTCCTGGAAGGAGGTGGGACTTAACACGATAAAAGTAGTTTGGGGGAAAAAAGATGAAAGTTGTATTTGCACATGCTAAGACCATTCTTCTGACATTCTCCTCTTCAGAGGTGAAGAAGGGCACAGACACCTGTGGGTTTCCTCCTGGGGTAGTGAATTGGAAGCAGAGAGATCAACTTTGGATGAGCTGCTCTGATCCTGGTCTGATCTGAACCTGGCCATGATCCTGAGCATGTCAGTGGCCGTAGAAAGCAACCCTCTGCAATTGTTTCTGGAGGGGTCAGAAATAGGGTTGTCTGAGAAAATAAGACGACCTCAGAATTCATGCTGAGGACCTCACAGCACTGCCTCCCCAAAGCTCAGGGGTGGGAATATCCTCTTCTTGCTGTAGGTGAGCAATGCAGCGTGGTCAGCGTTGGGTTTGGGGCTGCTTCCTAGGCCAGTGTGGCTCTGTGAGTGGGCATGAGTGTGCAGCAGGAAGTGTCTGTTTTCCCTTCATTATAAACCCAGTAATGAATGTCATGTGGAAGACTTCAAGATGGTGTCATGAAAGCAGACTGCTGAGAGAAAGTCACAATAAGGGCTCCATCTGAGGTAAAAGCTGTAGTGTGAGGCTAGCCTTTCCCTGACAGCAGGAGTCGATGATGGTCACAGGTGCTCAGAGGGCTGGAGCTCCTCTGCTGTGAGGACAGACTGAGAGAATTGGGGATGTTCAGCATGGAGAAGAGAAGGCTCCATGGAGACCTTAGAGCTCCTTCAAGTCCCTAAAGGGGCTCCAGGAGAGAAGGGGAGGGAACTCTTGATTAGGAAGGGGAGCCATAGGATGAGGTGGAAGGGTTTTAAACTGAAAGAAGGGAGATATAGATGAGATATTAGGAAAAAATTCTTTCCTGTGAGGGTGGTGAGATACTAGGCAAGTTGCTCAGAGAAGCTGTGGCTGCCCCATCCCTGGAGGTGTTCAAGACCAGGTTGGACAGGGCTTTGAGCAACCTGGTGTGGTGGGAGGTGTCCCTGCCCAAGGCAGGGGGTTTGGACCTTAATGATCTTTAAGGCCTTTCCAAGCAAAACTATTCAATGATTATACAAATCACTTTGGAGGAGACCATGGGCTCCTTTTGTTTTGAATCCTAGATTAAAGGTAAAACTTGCTCATTGAGAAGGAGGGAGGAGAGCAGAAGAGAAGAAGTCTGCTCACCAAAGATTTCAACCCTGATGTTTTGCAGTGGTTCTTTGGTTTCTCTCTCCCCATCTAATCACTCAATTGTGCTTTTTCTTGAGAGCAAACACACCCCAGACCTCCAGCTGCAGCACGGGCACTGATACTCACCACGTTGCAGAACAGACTTGCTGTAGCCTCCTGTCGCTCTGGCACAATGCAGAGCAGCAACAAGCAGTGTAAACAGATCAGCCTGGAGAAATAAACATTAGACTAAAGATTATTTGATAACTGCTTTTAATTAAGTAATTTACTGACCACGGTTGATGGCATGGGGTCCCGCCTCCCGTGAAGAGCTTGAGGGTTGTGGTCTGCAAGAGGTGTAAACCAGGAGAATTTCTTTGATGTGCGGAGGTTGTGCCAATTTGCACCCAGATAAGAATCTGATCCTGTGAGTTTGCCACTTGCTTTGGTTGGAACAAGGGCAGGCCCAGGTTTAGCAAGACTAAAAAAGATCAAAGAGGTGCAGTTTCTTGGAAACAGCGGAGGAGGGAAAGCCAGTCCCTAAAGATTTCCTGCTGCTTCTGTAGGAGAGATGAACAAACAGCTAACCAGAAAAAGCAAGCAACAGGGTTCCTGCTATAACCAAGGCTCCCTTTAAACATCTTTCTCCATCTGGGATATGTGTAATTGCTATCTTCCGGTTCAAGCCACAAATAAAAGACAGTGTAAACATCTTAGAAGGGCTTGGATTCATCCTACCTAAATATAGGCAATGAGCTGTGCTTTCCACATTACAAGCACGTCACTGTAGGCTCCCTCTACAATTAATAGAAAGTGTATATTTTCTATGCCACCAAGGCAGAGGGACAATGACTGAGACCTGGTCTGAGGCTGATACTCATTTCTGACACCTATCACTCCCTAGAGTCAACATTTTGCATTGGATTTACACAGCCTTGACTCTGTTCTGGACTTTGTGGCTCCAAGACCCAATGAGTTAAGAAAGCCCCCCCATCCTGGGTGGCATCCCCAGCAGCGTGGCCAGCAGCATGAAGGAGAGGATTCTGCCCCTCTGCTCTTCTCTGGGGAGAACCCCCTGAAGTGCTGCCTCCAGCTCTGGGGCCTCAGCACGGGATAGACATGGATCAGAGAAGACCACGAAGACGCTGTGAGGGCTGGAGCCCCTCTGCTCTGTGGACAGGCTGAGAGAGTTTGGGTTGTTCAGCCTGGAGAAGAGAATGCTCCAGGGAGACCTTCTAGCAGCCTTCTAGTACCTAAAGAGGCTACAGGAGAGATGAGGAAGGACTTTTTATCAGAGAAGGGTTTTAAACTGAAAGAGGGGAGATTTAGGTGAGACCTCAGGAAGAAAGTTTCTACTGTAAGGGTGGTGAGACACTCGAACAGGTTGCCCAGAGAAATTGTGGTTGCCTCATCCCTGGAGGTGTTCAAGGCCAGGTTGGGCAGGGCTTTGAGCAACCTGGTCTAGTGGGAGGTGTCCCTGCCCATGGCAGGGGGGTTGGAACTAGCTGATCATTAAGGTCCCTTCCAACCCAAACTATTCCGTGATTCTACATGTTTCCATTCAAAGTATCTGAAATAATGTATGCAGTGCTGATCCCACCAGTGTAGTGAGGTGATGGAATGAAATAATGAAGTTAATGGATGCTCTAGGTGGTGGATCATGACATTGGGGGGTGTTTGAAGGTGCAAAGCTTGCTGAATCAGTGTCAGAGGACTACATGACAGGTTCTTCTAGATCAATCTCAGCCCTGAACACAGCCAGGGAGGTAAGGAAAAATGAACAAGGATTGACAAGCCAGAATTGATAGCTTAAACTTGTCTCTGATACACTTTTCTTCAGTAAAGAATGTAGAAAAAGTTGATATAGGAGTGCATTGATACACATAGGTAGATGCTCTAAGACATGTCTGAGGACATCTGCTCATATTCATAGCTATGATGGCACAAAATACACATGTTTTAGTGATTATTTTCCTACATTTCAGCACAGTATCTGTCATCACCTCATCTCATTCCTTTCTGATGACTCTTATGGTCACTCTCCCAGCACAAGTGTGGCACAGAGAAAGTCTTACATCCTATTAGGAGAGTGTGGCAAAGGGTGGCTGGTTGCTGTGTCTGAGGAGAAGAGAAGCACCCATATAGGGGCCCCGTGGGAGATAAACCTGTGCTTATACTTCCAGAGTCTCCTTTCTCACACATTTGCTAATAAGCTGCGGTCCTAGATACTTCAAATTCTTACATGATTTCTTTCATTAGGCTTCAGTAAACTCCTAGTGTGGTTGGCCTGACCTACCGGGCTCACCAAGTGTCAGAAAGGAAAAAATTCTTCATCCCTGGCAGAAAATATCAAGCCATGTTTTAATATCACGTTCATAGAGACAAAAAATGGATGATAGAAACTGACTTTAATTGGAGAAAAAAAGAATCAAAGAAGATAATGTACTGCTGGGTCATGCTCTGGATCTGGCAGTTTTGAAGGGCTGGACTTCTTGTCAAGCAGCCTGCTGATTCAGGATTTGCATTCCTCAGGGTATACATTCGTGACTGAACCCAGATGTTCATCAGTGGGAATGAACAACGTCATGTCTGATAAAATTGGAGAAACTGTTGGTAGCTCTGTTGGCCGCTGCTGAAAAGTGAAAGGGCTCTTGCAGCATGTACACACCAGGGTGAGTTCTTGGGAGAAATGACTAAAAGGTGATGTGGTCTGTCTGGTTTCTTGGTATTTGTTTCCTAGAGACCTACTCAATCCTTTGGGGAAACATCTGGGTTAACAAAAATTTTGCCTGTGGGCCAGAGTGCTCTACATTACCCCCTCTGTGTGCTGGCACACAAGGAGTTTGATCCTGCAGACCTCCAGAGGGGTATGAGACATCTCCTTTACATCATCTGTGTTTGGAAATTTGGATTTACTTTTTATTTAGTGCAAAGTTCTTCTACCTGAGACTTCACAATATACGTCAGTGGTGCTGCCACAGAGGTAATGAAACAGCAGAGCCTCCTCTTTGAGCTAGGGGAGCACTTGGGTTTGTTTTAGTACAGTATGTTTACCACATATCGTCAACATTCTGATGTAGCATATAGCATTTTCATACCAACACAAATCTTGATGGCAGCTATTACATTACTGGGGTTTGTGTTTGGTTTTTTTGGAAAAGAAAATTGCTCTCTAAACCAAAACAACAATAATGGTAAGAAATTTGAAGGTAGTCCAAACCCAGACCAACAGACCTATTTTGGCATCACCAGCTGCCATGTAAGGGCATGCAGGGAGTGTGTGCAGTAGGTGGGACAAATATCATCAGAATAGCCACACCAGCAAACCTTAATAGATGGGCTGAATACTGGAAAAATATGTGACTTTCTTCTCTCACAGTGATTTTCAAAGGGAACATGTGTTGAACAAGATCCTAAACATCTCACTATTTTTAGGCACCTGGAGAATTAACCCAGAGTAAAGATCCTGACCAAACTGCAGGGAGCTCTGCTCTGAGAAAACCCATGTGTTAGAAGTTCAAACAGCTCTCTTGGATATTTGGTTGTGATTACGACTGTCAAAAATCACATCACTGTTACTTGAGCAGAGGGGGTAGTTGTGAACCCAAATGTAGCTTCTTGTTGCCTGGAAAACTGTGAATCCTAGGAGTTTGGTAAATTTTATTGGGGGCTAATTTCTTATCCAAAAGCCCACAGGGCTGAATGACACAACTTCAAAATAACTGCAACCTCTGCTGGTACTTCTTAGAGCAAGTTTGACCCTACGGTGGGGGCACAGAAAAAATGTAGTAATACTTGGCTAAAATATCTCAAGCAGTGAAGCCTGTACAAAATTCCTAGGAATCAAGCTGAGTTAAAGGAGAAATGAATAATATTCGATTTATGGAGCCAGAAAGGTTAGGCTGGTCAACAGAAAATGATTTTAAATCAGTGAAGATAGTTTCCTCCCTCCACATATTTGTCTTGAAGAGGCGTGTAGAGTGAGCTGTCGGTTTAATGTAAGCAATTGCAGATAAATGCCATCAGACGCCGAGGCTGCGGAGGAGAGATCAACTTTGTTTCATGAAGCAAAACCAAACATCAGTGACAACAACAAAACTGCCAGCAACAGGACCTCACCCACACTAATAAAACTCTGCCGGGTCCTCAGTCTGTCATCTAGGAGGAAGGGGTCTTCCTCCAACCTTTGCTTCAAAGGGATATATTTTAACCAGGGGCAAAATGCCTCTTGGGTTTTGGACTGGGAGGACTCTCTGGTATCATATTTGTTTTCCTGCCTGGCTGTTGGTCATGTTGGTCACCTGGGTGGACCTTGTATAAGTCATCTCTTTATTGCCCATTTAATGCCATTACTTTTCTTGGTTGTTCAAGTCCCAGTTCTGCTTTACTTACCTCATTGCATCAGGAGCTGGGTGAGCTCAGAGAGACAGGCTGGGTGACTGAGCAGGACAGCAATGGTACTCAGTCCCAGCAAGTGGTGGATAGCTAATTATCTGGTAGTTTTTAGCATCTAAAAATCCTTGTTGTTGCCGTTTGTCCAGGTCAGAGGAGAAGGCAAAGTAGGGTGTTATTTTTGACACATTATTTTGTCACTCCTGTTGTCTCTGGGCCAGTGAAGGGTCTTACTTTTCCAGGCTTCAGTGGAACTCCATTAGGAGAAAGACAGCTCCTTCCTCAGAAACTACATTTTTTTTACCCTTCGCTCTTCCACTGCATATTCTCAAGGGCTTAGCTGATCACCCCATGGGTGTGGTAGGAGAAAACTGATAACTATGCATACCAGGACTCATATTCAGAAAAATATTCAAATATTTGAGGCAGATGAATTGGAAACATATGCATCTCCACAGAACTGAAAACCAAAGCAGAGTTGTTTATCTGCTGGATTTTGTGTACTACTGCTGGCAAAGAAATCAATGATGAATGTACACTATTGAAAAAAAATGAAGTGCTACTTCAGGGTTGTCCTTACAAATGCTCTTTTTCTCTCCAGTGCAATTAACCAAATGGCACAGACCTCCAAATAGGCAGACAGTGAGGCTGCTATATTCAAGTAGATGGGTGATGGCCCAGGAAAGTGTGAAAGTCCCAGTGAGAAATACTAATTTCAGATGACACAAGCTTTGAGCACCCGGACAGAGATACTGAACACGAGAAGAGCACAGCTGTCACCTTCAAAACAAGGATTTACCATGCTTGAATCTGGGTGCTCTCCATCAGAGGCAGCTTCGTTGCTCATTTCAAATCCTTGGCCCAGAGAGGTAGAAAGGCAGGTGTGTGATAAAAAGAGACATCATAGGTTCTGCCTGAGAAATTGTCACTTGCTTTACATGCATCCATGGTCATCAGCTCACAGTTGAAGAGGGGGGTCTCAATGTCCCAACCCTGAACCATGACCAGACCCAACAACAAGCAGCCTAAGCAGTAAGAAAAGCAACAAGCAGGTGGTTTTTTCATAAATGCTACCATTTTCTTCAGTTAGTTCCTCAGA
Source organism: Thinocorus orbignyianus (assembly GCA_013400375.1). NCBI lineage: Eukaryota > Metazoa > Chordata > Aves > Ciconiiformes > Thinocoridae > Thinocorus > Thinocorus orbignyianus. The sequence continues at coordinate 136,127 of VXBW01008524.1, forward strand.
GTGTAATGAATGGGATAATAAGTGGTGTCAGGACATTTGGATTTTGTGTCCCATTCCTCTTTGTACGTGAAGCTATGTCTTTTAGCTGAGTTGAACACTCTGTTATGAAGGCAGCATTTTCAATTCAGCTGCCTGGAGAAAGGGTCCGGTCCCAGGGCAGGCTTGGGAAAAGGTTAAGCCACCACCAGCAACTCATACAACACAAACACCACACCCACAGAGATCAATCATAAAGAAGGTGATTGCGGTGGTGGTGGTGGTTGGCCTGATGACCCTGCTTGCAGGACAGTTGTGATTTGTCCAGCTGACTTTATACATGTCAATTGAATTCAGAACCATCAATATAAAGCATATGGGATATACAAGCGTTATATAAATATAAATGCCACATGTTCCACCAGCAACATCTCCTTGCCAGCGTTTATTTTCTATTCTGTCTTCTGATTTGATTCCCCTTCCTCATTTTTATTGTCAGCATGTCTGGACATTTTTTGTCAAAGTTTCTGAGACTTGAAAGCTTTATATTCCAAGCTTTAAGTTCACAGACTCTCCTCCTGATAAAGCAGATAAACATCTGAAGCAAAGGGGCGTCTGCTAAAAAACAGCCCCGCCAGCCTGGGGGCCTCTGAGACCAACTTAGCTGGATACAGCTGGAGAGTCTGGGAGAAAGGGACAGTCTTGGTTCAGATAAGATTTTTTTTTTAACCCTATGAAACAAATCTTCAACTGGAAAATACAATCCATACTTGACATCTTCGGAGGATGGAAAATGTACAGCTATGACTAACTTCATGACTGTCTCATTTTTCCCTCCTTGCTGATTCTGTTAGGATGGATTTTTTCAGAGAAGACCTGTGAGAAACTGAGGTCTTGTTCTCAGTGAAGTGTCGAGATCAAAAGGCATGTGATTTTTTTTTCCCCTTTTCTTTTTTTTTTTTTTTTCCTTCTGGTCTCAAAGCAGAGAGAGAAGACAAGCGATGAAGGGGGAAGTTAGTAATGAAGTTATTTTGCACACACGCAAACACACACTTTAGATCTCAGTGATGCAAACCAGATGTTCGCTGTCTGACTCCTAGGAAGACTCTAATTTAACTCATCCAAAGTTGAAGAAAATATGAAGGCTTCTATCATACTGTTGCCAAAAGACGATAGGAACTATGCACTTGTATCAAATATAGTTGTTACAAATCAATCCTTGGTTGGTTGAAATGTTTTCCTGAATCAGCTGAAATTTTTGAGACCCCGCTATTTTTTATAAGAAAAGTGTTTCACTGAAGTTTTCTTTTTTCTGAGGCAAGAGTTCTCAATTTCTCCTCTTGCAGTTCCAGGTCTGAAATTTAACTCTCTTTTAATCAGCCTGATGTCCTCAGTTCAAAAATAATTGAATTTTCAACAGTCGCATAGCCTAACTGCATTGACCTCTCAGTTGGGAGCTACTGCTGGATGCTCATTTGCTTCTGTAGTGCTCATTTGGGTCTGTACTGGCCTCTGCCTCTGGTTTGGGTTCTAGGGTGTCTATATAGCTCATATGGTATTATTTAAGCTCCTTGATTACACACGATGCAAATAGAAGGATGACAACTCCAAAATGCGGTTTCAGTAATAATTTTAAAGTGAATAAATGTTACAGTTCATTTCGGGATTCCTAAGGTCACTCTCATCATCCTCCAAAATCCAATAACAAAACCTTGCAAGTCAAAGGAAACCAAAAGCTGGGTTTTAATTTAAGAACATATTGACATATTGATTTAAGGTTAGTTTTCCGTTCTCTGGTTGCCAATAGCTATCACATTGCTCTTCAGAAACAGACCACTGTCTGGTTAGCCTTTTGATGTTGCTGCATCATTTTAAGTGAGATTCACATTCCCGAGTTTTGCCATGTAAGTATCAGAGGCATCCCCACATCCCTGGGATTTCTGTTTGGCCAGGTTAGTGTTATAGTCAGTGGGGAGAAATAGGCACTTTGGAGACTCATTTCCCTTATTTTAGATATCTTCCTGAAGAAGAGGTGGTTTCACCCTATTTCTCTTTAGATGGATAATGTAGGCTCAGTTGATAAGTCAGATATCTGCATTGGATCAGCTCAATCTCACCCTTTCTGCCTCTATGAAAAAATCAATTCATGTTCCATGCAAAGTTCAAACACATTAATTCAGGAGTAAGAGGTGTCCCTTCCTCTCTTTGAGCACCATGTAGTGGTCCCTCATTAGTCCTCCCATTCCTTGTCCACTCTAGCTAAACAATCTATGAAGACAGGCTGAGAGAATTCGGGTTCTTCAGCCTGGAGAAGAGAAGGCTCCAGGGAGATCTTATAGCAGTCTTTCAGTACCTAAAGAAGCTACAGAAGAGATGGAGAGGGACTTCTTATCAGGGAGTGTAGCAATAGGATAAGGGGAAAGGGTTTTAAACTGAAAGAGGGGAGATTTAGATGAGACCTTAGGAAGAAACTTTTTGCTGTGAGGGTGGTGAGACCCTGGCCCAGATCACTCAGAGAAGTTGTGGCTGCCCCATCCCTGGAAGTGTTGAAGTCCAGGCTGGATGGGGCTTTGAGCAACCTGGTCTAGTGGGAAGCGTCCCTACCCATGGCAGTGGACTCTAACCATTGTATGATTCTATGATTATATTCTGCTTTAAGCAGTTGCAACCATTATCTTGAATTGCAATTTCCCTGCCTGAAGGCAGAGGTACAACCTTGATGCCGCTACTTTTATGAAAGAGCTCTAAAATCTACATGAAACTTCAAGGGAAGTTTGTCCAAAAGACCTCGGTCTGTTCCAGCCTCTGAAAGATGGCTGGAAGGAGGCATTTCAGGTGCTCTTCATGGGGTCCAGGGTGGCACTGGATGGAGATGGTTTAATCCGTGCCTTACTCACACCCCTTTCCCAAGCTGGAGACACGGGCGTGCTCCTCAGCTGTGGTAGGTCTTCACATGAGCGTGTCATTCATTTCTGGGAACCGTGTTCCTGGATAGCTAGAGATGCGTGAGAAAGGACTAAAGAAGTTAATATGTAAAGCTTGGCACGGAGATGACTGAGGAGGATCGCAGGATAGGAGTCAGCTGAGATGCGAAGGCTGTGAACATAAAAGGAAGTGAGGGGTTATTTATTGAGCTGTGCCAAGAGGAGATAGCACAAATGGGATGAGGCCCAACAGAAAACGTCAGCCTGGCTTTCGGGAAACTGGATGCATTTTTAGGATGCCCGGAGTGAGGATTAAATAAGCAGTGCGTTATCAGATAAGATGCTGAATCATGAGAGATAATCATGATAAAACATGGAAGAGAGCTCCAGCCTGGCAGCTGGGAGCCACGGTCCTCTCCCTGGCTTTTTCATCTCTGTGCCAACTTTGGGAAACCTGCTTCTTGCCTTCACTCGTTGCCTCATTAAGCTGTAATTTCTTTGGGAAAAGACTTTTGAGATTTGTTTTGAGTTTTGCAATGCCTACCCTGAGGAAACTATTTTCTGGGTGCTATTTTAATGACACCAGTAAGTAGTCTTCACCAGGGCAAGATTTACAGGGAGGATTTCTTAGCATAGCGGTGTTTTAGGTGCCTAAACTCTCCTGGGCAGCTCATCCTGGATTTGGATTTATCATCAGATGTTGTGCACCAAGGACAAGGTTTATGCTCCTGAGCAGACCTCTACCTAAGATAGCAAAGAGAAGGAGGACAGGGATTTATCTTCAGGCTCTGAAGAGGACCAGTACACCCAGTGCTGATCTGGTGGAAGGCAATTCTCAGCGTTCATCACCTTTCTTCTTTGTGCTACCTGAATCCTTTCTCTCCCTTTAAACTCAAGGTGACCTCAAAGTGTTCATGGAAGACATGATGTAGAATCATAGAATTGTCTAGGTTGGAAGGAACCTTTGAGATCATCTAGTCCAAACATGTTGGATCCAAATCCCTCCTCTCCCTCAGGTGACTTGAAGTCAAAGCTTCTTCCCCAACATAAGAGTGTCCTCGCAGTATGCTAAAAGACATACCGGCACCATATATCCCCCCTGTTGTTTTGTGGGGGTGGGCCAACATCTGGATGTCTTTACCAGACCAGAATCTGGAGAAGAGACAGAGAAACTCTGGTTTATGAGCTCCACTGGATTTTAGGAGTAAGCTGGGTATTGAAAAGTGGATGCCAAGACTTAGGCAGCCTTTTTCATACCACCAAAAGACTATCATAAGCTGCTATGGAGTGCTACTACTGGAAAGAGAGACAAAGGGGATTTCAGGCATCTTTAAGGTTCACAAGCAGCTAATTGAAGGATTTTGGCATTACACTGGTGCCAGAAGTAACAACTAGGTGCTTAGTCTTTTGGTGAAACTTAACATTTAAACTTTAAAACTTCCTCTTCCAATTTCTTGAAACCGAACAGTGTAAAGAACTTCCAGCATGTTAAAAGAAAATTCCCAGTGAACGGAGAAATTTTAGAAACAAATCAAAAATGAAACAAGAGCAGGATGTTATAGTAGCAATAAATACACCAGTGGTTTTTTTTTTTCCTCTCATAGCAATCAGCCTCTGCTGGGAACTTAGCCTTCAAAATGCCTGCTGGAAGGTTCCCTGGCAAAGACCAAGCAGGTGAAGTGCTTCCAAGCTAATGATCTGTAACAGATAAGAGCAGGAACTTGTCTGGCAAAGAGACGACTCCTTTGTTTTTCCTCCAAAGGAGCTTTCAGAGTAACATTGCTGAGTAACCACAATTCACATAAAATATTTGCTCTCTGGGAAATGAAGCTGAGATAGTCTCGAGTCTGGCAGAAAATCCCAATAATCCCCCGAGAATATGGGATGTGAAGGGGAAATACCATTGGCTCCGCATTTCAAAGCAGAGATAAAAACTCCCCAAACTACGGTTTTTCCTTTAAACAATATTTGTAGCCTTTAATGTAAACTCTTCGCGTGCAGTCTCCTTGCTCTGAATTTCTCCCCCGCACATGTTGTTCCTGAATTTTTTGCAGTCCTTAAATGGCAGAGAGGACAGAAGGTCACGTTCCCTTTGATGGGTGCGTGCATGTGTGTGTGCAACCTGCTGGCAGAGCTGCAATAGCATTGGACACCGCATTGTACAGAAATGTACTGAAATCGGATCTTGCTACAACTGAGTATCATAGAAAGATGTAAGCAGTGACAGTTTTGCTCTCAAAAAGATAACAGTTGATATCTGTAGCTCGTTCTATCTGAAGGGAGCCTACAGGAGATCTGGGAAAGGACTCTTTGTCAGGAATTGTAGTGACAGGACAAGGGGTAATGGTTTTAAATTGAAAGAGGAGAGATTTAGATTAGATACTAGAAAGAAATTCTTTCCTGTGAGGGTGGTGAGGCACTGGAACGGGTTGCCCAGAGATGTTGTAGTTGCCTCGTTCCTGGAAGGGTTCAAGACCAGGCTGGATGGGGCTTTGAGCAACCTGGTGTGGTGGGATGTGTCCCTGCCCATGGCAGGGATGTGTTGGAACTCAGTGATCTTGAAGGTCTCTTCCAACTCTAACCACTCTACGATTCTATGATTCTATATAACAGGCCAATGAGATGGATGAATAAGCATGATATGGAGTGAGGGGAGACAAGATAATCAGCAAACATACTAAGGTGTGTTATATCACCTGCTGAAAGGCCATTCAAGGCTAAATGTGGTTCTTGGTTGTCTGTAAGAGACCTGTACTTTAGACCTCGTGCTGGAAACGAGACTGAGTCCTGAACTTGAGTCCTGCTGGCAAGCCATGGGTGGAGGGCTTGTCAGGCACCACAAGCACTGAAGCGGGTAAACCAATATTAGCAATACATTTAAGATCCAGATTAAATTATTTTATTCATTTCTGAACTTACGCCAGATTTTGACAGAATTTGCCAGACAGTTTCAGTGGGAAGCTTTGGGGCAGGGGATGAAGGTAACCACGAGAAGGCAGTACTGCAACAACCCTGCCCAGGACCCTCCAGAGGTTTAGTCTGGATGTGAGAGCAGGGATTCAATCTCTGCTTTGACCATGGGCATCACACCCCCTCAGACTCTTCTGACACAGGTGCCTTTTTTACCATTGTTGTCCCTGGGGACAGCCTTTGATGGGGATATCCTCCCCATGCTCTGTAAACTTAACTGCGGCAAATTTATTAATTTTTTTACCCTTTCATGGCGGTTAGAATTACAGCATATGTAACTCCAGGTGAAAGGAATGATATAAAGTCCTAAGGAAATGTTTGAACCTAATGAAAACAGCACAAACCCCTCCCAGTTCCTCTATCCTACTGATTTCAAAATATACCAGTTGGCTCACATTGACCTAGGAATGACTGCCGGGACAGATGAATGTATGGGATATGTGATGTTTCTATGAATAACTGCTAAGATGCAAGCCAAGCCTCTTCTGCTGTAAATCATATTCATAAATCAAGGAAAGGGGAATTGTGAACCCATTCTGATCCTAGCTCCTGGTCCTGGAGGGAGGTCATCACAAACTCAAGGATGTGATGGACCAGTGTGTCCGCGCTTCTGAAATTCTTGAGTTCTCTATTGTTTCAAACAGGATAAACATTTTTTTGGCCCAGAACATGAGCTAGCAACGTGTTTTTCCCCAGAAGGAACAAACTGTAAGTTGTAATCTTAGATCTGAACATTCCTTATTAGCCCATTATTTCATCCGTGATAGCACTAATTAAGGTACACATTATTAACAGCATGCAGGAAAAAACAGGAAAAAACATATCTAGTGTAACATGTTTAATCAGGGCCATGTTTAAGTCAAAATTAAATGTTTTCCTTACAAATACTCTTGTGCAAATAGGAACTTGCCCAAAGGAGCCTGTGCCCTGCATTATATGGGTGATCAGGCTGAAACATCAAAATGATCCACCTGCAGATCAGACTTGATTTTACTAGTGTGACTGAGAAAGAAGTCATGACTGGACAGTCAGAATCACCAGACTATAAGCAGATACCTGTCCTTTTCTGCAGCCTGTTAGAATAGTCATCTTGGATGAGTAGGCAGAGACATGCTCTTCCAAGGAAATAGAGTTGGCCCAGTTGCTTTCAACCATTGCTTAACATAGCTAATAAAACAGCCACAAAAAATAGGGAAATGATTAAAAGGTGAAATTCTGTAGAAACCTCAATTCCTGGCATTGCCAGGGAAACCCAAGGTGGGTGTTCTCCAAGCATAACTTCCACAGGAACCCACCATCCTGTGAGGAACAAGGGAGAATAAGCTGTGGCAGTGAAGACAAGTAGATCTGAGGAAGGGCACTACACAATGGGCTTCCTCTTGGTGTTGGGTACAGCACCTGAGGTTTCAAAAACTGAAGATGGAGATGAGTCAGATGGTTCTGGGCTGTAAGGGTCAGTTATGCTCAACATCCTCATTCCTGGAAATCCCATGAAGAAGCTTCTGGAAGGTCCTGCCAACCTCTCAGGGTCAAACTGGTATAAATGAGAGTAAAATTTGACCTGCATGTTTTTTAGAGGTCTCTTTTTGTAAAGAGGAAAACCAAGAATAATTAAATATTCTGAATCGAGTTCTACAACAGCCTGGTTTCCAAATGCAGAAACACTACCTCCACTTTGGCTCACAGAAGCAGTTCACATACTGAACCCTCAGGGCCACCATTTGAGCTCCCTGCAATTTCTTTTTTTTTCCAGCTGGGAACTGCCTTTAAATTTTTCTGTCGGTGTTATTTATATGCATACACATGTGTACCAGATCCTCAGTTAACTAATTTATAGCCACTAAGGAATGCAAAGAGCAGTGTGCCACTATTTGCCTATTTGCACTTGAAGCTGATTTTTTTGTTAAACAAAGTTTGTCCTTTCTTGAAAGCTGTGACATTGTTCTCAAATTGAGCTGCCTTATTATTATTATTATTACTATTATTATTGTTATCATTGTTATTATTGTTATTATTGTTGTTATTGTTATTTATAGTGTATGTCAGGGAGGCTGGTAATTTGAGTTCTGTTCTGCTTCATTGCTGGGTCAGACCTCAGAGTCAGAGTGTGATTTTGGGATGTTCCCATGTGATTGTCAACTTGAAGGGGATGACGTTAATTGTCTCTTCAATGACCAAACAGGCGGGGTTGGTTTTGAAGTCAAAGCTGTGTTGTGTGTGCAAGAGGGCTGTGTGGTAAACCAGCTCATCAAAACCTCTATTGGTTTGGGATCAAAGAAAATGGTGTTGTTTGTAATAACTTGGAGAACGATCTGTGGACAACGTTTGCTGGAAATGAGTTTCTGAGGAATATGAGGCTCCTGTATTTGATTTTTTTTTCTTCTCTTTGGCTTGCTTGCTTCTAATCAATGCTGTAAGTGTTAATGGTTTGCTTTGTGCCAGCTGAACTTAATAAACTCATTAAAGTAGTCTGAGGGATAATAAAGCTGTGTGGTCTGGAATAGCTGAGTCAGGTCCCTTAGTAGAAGGGGAGGTCCTCGCTTTACCTTGAGTGGTGACAACAGCTGCTGATGTGGTTGATGGTTGAAAGAAGAGGTAGGTGGATCTGGGACCTTAATAATCACCTATATGCTTCAGAGACTTGGAGAAGACCTGGCTTCTGCTACCAAGTGACTGGGATTCCAGAGAAGGGGATTGCACATCAGAAAGATTGCATCCTTCCACTGCTGAAGGGGTGCTAAAGTTGTGTCCCCACCTAGAGCGGTGTGGACCAAGGTTATCAGTGGTGGTGTGGGATCTGTGGCCTGAGAATTTTGCTTAGGAGCATGCAGTAGCATCCCATAATGCCTATGCCCCTGGACACACACCCCCTCAAGGAATAACCACTTCGGCTTTCCAGGTGACAACTCTGGTTTAGGCAACCTCAGGCTCATACCTGACTTCAGATCAGCTCATAAACTCCTGCCCATCTTTAGGAGAGATCCACAATAAGTAGGGACTGAAGGGGAAGCACTGTATTGTCTCCAACAGCACTGCACAGCCAGCAGAAGAACTGAACTGACTCTGCTCTCCATAGGTAAGAGAAACCACAGGACCAGGGGCAATCCTTGTGCAAAGAGGGGACTGTGAAAAAAACATTGGCCTTTTGCCTAGAGAAGGAAACATGTTGTGTTTTAAGTGGTGTTCTATTCAAGACTGAAAAGAACGTGCTCTTGATGAAAGCTTATGTTCCACGTAACACAAGCAAGGAGCCTCTGTCTGCATTTGAGGAATAGCATCAGTTTCCAGAGATAACATTCAGAAATAAGCAAAGTTAATGGAAGGAAGCTTTCCAAATTCTGCTATTTCTGTTCTCGTTTTGTACTAATTTCTTTAGTGAGCACCAGGTCTTGGGGAGGGGTGCTCTTGACCATGTGCAACTTGATAGTCCTGTCAAAGCCTTGGTATCACTAAAAATCAGTGATGTATAGAGGACACAAACACTAGGAAAAGGGTAAAGGATAAAGACAAAAATTTATAACATAAGAAAACATAAAATCATAGATACAGGATCACAACTGAAATCCACACTTACAAGAGGAGGAAGATTATGGGAAGCAGCAAGGCTGGAAGAGACTTGGGAGGTTGCTGCCCAGATGAAGGTAATCAGCTGATGGCATTTCACAGTGCACAGGTGGGGGAACCATGAGCTTTGTTTTGTTTCTGTTCAACAATGACTGTCTCCGGAATGAGGTACTAATTTTCAGTCTCTGTTTACACAACAACAAACAACATAACCAGGCTTGGAAATGCTCAGACAACTGAACCAAGGATAATTAAGGTGCTGAAGTTTGCCTTGCAGTGAAAGTCACAAGATGGTCAGACTTTGTAGCTGTCAAAGCTGGAGGAAAAAACATGTCATGATCAGATTCTTACAGCTCTTAATTCAGAGGCTGATTTAGGATAATTTGAAGTCTTAGAGTCAAAAGTAGATTGAGACCGAAGGTTGGATCTAGACAAATTGAGTTTTTAAATAAAGGCGTGCAACAAGTCATTGGAACAGCTTTTAACAGGGAATGTGGTTGAATTTCCATTGCTAGCAGTTCTCCAGATCACCACAGTACATTTTTCTCCATTTCAAGCATGAATTAACTGCCAGAAACCTAATGGCCTGTTACGCAAGAAGTCAGACAAGACGATCACCATGGTCTCCTCTGATCTTACAGCCTATGACTAATGTATCATGTGTTTGTTCTCTCATTGTCTCTGGGGGAGAAGGAGATGGAGTGGGCTGTTTTGTTTTGAAAGGATTATTGAGAGTTTTTAGTGTACTGTACTTATTTTAGTGGAGGGAGGTCAGAAATGTGTGTTGTAGTTGGAATGGAGAGTTGCAATGTTTGTGGAGGATCATTGTTCCTGTGGGAGCTTGTCCCATCCTGGCCCCTGAGAACACTCTGTATTTTGTCACATTTCTATTAGAAAGTGTTGTGATGCCAGAAGATTGAGATGTTCCCAGTCCTGGAGCTGTGGATGGTCCTTTGCCAGCACCACTGAACCCTTAAGAACTGGGGTTATGACACTGAGCTGTAGGAAACTACTGTGCACAGGAGAGGCGTCTCATACTTCCATGTCTGATGTAACATGCTGTGGTGCTTTGGACCCCATGGAAAGAAAACCCATTGCTGATTTAGAAGATTTGTGTTACTCCTCTGCTCATGCACAGCTTTTCTTTCAGAGACAAGGAGCGATTTACCGCCCATTGATGCCCGCCAAGGGGATAGCATTGGCCCTCTGAACTCTGTCAAAAGTTCAAAGATGAGCACCAGGGCTTCTGAGTCACTTTTCAAGTATTGAGATAACTCATAATATCACTTGCAATCAGCCAATGATAACTATCTCACTGTCATACATCCAAGCTGTGACTAATCAAAATTATTTTTAAGGGAAAAAAACATTTATCTGGGACAACAGCTTTTATTACTTTATTTTTTAATAAAAACTGACATTGCTTTACAGCAATGTTTAATGAAGCATGTGAAGGGAGCCTACAGGAGAGTAGGAGGAGGACTCTTTGTCAGGGAGTGTAGTGATAGGACAAGGGGTAACGGTTTTAAATTGGAAGAGGGGAGATTTAGATGAGATATTAGGAAGTTGCTGTGAGGGTGGTGAGGCACTGGAACACGTTGCCCAGAGAAGCTGCAGATGCCCCATCCCTGGAGGTGTTCAAGACCAGGCTAGACGGGGCTTTGAGCAACCTGCTCTAGAGGGAGGTGTCCATGCCCACGGCACGGGGGTTGGAACTCAGTGATCTTTAAGGTCCCTTATAACTCTAACTGTTTTATGATTCTTTATCAGCCTTGTTGCTCGTTTCTTCTGCAAGAAGAAAATATACTATACATTTAGTGCATACATATATACACACTATAGTGTATATATATACACTATATATACACTACATGCTATATTCAATCCAGGAATCGCTGAAAAAAAGGGAGGTGCAAAGTTTTGTAATTATACAGCCAGTCTTTACTATAATATTAAGCAAAACAATACTGTCACTCCGTATAAAAGTCCAATGGACCATAGTAGTGAACAGAAGAAGATCACATGCACAGAAGGAGTGAGGTGCCTCAGTCCTCTGAAGCAGTAGGGACTTGGGTTTTTAGGAGTCTTTTTAGGTCCCACCACAATTAATGAGTCCAAAGTCACAGACAAAGGAATACAATCCCTGTTTGTTCATCCCAGCGTGTAAAAAATAGCTGCTGGACTATTTTGGTTGATAAGACCTTAGATTTTTGCTATGGAGGCTTTAAAATTTATTCAAACCAAAGCACAAGAGCTGACAAGCCTGAGACTGAAAAAAAATATTGGATTCTTATTTTAGATATAAGCTTCTTATTTTGTTGGCCAACAGTGAAAATAGATAGACAGTGAGCATTTGCAATTCAAGGCATTGGGTTTAATCTGTAATCTCTTGCTGAACAAATCAACCCTCAACGCTTTGATGAGCAGAAGTTTCCCACCAGGTTAGGAACTGGTTCACCATTTCTATAAAAAAAATCCCGTCATTTGCCTCCAGATGTTTTTTATACACACAGTAAGACTTTCTCTGAAAATCTTGCACCTCGTTTTAGGGATAATGTATGGTGGAATGAAATGTTCAATAAGAGGAACAGAAATCAGGATTAGGACCAAGAACTCCTGAGCTTTATCATTGTGAAACTGCTCAAGAAAAGGAAATCCTGTTCCCTTGAATTCAACAGCAAAGTTCCACCCTCTTCCTAGAGGTTACACATTTTGACAAACTCATTCTTGACAGGTGCTTTTACCTTCCTCACCAAAGCCTTCCCAGTCTCAAAGTAAGGGTTTTTCTGTGAATGATCAATGAGAAAGTGCAGGTTCTTCCTTATATTAGGCAATTTATTAAGATGTTGTTTTGGGGCTGAACTCCGTGGGATCTATTGTGTGTCCCAAGTCCACTGCAGCCAGCTGCAATTGAGGTGCTGAGCTGTATTTTGTAGGGGCTGAGGGTGCTCAGCCGTTCATGAATTTGCAGTTTTGAGGAAAGAGGTCAGATAAGAGAACTGACCATGACAAGTTCAAGTGGAAATCATAGAATGGTTAGAGTTGGAAGGGACCTTAAAGACCATCTAGTTCAACCCCCTCTCACGAGACCAGATTGCTCAAAGCCCCATCCAACCTAGACTAGAACACCTCCAGGGATGGGGCATCCACAACTTCTCTGGGCAACCTGTTCTAAAAACCTAAAAAGATACAAGCTCAGAGCACCATAGAATGAATCATAGAATGGTTAGAGTTGGAAGGGACCTTAAAGACCATCTAGTTCAACCCCCTCTCACGAGACCAGATTGCTCAAAGCCCCATCCAACCTAGACTAGAACACCTCCAGGGATGGGGCATCCACAATTACCCTGGGCATCACATCCTGTTGTTCAGTTTGATGCGGTGCTTAGAGCATCACATCCTCTTGTGCAATTCAGACCAAAGTACGTCCTTCCCAAGAACCATTATGAGTGTGTTGGAGCAATATTTCTTTTTAAATCCCCTGTCCTTTGCAGTGCCCTTTTACAGATGTGTTGTGAGATTGATCCTGATGGACTGGTGTACACTTCCTGACGGTGCCAAGAATTGTAAAGTGCTTTTCGTTTCCTTTCTCCCGGCGCGCTCCCGTGTTTCTGGTGAACAAGCTATTGTAGTTCACATGACTCAGGTTTATTCAGCGCGCTGTCAGACCTGGAGTGCTGTCAGACTTGTTTATTGCTTTTACGCTCTTCCAGGCCTTTTATAGGAAATCGCAGAAAGCTGCTATTTCACCATGTACACCTCTCGTATCAACAAACCGCTGAGTAACACAGCCCTCCTTCCTCTGCGTGGCAGCTTGTCGTATAAAATTTCACACGGCTTACTCACATTTCTGAAGCTAGCCAGTTTTACCTGCACACATGAAGCAGACCTAGACAAACTGACGCATTTTCATCACATCCTACACTCAGATTTGGTAGTTTGCACACCATTCTCAATTCTCGGACCATGGAGACACAACAACAAAGTGATTCAAAAAGGAAAAGTTCTTAAAATGTCTCTGAGATTTTTCTGCTAGCCAAGAATCACCGTGTTTGGGGCAAAAGCTTCCAAGCAATGTCAGTAATCACTTCGGATGTGCGAATCTTTAGAGTGTTGCTCCTTCTTGGAAGAGACAGTGTTGAGATAAAGTAAAGATTTATTTTTCAAGGGGGTTACAGAACCTTTCCCCAGACTTACAACAAGATTTGTGCAGCTCCTTTGAGCTAGAATGGAATGATGCTCCTCATCCCCTGTATGATCCCTCTTATCACTTGCAGGAAAGACGTTTGAAGAGTGGGTTTGAAGAAGGGGCGGCTCAGAAGTCTGTCAGCACATCTCTGCTGACCTTTACCAAAATCACTGCTGAGCTGATGTCCCTGTGCCTGCTCTTGCTCTAAGCCTTCCTTGGCTCCACAGGGAAATCCTCGTGCTTAAATCTCCGCTCGTGTCACAGCGGAGTTGCGCTCTTGCACATTAAAAATGTGCACAAGCCAAGTACCAGAGCTTGAGCTGACAAAGCTGTAGCTTCTTAACCACCCACTTGATTATATATAGCTGTTTGCCTAAGGGCTTTCTTTTATTTTCCGACCTCCCGTGCTGGTAGTATTTATACACAGATTTAACTTTATGTATACAAGTGTCTCATGTCAATTAGCCCACTCTGATAAATGAAGCATAGCATATATATATATACATATACATACATGTTTGCAAGAAGGAAGCTTTGATCCTGTTTATATCTTTCATATCGCAAAATAAAAACAATCTATGGTCTGTAAATCCAGTCTCTATGAAAAACTCATCTTTTCACATCATTTTACTGTTGGCCTACGATATTACTGTTGCTGTGGGACACGAGCCCTGCTGGAGGAGTGTCTGAGGGCTTGAACCAGCCAGTCCTATGTAAAGTTCCTTCTAAAACCTTTACATATGAATCAAAAATGTCCAGAGTTCAGACCCTGAGGGTAAATTTTGCCACATTCAGATCAAAAACCTTGCCTTACTGAGGTCAGAACTTTACCACTGGTGTTTGGCTTTGGGTTTGTTGGAAAAAATAAATGCCAAGTTGCCAACTTCTAGTATAAAGTTAGCATGGTACCACACTTAGAAATGAGGTGGAATAGGGGGTATATTTCTGTTGAACAACATTACAGGGTGGGGTGCTATTCCCAGAAATCACTGGGATTTGTAGCTCAAGAGGAACCGTTCACCTCAAACTGTGCAAATGGTCACCCATTTTCTGAGAAGACTGATCTACCCCATCCCTGCTGCTGTTATAGAGAACTATTTAACATAACGCTGTGGAAGACAGAGAGAGAAGAGGATCTCTGCATTTGATCCCTGATTGGGCATTTTGATGAATGGGTAGTTATGGTTTTAATTCCTTTTACATAAACGCAGGAAAAAAATCTTTGCCTTCTCCAAAGACTAATTCTATGAACTGTGTCAACTATTACGTGCTGCACTTGTTTATCCATTCAACTTCACTGTAACAGTATGGTAAAAGGTGACCTTCAGTCTATTTTTTTAACTCAAGCTACCACAAAAATGCAAATAAATTTGAAATCATCCCACTAATTGACTAACTCCTGCTCACTCAAAGCCAGACCGTAACATCTGTTTGAAGATGACACCAAGTAAGGTGGGAGTGTTGATCTGCATGAGGACAGGGAAACTCTGCAGAGGGACTTGGATAGATTGGATCAATAGGCCAATGTTAATGGTATGAGCTTCAACAAGGCCAAGTGCCAGGTCCTGCACTTTGGCCAGAACAACCCCATGCATGGCTACAGCCTTGGGGAAATGTGGCTGGAGAGCTGCCTGGCAGAAAAAGACCTGGGGATTCTAACTGACAAGTGGCTGAATATGAGCCGGCAGTGTGTCCAGGTGGCCAAGAAAGCCAAGGGCATCCTGGCTTGTATAAGAAATTGTGTGACCAGCAAAAGTAGGGAGGTGATTTTCCCCCTGGGCTCAGCACTGGGGAGGCCACACCTTGAGTATTGTGTCCAGTTCTGGGCACCTCAACACAAGAGAGATATCAAGGTGCTGGAGCAAGTGCAGAGGAGGGTAATGAAGCTCGTGAAGGACCTGAAGAATAAGTCTTATGAAGAGCAATTGAAGGAGCTGGGATTGTTTAGTTTGAGGAAGTGGAAGTTGAGGGGGAAACCTCATCACTCTCTACAACTACTTGAAAGGACACTGTAGAGAGGTTGGTGCTGGTCTCTTTTCACAGGTAATTAGTGATAGAACAAGAGGGAATGACTTCAAGCTGCAACAGGGTAGGTTTAGGCTGAACATCAGGAAAGAAATTTTCCCAGAAAGAGTGTTCAGACACTGGAATAGGCTGCCCAGGGAGGTGGTTGAGTCACCCTCCCTGAATGTGTTTAAGAGTCTTTGAGATGTGGTGTTGGGGGATACGGTATAGGGGAGAACTTTGTAGAGTGGGGCTGATGGTTGATCCCAAGGGTCATTTTCAACCTGAATGATTCTATGATTCTATACTCTCACTTCTCAACACTTCACAAGTTTACATTTTGATGTAGGATGTACATGGAATTTGGCTCCTGATGCAGTCTGAAGTAGCCCACCGTGATTTATAGTCACATAAGATTCTGGAGAATGTGCAATTTTCATTTTTGCATTATCCTGTCCTCAAAACTTCCTCCTACTCCTCATCTTCTTGCTGAAACATCTGGTCTTTAGGCAACCAGAAAGTGTACTGAATTATAAACTGTGAGGTTACTCTTCAACCTCACGCATTATCACTCAATAGCAGATATCAGAGACGCTTTACTTCTAATAAACATCATATGCATTGCAATAGATTTGCAGAGCTTTCTCCTTTTCTAGTAAGCAGGAGATACCCAGCTGTATTATCAAAACTGCAAATATTTGAGACTAAATTGCACAAGATGGGCTTTCTCTTTGAACCATGTTGGGGGGATTTGCCGGATTAAATATAGATGTATGTGATGTAGATGTTTGTGTCTGAGCTCCCTTTTTTTTTTTCTAGTGGAAAGGAAGAGGCGCTTTTAGAGACTGATTGTAGAAGAGTCTGACCTAGAAACCAACCTTAATTCCACACAATCCTACAGAGATACAGGTTGGGAAGGTCCTGAAGAGGTCACTTGTGTCCCCACTCAGTCTCCTGGGGTGGATCAAGTGCTTTTGAGCCTTCCTTAGCAAGTGTTTGTTTTTAATAAAAGGGAAAGACTAGGTACCGCGTTGGCTTCAGTAGAAAAGCCACACACAGTTGGCTCAACTCTACACTAATTGATGAAATGTTAATGGTTGGATCCGACACATTTTATTTTGGCTTCTGAAAAGTTATTTTCCTGCTTTAAGTTGCTCTTCTACTAGTGGCTGTGGAGAAAGAAAAGAATCTCTGAAAAACATCCTTCCTGCCCCAAAATACGGAACATCACTGCTTGGTGTCAAGACTCCTCTGGAGGTGCCTCTGTCTCTCTGTTGGCTGCAGCCCAACACTGCATATTTTGTGCCCAGTTCTAAGTGTGATGAAGTGAGATGGGATGAACCTGACCATTATGAGGCCAGGACTCAGAGGCCTGATCGGAAAAAATTGTTGGTGAGATGACCTTGAAGGTGTTCAGATTCCAGATCAAACTGGTGCCAGACTTAAACATAAATAAATAAATAAATAAAGTAGCCTCTGCTGAATGAAGACTTAACAGGCCTTTAAAATGGGTTTCTGCAAAATGTGAGCCCATAGAGTTCAGGTGGAGGAGACTAACTATATATAACAAAAATATCTGCTAGTGACAATCTGGCTTCCTTAAGTTCCTGACTTTGATTTAAAGGTGACGTGAAAATTATTACAAGGCTGAAACCAAACGGGAAGAGCTAAATGACCAGAAGACCATCAGTCTTCTCCCTCAGCTGCTGTTATTATCCTTCCATCTGTGCCTGATGGATGAAGTACATCTTGAAAATTCAGCACTCCTCTCTGATGGCAGTAAGGAAAAGTGTTTCTGTCATTTGCAGAGTACACCAGGATATTTTCTAGGTGCCCAAGATCGTAAGTGCTGCTATTGTCATATCACAACCTTTAATGGGTATTTAAAGGGACTGCTTGGGTAAGCTGAATTCACTGCATTTGAAAAGCAATTTGAGTTCTGGTTAAAAAAAAAAAAAAAGAAATTGGGAAAAAAAAAAAAACAACAGAAAACCATTTTTCTATATGGTGAAGTGAAAGGCTCTTCCTAGGAATGGTGTACTTCTTTTCTCAGTCTCAGGGCTGAAAATTCCCCATTCTGATTCTTTCAGAGCTCCCAGGTGGAGCCACACTTCTTTTTTCAATGATAGAGGTGCACTTACAGTCCAGAACCTCAAAGTTAATGCCACTAGCTTTGCAAAGTACATAAGAAAGTAGGAGAGTAAATATTGGGGAAAGGAATAAGAGGACAACCATCGCATAAATAAAGAAATTACCTAAGTGTCTAAGACGGGATTTCAGATGACTGTTTGTTAATCATTACGTTATTATGCAATTTCTATATATCGTTAACAGTCTCCCTTTGTAATCTTCATATTTTTCTAATATAAGATTCCTTTGATGACAGTCCATTTTATTACGCTTGGTGATGTTTCTAATTACCAGTGTCAGTGTGTCGTTACTTTTGCTGTTATTGCACTCATTAATGATCTATGAAGATTTTTCTTTCCTTTTTGATGTTTTTCCCAGCTCAACACATCATGAAACAGACAACACTTTTCTGTAATGGGAATTATTATTTTGAGAATCAATCTAATTTTCCCAATGACTTTTTTTTTTTCTGACATTTTCCCATTTTCTATCGAAGCCTGAACACATGTTTGTAATCTCTCTTGGTGTCAGAGTTCTGTCTACATGTTCTGGAAAGTCTGAGAGCTGAACTGCACATTTTCCAATTGCAATGATGCAATGATTTATACTGGATCCTTTCAAGGCTGACTCTTAGTGCTTTTGATGTGCTCAACTAGTTGTACTCAAGCTTTATCAGGACTTAGGTCGGTCCCAGATCTCCTTCCAGTCTCAAGCAGTGAGAAGTAAAGGAAATATTTCAAGTGTCAAATGGCACATCTTCAGGGTGTAATCCCAAAACTAGAACTAAATAAATCTAAAGTCATTGGACGAAATATCGAAGACATATCTGCTAGGAGTCAAAACTGGGAACAAACATTTCTAAACAAAGACAATAGGTCAAATACAGAGAAGAGATTATAAGGAAAGATGAGTAGGTTTTTTTACACTGTTTATAAGAAAAAAAACCCACCAAATACAATGTTTTGGATAACTCCTTTAAGAGAAAAGCACAAACCAAGTATGGAAGCATAGATCCAATCTCAGTTCAGCCTTTGAAATGCGGATCAAAGTTGTCTGCGCCATGGAGGCGTCAGCTCTGCTCTGTTTGTGCTTCTTGAAGGCATCTGCTTTGTATTTCATCAGGACTACTGCAAAATTGCTTTCAACTATTAATTTACAGTGACTTTTTTTCAGAAAATGAAAGACATAAGTGGCAGCTTATTAGCAAATGAACAGTTCCTAGTTCCTCACTAAGGCTGTGTGTGCTACTCTGAAGGGTGACTGTCTCTGTCTAAAATTGAGCTGATGGACTTATGGTTGGTGAAGATTACACCCATCATACATATTGCTGGTTCAGTCACCAAACAAGAGACTAAGGTTGAATCAACTTGAAATTATGAAACCATTTTCTGTTGGGGTGTTTCAATAAAGCAGTTGAGTTGAGCTGTACAATTTGGTGTATTTGGACCAAAAATCAATGGAAACCAAGGCTTGGTTTGTGTTCCATTCATGAAATGGAAGATAAGAAACAGATCAATATCAATCCCAGGGAAAGAGAATCAAAGAATCATAGAATCATTTCACTTGGAAGAGGCTTTTAAGATCATCAAGTCCAACCATTAACCTAACCCTGACAAAACCACCACTAACCCACATCCCTCAGCACCACATCTGCCTGGCTTTTAAATGACTCCAGGGATGGTGACTCCACCACTTCCCTGGGCAGCCTGTTCCAATGCTTGACAACTTTTTTGGTGAAGATTTTTTCCTAATATCCATCCTAAACCTCTCCTGGCACAACTTCAGGCTGTTTTCTCCTGTCCTATCACCTGTTCCTTGGGAGAAGAGACTGGCCCCCTCCCCTCACTATACCCTCTTTTCAGGTTCTTCTTTCAGAATGTCCCTGGAATAGAGATCAAGGATTCAAATCCCTTCAAGTCTCTTCTAAGGAAGGGACACCCACTTCAAAATTTTAGGGATGTCCACCCTGGTAAGTACCATTGACTGTGCTGAGGTAGGTGGAGAATGCAGGCAACACCACAACTTCTTCCCTATCAGGTAGTCATGGTTAAGAGATTTATAGGATTGGTAGCTCTTGAATGTGCTTACACCTCGAAGATTTGCTTTAATTTTTAGAAAATGATTGGGTCACAAAAGCCAGTTTCTCCTTCAGTGAGCTCTCCTTCAGGAGTTTCCTTTTCCTTTTTTAGAGTTCCTGGTACCACAGCAGTCTGGGTCATACATGGGAGGTTGAAGATGGGCATTGAGATGTCCTGTCTACCTTCCTGTACCCTCTTTTGGCATGGGATCTGGATCCCCAGAACACTGCCTCATGGCAGCAACCTCCATCAGTGGCATCAGAGGAGCTGTCAGATGTGTCATCATCAGTCATCAGTGATGTCAGCAGCTTCATACTGGCTTTCTATGGTTATTCATGCAAATTTTCATGTTGAAATCTGGCAGGATGTACAGTCCAGCTGCAGCCATGGTTTCAGGTCAGCCTGATAAGGGTTTTTTTAGAAAAAAGAAATAAGATCTCCTCAGCCTTGTTAGAGCCATGTGTCTATGCAGTGAAGCCTCTCAAGTCTGCAAAGTTGTGTGATCAAAGTTCCTCTCTGCTTCCTCTTCCACTCAGTTCCAACTGAGTAGAATAATGCACAGTGATCCTTCCCTTGATTTTGCTGAATGAGATAAGATGGAGTCACGTATGTGGCTCTGGGATTGTGTTGGTAAGTTGGGTTAAGTCATCAAAGCCCTCTGACTGAGGTTGTTATTTCTCCACATTTCCATGGTAACCTCTCACAAACTGACGATACTTGACCCTTATGCAAGACGCTCAACGAAGGCCGTATGCAACCCAAATGCATATGATGTCTTGTTCAAAAACTTTCTACAAAATAGCCATGGTTGACCCACTGAAAACTGCCTTCTGCAGTTGGAATTCAGGATGGGAGTCTTTTGAAACTGGATTTTTCTATCTCAGATGGAACAGGCTAAAAATACATATCCATATTCCAACTTGTCATATATTTTCATGCTGTAGCAGTGTGTGTGGCTTAAGAGATCTTAAGTAAATACTGTGTAGGTTCAAGCACTGATTTTTTAATATTTTTTTCCCCTTCTGCATGAACAGTGTCCTATTGTCTGGTTTTAATTTGTAGTTCCCTTCGTGCTCCTTTCGCTTCCTTAACGGGTTCTCAAATTTCCTGTCTGACTTGGCAGTGGTGCCCTGGCTGGAGTCTTGCTGCCCTCTGCTTGGATACATCACCAAAATCCCAAGTGGCCCTTTTTTGGTTATTCCACCAATTAACCTTATTGTGAAGAGCAACCTCTCCAACATGCACAACCTTTTCATCCTTGAGATGTTGGATAGCTGTAATTTAGACATATTGGTTAGTCTTTAGGGCACCTATTTCTCTAATGTTAATTCCAGATTGTTGTTTATTTCTACTGGGCTGGCTAAAGCTGCCAGATTTTAGAAATCGGAGCTCTACAAACAGTACAAGCAACGCAAACAATACAGGGATACGAGCAAGTGACTGTGACTCACAGCTTCTACATTCAATTTCCACCTACACTTCTACACTCAATTAACTCCTCCAAGGCTGAGTTTCAATAATTTACAAGAGTCCAGTAATTACCTAGCAGTGCAGTGTTTTGGACAACTTAAGATTAAAGGTGCTTAGGTATTCGAACGCTGATAATTAATTTGAATGCTGTAAATCAATGAATAATAATGATTAATTGGCTGTGATTTCCATTATTGCCTAGTGATGACAGCTGCTTGTTCTTCTCCAGACCTCTGCCCTCCCAGTGATACAATCCATGTGAACTGTGATCCAAGCCAGAATTTATGGGAAAATTGAACATGAGATCCTGCTAGTTCTGCAGCAAGTCAGAGCCACCTGAACCAGGAGTGAGTGTGCAGCCAAAGGGAACCTATCCCAGAAGGAAAGATATTTGTTTTGCCTTGCAATCACCACTGGTAATTGGGTAGAGAGAAAAAAGTGACTGAAAAACACCACAATGAAGAATACTGTCCTACATGCTGCGTCCTCATGCACCCCACACTGGTCCCCTAGGTCAGTCAGATTGCCCCTGCACCACCTGGCACTTGGCAAGTGAAGGCTGGAGACCTGAAAGCACCCCAGGAAAAGAGTGTCTGCTACCTTGCATGACCTCTGCCTGCACCCCAGCTGATTTCTTATGCCCCTTTGGCCATATCCCAAACCTCACAGACGGGGACAGTCCTCCCACTGTGAGAAATATGTAATATTTGGCTTGTTAAATCGACTATCGCTTCTGCAGCTGATAATGAGGGAAGTGCTTATCTGCTAACCAGTCCCAGTCAGGAGCGGGCAGCCAAAGAGTCTGCATGAGTAACGTTGCTGAATCAGCCAAAAAAGCCCTCCCCTGGGCTGCTGAACGGCCTCTCTGCACCCCTCCCAGACTATGTCCCCTCTCCAGGACACTGAGCAAAAGACTGTGGTCTTCTTCCAGGCAGCACATGAGCCTCAGTCCTGTCCCATTTACCTCTTCATTTTGCTGGAGCATAACCATAATATTGCAGAGGCAATGAAAAGCCCAGGGAGGTCTGGGTCACTCTTCCTCACTGGTAAGGAATGGACCGCACCCAGTGCAATCCTTAGGCGGGACACCAGCTGATTTGTGAGAATGGACTGCAAAGCTGGCTCCATCATTACTTGCTCGTTCATCCACAGGCACCAAACCTAGTTCTTCAGTGGAGCATTGCTATCCTGCAAAAAGCCACAGCTTTCTCCAGGACCCTACAGGGAAATGTGGCTGCTCATGTTGACTCATTATGCACGCTGTAAAGACTCATCCCTCACATCCCAGCTGCCTGTCAGACCACCTTCTGAGTGTAACCTGTGCCAAAGCCAAAGATTAACACAGATGCACCGACCAAGATACAACCCTCTTCAGCTTGCTGCAGCTTCCCTACAGGCATGAGGCATAGCCAGAACATGATTCAACCCACTGTGGCTGAATAGAATCATAAAATGGTTAGAGTTGGAAGGGATCTAACTACCCTGCCATGGGCAGGGACACCTCCCNGGACTCCAGAGCTGGAGAGTAGAGGAGTAGAATGACCTCCTGTGACCTGCTGGTCACACTTCTTTTGATGCAGCCCAGGATAGGATTGGCTTTCTGGGCTGCCAATGTGCACTGCTGGCTCATGTTTAGCTTCTCATCCATAATGACTCCTAAGCCTTTCTCTTCAGAGCTGCTCTCCAGCCAAGGAGCTCCAAGGAGCCTTTCCTTCCCCACGCATGGTGCAGGGCAGGCAGCCTGGGATTAGGTCTCCTGGGTTTGTGATGTTAGGGACAATCTTTAGACCATTCCCCAAATCAGACATGGTAAGCCCTGCTAACAGTCTGTGCTGTCCTTTCTGGGCTTTCTCTGTGTTGGATAACAGCATCACTGAACACCAGAGCGATCTGTTTGGTTACTGAGTCATCACTGCCAGTGCAAGTGGACTGAGGGACTGGCTGATTCCAGTTTTATTAGGTGTTTTCCTAATTAAATAGCGGGTAGTGCTGTAGGACAGCTACATCATCTCCTGGCTCTTCAGACTTTGACTTCACTTTGGGCTTTTCAGCATAGCAGGACACTGGTAAGGCATGAAACAGCCCTGTCTGGGGTTTATGTGCCCATGAAAGCTCTTTGGTGGAAGCTGTGAGCTCAGGCACATGAAGCCATGCAGATCCCAGCCAGAAGCTGGCTTGTGGCCGACCAACTCGGCGCTCAGGTGGAGCAAATATACATCTGTCTGCACCCGTCTGTGGAGACATACCCTTGGGGAGGTCAAAGAGAAAGACAGAGCTGCTGGGGAGGGTTGCCCAATGCCTTTCCCCAGAAACATTTTCCCTGGCACAAGTCTTGTCTGGAGCAACCCTCCTTGGGGGCTTGTTTCTTTAATGGAGGAATGTACTCACAGCTTGATATAGGGTTGAGTTATAAAGACATGATTTGTGACACATGCTACTGCGTGAAAGGAAAACGGTAGCACCGAGTAGCCTGTGTCTGGGGAAAGCATAATTTATTCCCTACCACTCTATCCAAGAGCATCCAGAAGAGGCAGCAAGTCTGCTGCCAACCCCCCTGGTTGGTTTTACTAGTCCATCCCTCTTTCCTTCCCTCCATTGCAAGGAGGAGCTGCTCTTAAATGCTACACGAGTGTTACTAAACCAAAGATAGGTGCTCTCTCTCATAAAGTCCTAGTGGTCCAGCTCCCTTTTGGGAGCCACATATGGGTTTTCTCGACTGAAGGAGAGGAGGAGGGCATTCATCTGACCATCAAAAAAGTACAAGGAAGCCTCAATCAGCCCAACTTTGGACAAAGAGATGATTAGTCTGGATGCTAAACTGGAAGCCTCAAGTTTATCTCCTACCCCAAGGGATCTGGAGACATGGGGAATGGCTGTGGGAAGGAAATTCAGCAAACGTGCCTGGGGGTTAGTGCAGAGCCTTGTGCATATTTTCACCCTTGACCAGTGCAAAATGCATTTTCTTTCAAAAATGGGGTCTGAGGTACCGCCACACACTGCAAGACAGGAGCTATGTGTAAACAGTTATTTGCTGCATGAGCATACTGCAAATGGAGTCACCTTGCTTGATTTCTCTCTGTGCTTGGAGGGAGTTATGCAGGTCCTTCCCATCTATGGAAGGAGCCAGGTTGGGCTTCTCTCCACCCATTTTTGATTGCATTGGACTGCAAGCTCTTCAGACAATTTTTGAAATACACCTAGTGTGGTCCTGATCCCTGCAGGACTCTCAGTGTGGCTGTCATATGAGTAAGTGCTCACCTGAGGAATGTAGAAATATTCTTTCTCCATGTAGTTCGAAAGAGTGCCTCGACTTAAAAATGAATTTTATTTGGGCTCAGAAAAAAACACCAGCCTGACTTAAAAGGAACTTTCCAGACTTATAAGATATCAGTTGCTGCTTTGAAGCCTCTTCTGTGGGTATGCTGTGGATAACACAATCCACGAGCTGATGGATGATACAAATACTTTTATCTATGCTTGGTGATCCAGACCTTGACATGGTGGAAATCAACAGCTACAGGAAAATTGGAAAATTTTAAAAAAACCATACATCTCTCCCATGGAAATTTGACCTTCTACCTTTTAAGTTGGACTATGGGTTTTTTTTATGCCGATACTATGAACAGTCAAGAATAGACATCATTTCCCCTTGGTCTCCATCCTGTTTTTAAGAACAATAGCTACATTTTTGACACAGTGCCAGCCCATAATTCATACTTGCCTGCATCCTTTAGAGCACAGACTTGGCTGATATTATAGTATTTTGTTGCATTGAAATGACTGTTCCAATTTGAGCAGATTTTTTTTCTTCTAATCAATAATCTTTCTAAAAATTGTAATGTTATAGGCGTAATAAACAAGGAAGAGAGGCCTGATCTCTTGATGAAATATGGGTGTTTAAATTCCTTGACCTGATCTCCAGTCCATTCAAAAACAATGCAGTTCAAAAGTTCAGTTTTGGATCAAACTTCATTGGGTTCATGTCCTGTTTGGGACAGACAGCTTGAAACATATGACAAGAATTCAGTGCAGAGGGAGAAGGTGGCAGCAGTCACAATGGAGTAGACAGAATAGCTGGGGATGAAAAAGGAAGAAATGCAAAGGAAGAGTGAATACTCTGCACAAAGCCTCACTTTTGAAGGTGTCTCCAGCTTTCACGCAGGTTGTCTTCTGTGCACAGTCCAAAAAGTTTCTGAGTACATCAAACCTACTGAGCATCACCTGATGTCATCGCCAGGCCCATATGGGTTGTTGGTACTATTTGTAGAGCAAAAACTGAGTGTCAACAGCAGCAGCATCATCACTGGTGTGAATGAAACTGTCCCACCTACAGGCTGCTCCCAAGTAGGAGACTGGATATGCTGGTTAACCTATCCTCGGAGAAGCAAGCAGATTTTTCATTTGCAGAATAAGAAGAATTCAGGCACTCGGGCTGATCTGAAAACCCTCTAGGATAATTGGAGTAATCTCAGAAGTCCTGAATAATTCACATTCCAACAGCTGTAAGTCCAAACTGATGGGAAAGTGTCTGCTCCCTTCCCCGTGCATAAAGCCTCTTCCAGGAGTCAGTCTCTGCTGGGTTTCCTGGGTTCAGGATTGATCCTGAACTTGCATCTACGCCGCCACTGAGATTGTAAAAATCCACCCAGCGTTTGCCTTACATTTTCTATATGTTTCTTCCTTCTTCCCTGCTTATTCAGAATGTTTAAAACATCCCTTTCTGTTTATATGCTTTAATTCCCCCCCTTCCACTGTGAACCAATTCTCATAACCTTTCTGCAGAGGTCCCATTTTTCACACCTTTCCCAGTTGCTGCTGCATCCCCTCTGAACTCTCTCACGGTGTCTGGCTGGAAAACTTTGCCAGGTTCCGTAACCTCATTCTTAAGACAAAGTACCCGGGATTCTGAGGAGTGCATCTGGGAGCTCTTGCAAAGCAAGGCAGCAGAAAGGGGAGAGGAGCAGCTGCCATGGAGCTGAGCCTCCTGACCTATTAAATTATCCCTAGTCAGGATGTAAATGATACTGGACCTAGTCTCAGCCTGTCCCATTTGTCAAGTAAAATGTGAAGACGGTTGAAACTACTTCACAAAGAGGGAGAGGTATGGGGAATTGCGAGGGCTTGGCTGGTGAACAGATTGCAACCCGAGCTCATTCACTTATGGCTGAGACAACTCCAAAAATCAGCTCTCATTTAACCAGAAAAATGGTTGCCGTTCCTTCCCAATGCAGATAGTGTGTTGTGTCTTTATTTCTAATTTGTGGGGGAATCTGAAACAATACAGTGGAGAAGCAAGGGACATCACAGAATCACAGAACTGTTATGGTTGGAAAGGACCTCTGAGACCACGAAGTCCAACCATACACAAAAACACAACCCTCTCCCTACAATCTCAGCCACTAGAGCACACCCTGAAGTGCCACAACTACACGTTTCCTAAATACCCCAGGGATGGGGACTCCACCACCTCCCTGGGAAGGCTGTTCCAGTGCCTGATCACTCTTTCAGTAGAGTCATTCTTCCTAATATCTAACCTCAACCTCCCCTACTGCAACTGCAGATGTTTTTATCTGGTCCTGTCATTATTCCCTTGGGAGAAGAGGCCAACACTCACCTCTCTACAACCTCCTTTCAGGTAGCTGTAGAGGGCAAGGAGATCTCCCCTCAGCCTCCTCTTCTCCAAACTGAACATGCTCAGTTCCCTCAGCCTCTCCTCATAGGACTTCTTCTCCAGACCCCTCACCAGCCTGGTGGCTCTCCTCTGGATACACTCCAGCACTTCAATGTCCTCCTTGTAGTGAGGGGCCGAGAACTGATCACAGCACTCAAGGTGAGACCTCACCAGTGCCAACAACAGAGGCACCATCAATTCCCTACTCCTATTCCATGCTGTTGGCCTTCTTGGCCACCTGGGCACACTGCTAGCTCATGTTAAGCAGGCTGTCCACCAGCACCTTCAGGTCCTTTTCTGCTGGGCAGCTTTCCAGATCTGGATGGCTGTTTGCAAAACTTAGCTGTCTCAGCTATGGGGTTTAGGCCTTTATTAATTGAATAAAGCTTTTTTATTACTATTGCAGGAGGAAAGTTAGGGGGAACTACTTATCTTGTTTGATACAAACAATGCAAGATCTTTCTTTTAGATAAGACTTTATTCTCATAACACCTCTTGCGTAAGATGAAAATCCCAGCAGGCGAGTTGTGAAATAAGAAGTAGAGAGGAACAAAACAAAACAACAATACAACATTTGAGCCATGAGATCCTGAAAACATTGCTCCACAGACGGCAGTAAGTGGTTTGTTTAACTCCACAGCACTCAGGTACTCTGCTAGGAGACATCTGAGAATCCTTCATGTGGGTGAGCCCAGAGGTCTCCTGAAGAGCAGTAGGAAGTGCATGATGTAAATCAAATGAAGGTGACACATTCTGTGGTGCACAAACACGTGATGTCATTGAACTTTTATTGCATTTGCTCAAAAGGCTCCGCGTGAGCAGTCTAAGGAAGCAGGAGGCTGGAAAAGCAATTACACCGTGGGAAAAGAAGAAAAACAGATAACATGACACTGGATGTGCACAGGCAGAGAGTTGTGCAAAGCCTTCTGGCTGAAAGCTGGTCTTGATTTCTGGTTTTGATTGTTCTTTAAGAGGACAGACTGACATTAGACTGCAGAGAGCAGATCTAATACATCAACCAGTTAAAGCAAAGGTCTTAGAGCGCCTGATTTTCAGACTAATTCTGTCTTCAGCAGTGTGTTTGGCTGGTTGCCCACAAACTGGTGTTTAGTTGCCTTTGAAATATGCTGAGGTATGCTGCCTGGCCTCCGGCTGATGTTCAAGAACAGCTTGGTTTCCTTTCTGTCCTGTATCATACCTGCAAACTAGGTAACCCAAACCCCAGGAAAATCCCAAATGGCACTAGTTTCTTGCCGCAGACCAAGCCAGCTGACTATTTATAGGCAAACAACTCAAGTCTTTGGTTCCGGGTTAAGATTAAGCTTTGACTTGTATCAGGTACAGTGTGGCCAGCAGGAGTAGGGAAGTGATCATCCCCCTGTTCTCAGCACTGGTGAGACCCCACCTCGAGCACTGTGTCCAGTTTTGGGCCCCTCACTACAAGAAAGATATTGAGTGGCTGGAGCGTGCTGAGAAGGGCAATGTAGCTGGTGAGGAGTCTGGAACACAAGTCTTGTGAGGAGCAGCTGAAGGAGCTGCGGGTGTTTGGCCTGGAGAAAAGGAGACTGAGGGAAGACCTCACTCTCTACAACACTCTGAAAAGAGGGTGTAATCGGTGGGGGTCAGTCTCTTCTACCAAGGAACAGGCGATGAGACAAGAGTAAATGGCCTTAACTTGTGCTGTGGGAAGTTTAGATAGATATTATAAAAAATTTCTTCACCGAAAGGGTTATCAAATATTGGAACAGGCTGCCCAGGGAAGTGGTGGAGTCACCATTCCTGGAGGTATATAAAAGATGGGTAGGTGTGGCACTGAGGGACATGGGTTAGTGGTAGAGATGACGGTGTCAGGTTGATGGTTGGACCCAGTGATATTAAAGGTCTTTTCAACCAAAATAATTCTATGATTCTAAGATACTTAAATGTGTCTAGATTTAGACATCACCATGTGAGCTGCTGGTTAGTGTTCCTTTTGCAACTAGTGGAGATACAGCTAATGGAGGATGGAGACAAGTTCAGTTCATTATGTAGCAGGACCATGGGTCTCCCAGAAACCTGAGCCACAGCCTCCAAACCCTGTGGGTGTAGATGACATAACGGAATTTCGATGTCTGTCAGGGAACACAGATGTCATAATCCTTCATGATAACACCTGTCTTTTAACCTTCCTTTGTGACTTAAATGCCTTATTCAGGGCTATAGAGGGAGACAGCACTCACTACTGGTGGTTCACATCCCTACACCTTCCTCATGAAACACAGTAAGTAGAGGATGTAGCAGCTTTTCTTTCTCTTCCCTTTATCAGAGTACCATATAGACTACAGCACATCATGACTGTATTTTATCCTCTGCAGGAAGAGGGTTGCTTTTATCAACATATCAAACAGTATATGAGCATTGCATTTACTTCCCAAGTGTCTCATTTAGGCTCTTCCCCTGTGCCTTCTGCAGTCCCAGTGGTCAGTTTGTTGTGTTATGGGCACAGTTCCCTCCTCCTCTCCCTCCAAGCGCTCCTTACAGGGCGTAACATTCTATAAATTGAGAAAAAATTCAGTATAAATTGATATGGTCCACCAAGCACTCCCTTTGAACTGGCAAGGAGAGGATTGCTTGAGGAGTAGAAAATACCTATCTCAGTAGGAAACAAGATCGAACTGAGAGTCTAGACATGGAATTACAATGGCAGCCAAGGTCGGGCTGGACGGGACGTTGAGCAACCTGGTGTGGTGGGAAGTGTCCCTACCCATGGCAGGGGGGCTGGAGCTCAATGATCTATAAGGTCCCTTTGAACTCCAACCATTCTATAATTCTATGATTCTTTTTCCAGCTACACATTGTACAGAGCTTTATCTAGTAGTGACGCTTCAGCAATATCTACTGCCTTAGGAGACTTGGCAGAGGGATGCTCGACATAAGAGCCCTGTTGGAGCTCACACAGACATGAATGGATTTGTGCCGTCTGTGGCATTTCCGAATATGCCAAGCAACAGATTGTTAAATGCGCAGGGAATTTCAACATCAAACATAGTCCTCGAAGGACTTTAGGCATCAGATGGAAGAATCAGCGGCTGAATAAGGACCACAAAGATTTGGATCTTGCACTTAAATTCCTCAAGTGGCAAGGAAAGCACCCAAGTCCTTTTCTGACCCTTCACCTCACTGGGCATCATTCTTCCCAAACAGGAAATGAGCTTGATTTTTGGGGTGTTAGGTCCAGTTCAGCAATGCAATAACTTGCCTGATGTCTGTAGCAAAACATGAGGGACAGATTAGAGGAAACATACGGTCCTAAATCACATATGTAAGGCAAGAAACATATGCTAAGGTCTGTTACAAAGAGTTCTTTTTTTCCAAGAATAAGCAACAATTAATGGAGTCGAGGTTTTGAAACTCTTCAGTCCATGACTCTTGCCAGAATTTTTTGTTACAACATTTTAAAGCGAAAGGCAGAGGAGCCACAAAACTTGTAAATATTATACAAAAGCACCAATTATGACAGAAGTACTCGTAACGGAAGGAAATTTTACAATAAAAACATTTTTGAATTACAGTATCACCACATAGGTCTCTTCGAGAATTTCAAAAAGTTACTGCCATTATTTTATTTTATATTCTTTCTGTGCTCCAGCACTACTCAATGTATTAAAATGTGAAAAGGTTTATATTGTTTCAACAGGTTAACATTTTATTTTTTTTTATTTTGGTTTGGTTTAGTGATATTTGGGAGGGTTGTTATTATTTAGCATTAGGCAATTGAAACATTTCCTCATCTTGTCCAGAACAAAGATAATAAAAGCAAACTGAATGTTGCAATTCTTTTTTTAATTTTTTTTTGATTGAACGAGAATGTGCTTGCTGCATTAGGAATTACCTAATTCAAGCTGAAACTCTGTCCTTATAAGGACAACGTTTCCCAACTTCACGTTTTTCAGAATCCTCATGGAAAATTTTGAAAAAATTAATTTAAATTTCATCAATAGAAATGAAAAAAAAAAAAAAAAAAAGAAGAAAAACAGAAAAGGAAACATTATGTGAACTCAGAATTCCATGCCCTGACTTGCCTACATCTGATATCATCATCAACCATTTTTGCCACCTCTCTGGACACTGCTACTGCTAAATCTCCTCCACAGCTTCAATGCAGGGGGTAGATGCCACTAACAGACTGTTGCTAAGAAGTTACTCTGCTATCGTACTCCTTACCTAAGTGCAGGAACTTCTTGTTTTGCAAAGACTCAGAGAGTAATTCAGGCTGAAAGAGGACTCCAGAGAGCTCCAGCCCATCTCCCTGATCAAAGTAGGTCCAACTTCAATGTCAGAAGTGATTGCTCAGCACCTTGCCCTGACGAGTTTTGAAAATCTCTAAGGATTTTGCAGAATTGGACCTCTCTCATTATTCCCTCATGTTCAGCCTGAACTTTCCCAGTTGCAACTCTCAGTGACTGCATCTTGTTCTTGAACTGAATACTCCTGGGAAGAGCTGATGCTGTCTTCTTTGTAAATGCCCTTCCAGTATTGGTAAAAGATTTCCCCCTCAAGACTTTCTCTTCTCCAGGCTGAGGAGCCTGATTCCCTCCATCTCTTTCTCAGACACCATATGTTCCATATGCTGACCATCTTGGTGGCCTCTGCTGGACTCACTCCAGTTTGCCAGTCTCTTTCTTGCACTGGGAGGCCCGCAGATAGACACAGTATCCAGGTGTGGTGTTCAATGCACCAGATAGAGGTAAGAAACAACACCTCTTGAGTTTCTAACAAAGCTTACATAAATAAAGCTCAGTATGTAGCTGGATTTTGTTGTTATTAGGGCATGATGTTGATTCATGGACAACTTGTCCACCCATACCCTTAGGTTCTCTTCTGCAAAGCTACTTTCCAGTCATCTTGTCCCTAGACTGGAGTGTTGCATGAGCCTGGGTTTTTTCCCAAAGTGCAGATCTTTGCTGAACATCATAAAGTTTCTGTTGGACCATTGCTCTGATGTGGAAGGTTCCTCTAAAATAGCAACTCTGCCCTCAATACATCGATGACTGCTCCCTTTGGTGTGATCCGCAAACACGGTAAAGGCTCTGTCCCATCTGCTTAAGTGATGTGCAGCCTTCCTTTCCTTTAGTAGTGCTTCTAGTACTTGCTGTCTGCACCTGCTTCTGATTTCATCCTGCCCATTCCTTCCCCATTTGTCTTCCAAAGTCCCAGTTCAACTGTGTTTATTCCCCTCCTGTTCTCCCCACCCCATGCCTCCCGCCCAGTTGCCTGTCCCAAACCTGCTTCTCCTTGATGGATTTCCTCCCTGAAAATGGCTTTCTCTCCTTCTCTCATCTTGTGTCCAGAACCCTGGACCCCCCTTTCCATTTTGTTTTGTGGGAAAGTCAGAAACTGTAGAGAGAAATCTCTTCCGTTGACATCTTCTTGAACGTTTCTTCATAAAGAATACTGGAAAATGTGTGTCTTTGATGCAAAGACCGCTAGAAATGGACAGGAGGGGGAAATCTGTAGAACTGACTTGGCTCTGCAACATGACAGAACAGCCAGGATCACTAGCTTGGGAGCAAAGTGACTCTCCCAGTGTTGCAGGACTGTTCCCTTATATTTGCCAGAATTTTGTTTAGCATCGTGTTGCATCAGCTGCCAAATGTCTTTGCTTGTGAAAGAATGTTGCACAGCCCAATGGGCTCTCCTCGGAAAGTTCTTCTGTGCTTATTCAGTCTTTTTTTCCCCTCCTGTTTCGGTTTCACCCCGTTTCCTTGGTTACTATGTACTTGTGTTTGTCACCCCTCACGAGCTGATGTCCTCCTCTGTCTACATGCCTCATGTATTTGCAGGCAGCTAGCATGTCACCCAGGCAAGGTGCCCATGTCTCCTCCTGCTCCGTTCAGCTCTGCTCTGACTGCCTTTTTGCAATGCTTTTCCCACTCTTCTCTGTTGGATGCTCTTCATTTTCCAGTTACGCTTCTTGGTTACCCATCATGAAGTACTGAACTATACTAAAACCCTCTTCTCTGCCCCATATCTCTTCCATCTTTCACTTCTTCTATTACCCCTCATTTCTACTCCTTGGTTATCCATCTCCTAGGTTTTCTTCTCACCTTTCCACTACAAGAGGTGGGCTGTAGCTTTGCAGATCTCCTCTAACCTCTTGGACTGGGGAGAGGCAGGTAGGTACCTATTACTGCCTCGAGGATTTTCAGCTCTCCACTGCTTGGAGGGAATTATACCAGCACTTTGTTTTCTCCTTTATCCATCACTCACCCAGAGCTCTGGGGGCCTGACAGCTCACCCTTAGGGCTCTCAACTCCTCTCATCCCCCTTTTCTCTTACTTCTTGGCAAAAATCTACTTGGATCCTCACCAATCCCTGACCCTTGAGACCAAAACCTGCTCCAGCTGCATTGTTACTGCATTTTCAGAAAGCTCCAGACCCTAGACTTAATTTTTGGGTTATTCCTGATGGATAATTTTCCTCTTTCACTCAGGTTAATCCACAACAGCAGGCAAAAGATTGTTCTGTGAGTGAGGAGACATTTAGCTTGGTCCTTCTGAGAGCAGCTGGTGGATAGCTTTGCTGTATTTCAGCTCTTCAGATGTTCAACACATCTCTAACAGAGCAGGCAACTATCATTACAGAGCAATCAGTGAAAGAACTATATACACATCTGGACAATCTCATTTTTTTCCAGGGCTTGTACAAGACATGCTACAGAGTCTTGGTTTTGAGAGGAGATGGACTCAGCTTTCTGGAAAATGAGACTTGTTTCAGGATTGGCAAGATGCAGGCAGCAAATTCAGGCATCTGAAAAAAAATCCTTGATCACTTTTGAAAATCTTGATCACATTGCTTCACACAGACAGACAGCAAATCGGAATCCACAGGCAAGGGCACCACAGGGTGGTTGTTATTACAGAAGATTATTTAGTACAGGCGGTTCTAATTTAGGCT
This sequence comes from Thinocorus orbignyianus, assembly GCA_013400375.1. NCBI lineage: Eukaryota > Metazoa > Chordata > Aves > Ciconiiformes > Thinocoridae > Thinocorus > Thinocorus orbignyianus. The sequence goes on from VXBW01008524.1 coordinate 170,039, forward strand.
AAGCAAAGCTAATCCTGAAGTGATGTGTTCCTTACACTGGTCTGCATGCAGATGTATCTTTACACATGTACACAGAAAAGGAAATTGTTTATGGATAATGATAGATGTGGCCAAAGGATACCTCACCATGCCAGGTAAGACATGTTTTTCTCTCATGTGGAGGTACAGGGGATTCAGGCTCTGTGCGGTTTTACTTTTTTCCTTCCCAGACAAGTAAAAGAGTACTGAGTGGCATGGGGAACACACAGGAACAGGAAAGCAGATGCTCTGGGCTCTCGAAATACTAAAAGGCACTTAACGAGTTTGATATTTATCCACCACAGCTGGGCAAGGTCCCTGCAAGGGAGGTCTGTAGCCAAAGGCTCTGGTACTCTTCTGGGGTATTGTTTGGTCTTGGCTTTGCAGGAAAAGCCAACGCCTTTGGAAACTGAGACTTGACTTTCCGTGGATGGCTGACATGAGTCACGACTTGCTGAACTTTTAGGGACTCTTGCTAGGAGTGTTTCTAGTGCTTCCAGTACTTGCATCTACCTGACCCTGCAAAGGATTGGATCGTTTTGGGGAACAAACCACAGCAAAATGTGGTAGGAAATATCTGAATGAGATTTATTGCCCTGACACTAGTTGCATGCAAAGAAAAAAAAAAAAGAAAAAAAAAAAGGAAAAAGTTGCATTGGCTGCATAAATCCTACACTACATATCCTAGAATCCCAGAAGGATAGTCCCTGCATAGCAGCATGAGTTCTCTTTGTATCAACAGAGGCTGCTGAAAGGACTTTATGAAAAAGCAGTGAATGAGGGTGTAATTTTTCGGTTGCAAAATCACAGTAAAAACAGCCTGTATTGTGCCAGCCTATGAGGAGCTAACTGGTTGAAACATCTGAAATGTGTGAGTAATGGCTACACTTGATCCAGGATCAAATACTTTGGCATTTGGACTTTTTGCAGGCATAGAAGCAGCTGGGAGAGGCAAGAGTTGGGCCTGTCATCTGTATACCAGTACTTTCAAAAAACACAGAATGGTTGGAGTTGGAAGGGACCCTAAAGACCATCTAGTTTAACCCCCCTGCCATGGGCAGAGACACGTCCCACTAGACCAGGTTGTTCAGAGGCCCTTCTGACCTGGCCTTGGACACCTCCAGGGATGGGGCATCCACAGCTTCTCTCTGGGCCAGGGTCTCACCAGCCTTATTGTGAAAAATTTATTCCTGACATCTCGTCTAAATCTCCCCTCTTTCAGTTTGAAACCGTTACCCCTTGCCCCGTCACAGCAGGCCCTGCTAAAGTTTGTCCCCATCTCCTGTAGGTACTGAAAGGCCACAGGAACGTCTCCTGGACCTTTCTCTTCTCCAGGCTGAACACCCCTAACTCTCTCAGCCTGTACTCACAGCAGAGGGGCTCCAACCCTCCCAGCATCTCTGTGGCCTCCTCTGACCCTGCTCCAACAGGTCCATGTCTCTCCAGTGCCAAAGTCCCAGAACTGGAGGCAGCACTAGGGGGTGATCTCCTCAGAGCGAAGCAGAGGGGCAGAATCACCGTCCCCCTTGCCCTGGTAGCCATGCTACTGGGGATGCAGCCCAGGATTTTGAGGAATGTTATCATGGAGAGATCACATTTCTCCCTGTTTTTGCCTCTCTTTGCTCTTCTTTTCCTGTTTTCATTCCCTCATGCTTTTCAGCCCATCCAGAGTAACAGAATTAGCTGGAGAGGGCTCATGTCACTTCTCAGTTGCTTCTACTGCTAACAGAGAAGTCCAAATGAGCTGTGCTGCACTTTACTCTTGAGGCTTATTCCTCGACAAAGCTGTTTCTGCTCCCAGGGAAGTCAATGGAAGTCTAATTAGTCACAGATGTTTAGTAATAACAATCACTTCCTTTTGGTAGAGCCAAACAAAAGCAGTGTCAAAACCGTTAATTAAATGGGTTTGGCTCTGTCGTCAGGTTATTAACTAATTCCAGTCATGCCAGCCAAGCTAACACTGGCTCTCAGAAGGAGATATGATCTTACCATGCTTGACACAAAAGGCATGAACTCAGTGGGTGGGTAAATTAGCCCATGTCTGGGCAGAGAGGTCAGCTTGCACACCAAAGGAAAAGTTCACAGACTTCAGCATCGGGCTTCCACCTAATCCCTGGGTTTGCTGCTCCTGCAAATTTCATTCTGAGGGAGCAAGAGCTTGATCCAACGACTTCTGTAGATGTTACACCAGGCCCTAATGCTGCTGGCTGTGCACACGCTTGCCTACATCTTCAGCAGATCTCCTTCTTCTCGATTGGTTGCACTCTGAGACATGGAGCAGCTGCCCCCTGCTTAAGGACCAGAAAGTAGAAGTCTAAGGTGGAGTTTGAACACCACAGAAAAATAGGAAGACATAGCTCTTCATCTGTGGAGCATTCCAAGCTGGTGCTTTAATATATTCACAACCCTGTGCTCTTTTACAAAATTTAAAGGTGTTTTTATTGTACAAAATTCCACAATGAAAACTACCAGCCAGTTTCTTACATAACTGCTTTAAAAACAGAATTATACACCTTTTTGTAGTGTGTTAACTTTGACATTCACTAGCTGGAATAAAGAAAAGTGGAGCAGCAATTAGACTCTGAGTTATTTACCTGGACAGGTTTTGGTTTGACCTCTATTTCTTTCGTGTGCCTTAAATTACAGTTCCTGGTATTAACAGAAAACCAGAAAACCTGATAGAGTTGGAATTGAAGCTGATGAACCCTATTAGTAGGTGAGGCTCCCACTGCTGACGACCTTCTTTTCACTTCAAAAGGGTGAATCCACTGTCAGAGTATGGGACATAATATATGTCAGTGCCAGTTTTTAGCAAAACAACAGGTTGGCCAGGTTCAACCCATCACAGAATGAGGATCTACATAACTTTTCTTGCAGCCAGTCCTCTAGTCCATAATATAGAATTATAGTCTAGAATCTTAGAATGGTTAGAGTTGGAAGAGAGCTTAAAGGTCATCCAGTTCTAACCCCCTGCCATGGGCAGGGACACCTCCCACTAGAGCAGGTTGCTTTTTTTATGGAGAGACAGTGGGCATCCAATCGGAATAGTGGCCCAGGACTGGATTCTCTGTGTATTTTTTCTGAGTTACATCTTTAAAACACCTTTTTCCTGTTTAACCTGTGACCTTTAAAAATGGATATGTTATTCTTTTGCATTGAAATGAAACTGTATGCAGTGAGTTCCCAACAGTTTTCCTTAGAAATATAAACATTTCAGTCCAATGTTAGCTGGTTGAAATTCAGTCTCCAAGATTTTTTCTTTTAAAAAAGCATTCACCCCAGAGATGAATTTCTTCACATTAAACCCAGTTAAATATGTATTGCACGTGAGGGGCAAATTTCTCCTCTTTGAGTTGAACTGTGGACCTTCTGAGCAGATCTGTGTCATGTATGGTGCAGCTGTTTCACACCTGAGATTTCTTCGACACCCCTCAGGGGTATTTATAAATCTATGATTTCATCTACTTCTCATGTCCAGCCCCAGTGGCTGGAGCAACATCCTACCAGCAAAGGGAGGTATCCGAAGAGGTTCCTTCCCCCAAGTTCATTGGTTCCCATGTTCAGCCATGGGTTTTCTAAATGGCAGCTGTGAACACAGGAGACACAAATCATAATTTCCTTTTTTAGATAAATTCTCGTTGTTTTGGAAATCATGGGAGGTTTGCCATCAACTCCAAGGGGTGAAAGTTTCTATTTTGGCCCACCCTGGCATAGGTTTGCACGATTTCAGTTTAAGGAGGAGCTGATCAGTTAAGAAAAAGCAAAGTTCAGACCAAATCAAAACATCTCACGGAAGCACATAAATTTGAGAAGGGCTTTCTTACTCAATTGGTGCCATTTATGACTGTCACAAAAAAGTGATGCAGTTACAGTGCTCAATTTTTATAAAGTGTTTCTGTCAAGGTGACATCACAAATTATCTCTGAACTTCATGAAATGCTTCAAGACCTTAGAGGGCTTTTTCTTTTGGTCTGGTTTAAATTACACGTCCCTCAAATCAACAGCAGAGCTTTACAGCTTCCACCACCATGTAAGCTTTTTATGCAGATCTGCTTACGAATGAAGCAAATGCAAAATGCGGCGAATTCTCCTTTCAGTCCCTGTATCCCAGAGCACTGTAGTGGTGCAGGTCAGGGGCACTTTGAAACCGTCTTAAAATCCACAGTTAAAAATCAAAGAGGAGAATTTTGCCCTTCGTTTCTACACAGCGGCAGTGTAGCACCTGATTTCTTCAGTTTTCAAGGCATTGTGTGTTCCTATGCTTTAAACTGATGGCTAAAGCTTTGCCTGCGGAAGCAGAAAAATGAACCCACACCAATGATGATGACGGATAAAACCAACACAAATGTTAATATAATAAGGAAGTTGGTTTTCTTCAGATCCTCTTTTTCACAGTCTTCTGGTCTAAGGTTCCCGATGTGCATTTCTTCCTGGTACCCAAAGTTCTGAGTGTAGTGGCACGTTAAGTGCTCCACATTGGGGATCTGGACATTTTTGTTCTGGATCATTGATGAGAGCCAGGTGTTTCCACAGCAACTGAGTGGGTTCCCAGTGAGATACAAGTTTTTGAGGGAATTTTCTAATGCTAAAATATTGCTGTTTTGTAATGAACTAAACCTATTGTTCCGTAGGTCCAGAACTTCCAGTGGAGAGTCACTACCCCACTTAGGCAGCCAGTTCAGCTGGTTTTCAGAGAGGTTTAAATGTTTAAGGTGACTAAAGCAAGGCAAGTCAATATTTAAATCTATCAGGCTATTGCCATGTAAATACAGATATTCCAGAGACTTTTCCAGTCCTGATAATGCTTTAACTTCTATTTTCAGTCCTGGGTTCATGGAGAGATCCAAGACAATCAGAGAAGTCTTGTAGAAAGTATATGCTGGTAGGATGCTAAGCATGTTGTCAGCAAGGTACAAATACTGAAGAGCAGGAGAATCAACAAATGACACACACCCGCTTTCCTCTCCAGCAAGTCTTTGCTTGGCTAATCCTGAGTACATGCTGCAAAGGCTGATGTTATTGCTCTGTAGATTAAGCAGTCTGAGGCTTGGAAGACTTGAGAAGATATTAAATTGCAGGGTCTGGAAATGGTTGTTTTGAACATAGAGCTCCTTCAAATTTGACAACGTGCCAGCATCCAGGAACAGGTTCTGTAAAGCATTGTAGCTCAAGTCGAGGACAGTTAGGGAGATCAATGTGCTGTCATAACTTACTGCAAATGTCTGAAGACAGTTTTTACTGAGATTAAGGGTGCGAAGGGACAACATTGATTCAAAGAATTCATCAGGAATGGATTTGATTTCATTATAACTTAAGTCTAAATATACAAGATGGGATAAATAAAGAGAACTTTTATTTCTACTTTGTTTCTGATCAAGAAGACGGAAAGAGGCATCTAGCCATTCGTTTTCCATATGGTCCATTTTACTATGAGGGGATTCAGCAGTGAGCTGGATTAAATTCTTTGACAAATTCAGAGTTACCAGTTTGTTTACCTGGGGGAAGACTGGAAAGTGAAGCAGTTTGTTTTCACTCAGATCCAAACATCGTAAGCTATATTCATCATCTGACTTTGTGGTGTGGAAAGTCTCAATGCTGTTCCTGCTAAGGTCAAGTATCTCCAGCTGCCTGAGGTTGAAATCAGAGATGCAAGTAATTGAATTCATGGAGAGGTTGAGTTTGGAAAGGTTCACTAGAGCCTCAAAAGCACCTTCTTCAATTTCCATGATGATATTGCTCTGAAGATCTATCTCCACAAGACTGGGAGATCCCTGAAACATCCTGTGAGATATCATTATAATACTGTTGTCTGCCAAGGAAAGATAACGCAGTGCTGGAGCTTGTTTAATGAAATACTCAGCCATCCCATTGTAAAGGCTGTTGTGCGACAAGTCCAATACTTCCACCTTGGGTAGAAGTCCAATCCCCTCTGTCCCATTCTGGGCAAGCTCATATAATTGATTGTTAGCTAAATTTATTTCCAGCAAACTCGTCATGTGTGCAAAGACTCCAGGCGTGATGAAGCTTATCTGGTTAGAGCTTAAATCCAGGCACTGGAGGGAAGTGTAAAATGATAATGGCATTTCAGGGATGCTTTGAATCAGGTTTCCAGACAGATCTATTTTGTGTACATTCGGGTGGAGCCCACGAGGGATTTGGTGAAGGTCTTTGTTGTGGCACAATGCCTGTGAGTTTGCCTGCCAGAAAAAGAGAGAAAAGGGTTGTCACGTGATGGATGAAAAACATCTTTGCATGCAATATAAAGAAAACAGCATTCAGCATCTGGGCAGATCCTTCTTCTGAAACACTGATCACACTGTTTTCTCTCAGCGTTGAGACAGCAAGAACAACAATCCTAACACTTTTTCTGCAGTTAACAGCATTCATATAATTTTAAAGACATTTCTAGCTTGCAACAACAGAGACTTTTATCTGCATGTGATACCTACTAAATGTTCTTATTTTTGTACCTTTCTCCCAGGTTCATTTTAACAGTCCTAAGTGAAAGGCATTTTGCCCTCTTCCCACTGTAATCAAGCACTGTTTCCTCATTTTTTTTCCTGATGTTTAATTTTCTCAGCTTCACCCCTGTATTAGATTTTGCGAATTCTACTAACTATAGTAAGTAGTACTTAGAACAGCTCAACTCTGTTGGTAGTATAGCTCCCAAAGCAAGGAGGTGGAGAAATGGATAAGCATCCTGTGTCACAAAACCCATCTCTCTCCTTTTTAACCATACCCTTTGGATATTTAATGGTGTCTGCCTTTTGTCAAGGTTTAGTTGAACAATGCATCTTTAACCAAATGGGTCATTCAGCTACTGAAACATTTCTGATGGAAGCCTCCAAACTCCTTCTCCTTTTACTACCCATGTTTATCATCTTCCTAAGACAACAGTTCCCTTCTTCTTGTGTGTGGAGCAAACCTTACGAAATCACCCACAAAAGACACCCACGACACAACATGGAAAAGAAAAACTACACAAAGCTAGCTTCTGAGAGGAAAAAAAGCTGTGATGCACAGTGAGGGTGATGCCTTTTCAGTCCAATTCTCAGCTGTGGAGCAGAGGAAAAATCCAAGTTTCAAAGTCAAATTCATCTTCTAGATGCATGGCTGTTGAATTGCAGCTAACACTGGATCTGTGTCCAAAGCAAAATTTAGAGTGTGCTCATAAAGAACATTGGAAACATGGACATGCTCATCCTTGCATAAATGTCAGGCTGTATTTTGTTAGTGGAGAACATACAGCAGCGGGAGGAAGTGGAATGTGAAAGGCTTAGGCAGCATTTAATTTACTGGAGGAAAACTCTTGTTATGAATGTATTTGGGTGACTGGGTCACGGACTGTTTGTAGAAAGATCAGAAAGAAAAAAATCTGTTCAATCTTAACTTCTGTGGAGAAGTAGAATCCAGATTCCATGACGCAAAGCTTTTCAGACATGAAAGAAACATTAAAAGTAAAAAAAAAAAATAAAAAAAATTAAAAACATCTGTTTCATGTGAACTTTTAGGTGAATGAAGTGGCAGGTCTGTTTAGGAGAAGTGGGGCAATAGTCAGCATTTTGCAAATCTCTTTTGCATCATGTGAGTTTTGGAGACCACACAAAAATGTGCCAGAGAAGTGCAAGTGCTCATCCGAACTCTAGATATACACAGGCTGCTCTGCAGCCCTTCCCATGATACATCGTTCTCAAAGATCCCAAGTAAATGGCCTATTAAAACCTGAATCCCCTACTTTTTCCCCTCCAACTCACTCACCTAAACCCTAGCAAAATAAAAGAAGGGAAGGGAATTTTCTGGCTTCTTCCTGACATTATTGCTTTACTGCAAAGCCACTGTAGAATTGCTTATTTTGAGCTAGAAAAGAGTTAGGTTTAGCTCCAAGGCCCAAAAAACAGAGCAGGAAGTTTCTCCTTCCTTTTCTGGAAGAGGGAGAAGCCAGGAAGATGCAAAAATCCAGAATAAAAAAGCAGCAGCCGCTTTGCAGACTAAAGAAGATGCCAGGATTCTTTCCACACACTGAGCCAGATCTCAACAAGGGCTGAGCACCCTCCACTCCCTCTGGGCACCCAGCAGCTTAGCAAAGCCCTGATCCAACTCCCGTCGATGCCAACCAGCTGGTTTTCACTGAAGTCGATGGAGGAGAGGTCAGCCCCAGTTCACCACGTATCTTGCAGGATTAGGCCTTTAATCTGCATCCACGGAATCCTCCCAGCAATAAAAGGGACTGATAAAATCTATACCTCCCACTGTCTGCCATTTGTTCCTATAACTTTTCCCCTCCCATTTTTTTTTAAACTTTCATTCCTTTTCACTGACTATTTTGATCCTCACTGCATTTCTTGTCTAGTCTGTTCTGCACCGTCTTTTCTTCCCTGAGGCTCAAACTGCATGAATTTCATTCTCATCAGCTCTAGGAAGAAGACATGAAGCACGTCTCAGTGGGATGGAGCAAACAGCATCTGTTTGCATGTATTTCCCTTCTTCCCACCTCATAGTCCAATGGGCTGGCAGCTTGAGGCTGAAAAAAGAGATGTTTGCCAGTCTCATGTTCCGACTTCATCATCTCTGCTGGTGCTGCCACCCATTTGTTTGAAGTCCATTGGCAAGAACTACCACAGGGTGGGGAGCACTTGGTTCCTTTTGTGTCTGCTCCTATTCAGGTGCTGGTGAAAAAATCACAGAATGCTATGGGTTTGGAAGGGACCTTTGGAGATCATCCAGTCCAACTCTCCTCCCAAGCAGGTCCTCCTAAAGCAGGTTGCACAGGAACTTGTCCAGGCAGGTTATGAATGTCTCCAGAGATAGAGACTCCATCACCTCTCTGGGCAGCCCAGGGTTCTGCCACCCTCAAAGTGAGGAAGTTCCTCCTCATGTTTAGATGGAACTTCCTTTGTACAAGTTTGTGCCCATTTCCTCTTGTCCTCTCACTGAGAACCACTGAAAACAAGACTGGCCTCTTCCTCTTGACACCCATCCTTTAATTATTTATAGGTCTTGATCAGATCCCCCCTCAGCCTTCTCTTCTACAAACTAAAAAGACCCAAGTCCCTCAGCCTTCCCTCACAAGAGACATGCTCCAAGCCCCTAATCACCTTTGTGGTCCTCTGCTGCACCACTTCCCTGTCCTTCTTGAACTGGGGACCCCAGAACTGGATACAGTACTCCAGATGGGGCCTCACCAGTGCAGAGTAAAGGGGCAGGATAACCTCCCTTGACCTGCTGATCACACTCTTCCTGATGCATCCCAGGGTGCCACCGGCATTATTGGCCACTAGGGCACACTGCTGGCTCATGGTCATCCTGTTGTCCATCAAGACTCCAAGGTCTTTTTCCTCAGAGTTGCTCTCCAGCAAATCAGCCCCCAACCTGTAATGGTGGAGAGAGTTATTTCTCTCCAGGTGCAGGATCTTACACTTGCCTTTGTTGAATTTCATCAGGTTTCTCTCTGCCCAAGTTCCAAACCCCTTGCGATGGGCAGGGACACCTCCCACTAGATCAGGTTGCTCAAAGCCCCATCCAGCCTGGCCTTGAGAGTTTCCATCTCTCAGACATTGCTATTGTGTCACCGCAGGGAAAGTACCATGTAAAACAGTGAGGCTGTGATGAAGAGTAAATATGTGAACTAAGGAGGACTCTCAATGGACCCATCAGCTAATCCAGTAGCTCCCTCTTTCTCTAAGCTGTGTTTGGATTTACGCCCTTCTCTTTCCATTGGACCAAACACCCAGAGAAGGAAGATAATCAACATCGACTTGAGCGACGCTGAGCTGTTAATTTATACCAGATGAATATCCCAGCCCCTGACTGCAGCGTGTTTTCTGTCAGGGACGAATTTATCCCAGCCTTGTTGCACACAGCCATGGGTTGTTGGTTTGATGAAAGCAGCTTACAGTGGAGTGGTGGAAACAAGCATGTGTTTACTTCTCAGCAATTGCCCTGATCTGTGACCCATCAAGAAATGGGACGGGGTGAAGCTGCTTGGATTATTGCATGTCTCGCTCAGCATTCATATGAGTATGATACATGGGACCCAAGCTGTCATGTTTACCGTGGCTTCATCAGTCTTCCCTCTCCAGCCAATGAGTCGAGCTATCCAGTCACCTTCCCAAGATCTTTTTATATATACTAGGTCTTAATTTCTCTGGAATTCAGGAAGTGCAGCAATACGGCAGGGTGGGCCGGAATGGAATGAGTCCCATAAGGGAGATGTGTACAGCTAGCAAATTAATTTTTTCCCTATTTTGGAAGTTCTTGAGGATTTGTGCTGAACAGCCTCAACGTTCAAAAAAAAAAAAAAACAAAAAACAAAAAAACAAACCCCAACTGAAAACAAAACAGAAAACCAGCACCATAAGTATTTTTAAATGGGCTGTTACGGTCAGCAAGCCCTTGGATAGGGAAGGGAGCAAGTACAGATAGAAATAACATTTGTGATATTGAACCAGGTGCTTGCAAAAATTCAAGGAGAAAACTTCATACAGGAACAAGAGGCTTTGTCACTTTTTTTACCTCCAGCAGAAGTCAGATACAACTCCCCTGGCCACAATGCTGTGTTAAGGCAGAGGAGGTCAGTCTCCCTGTTATGACAAAAGGACCAGTAGAGATGTATTTAACAGAAGGGCCTTTATTTAAAGCACAAAGAACTGAGGCTTGGTATAAAGGAGTCGATTTTAGGTCTAAGTTCTTTCACTCTCAGCCACAGAATCTCTGTAGTCTTGGGGAAATCAGGTCAAGTTTCTTTCAACCAGCTTCCCCTTACTAAAAAATAGAGATAATGACCTCTCTTTTTTTCTCCCCTTTTATGCGCTGTCAGTACAGTGAGGACATATCCCAAGAACAGACTGAAGAGCATCCACCAACCCAGCAAAGCCCATCTCTGCGGTCACAGAGAGCCTGGTCCTGGAGGGTTTCCCTTCACTACAGCTATTTGTGCAGTGCCTGCAGCAAGGGAGTCTCAATCTCATCCATGATCTCAAGAGGCCTGAGCAGGAGACAACCTTACCATTTCACAGGATGTCCTCTCCATGGGCTGAGTGTTAGAGGTTCCTCTATTCACCACTGTCAGGAAGAAGATGATGTACAGTTTCATGGTTCTGCAGGAGAAAAGGAATGATGGTTAGATTCCAAAAGTAACACGGTGGTCAATGCATGTGAAAGCTGGCACCAGATCATCATCTAACATGGAAAAGCATGCACGCAGTGCAATAAATTAACCCATCTCTGAGCCAACAGCACTTTGGACCTACCTATTCCCTTTGTACACCTTTGAGGCTGTTGGGAAAAAGAGATTTATATGAGAACTTGAAAGAGAGATCTGGTGTGATTCAGCTGCAACCAAGATGATACCCAGGCCACTCAATGAAGTGCAGGTGCTCAAGCTGGGCACTGTGTCTGGCATCACTGAGAAAAACAAATACCAGAGACTGAGTATCCTTCCAGAGCCACCTCGTTCTATCCATAGTTCAGACTTAGAAGCAGTTCAGACTCAGCCCAGCTGGGCTAGAGTTTTTCACAGAATGGCTCTCTCAGTCTGTCTTTACAGCAGAGGTGCTCCAACCCTCTGATCATCTTCATGGCTCTCTGCTGGACCCTTTCCAACAGGTCCCTGTCCTTTCTATATTGAGGTCTCCAGAGCTGGACGGAGGACTCCAGGTGGAGTCTTATGAGTGCAGAGTAGAGGGGGAGAATCACTTTCCATGACCTGCTGGCCACGCTTCTTTTGATGCAGCCCAGGATAGGGTTGGCTTTCTGGGCTGCCAGCATCCACTGCTGGCTCATGTTGAGTTTCTCATCCACGAGCATTCCCAAGTCTTCAGGGATGCTCTCCATCCATTCTCTGCCCAACCTGTATTTGTGCCTGGAATTGCCACATCCCAGGTGCAGGACCCTGCACTTGGTTTGGTTTAACTTCATGAGGTTTGCACTAACCCACCTCTCAAGCCTGCCCAGGTCCCTCTGGATGGCATCCCCTGCCTCTAGCGTGTTGACCACTTTTGTTTTGGGGTACCAAGTCTTGACCAACGTGAATAGGTGCACCTCAGAAACACCAAACACTGGCATTAGTTTCCATTTCCATCCACAACATTTCCCACTCCTCTCATCCCAGAGTGTCAGAGCTTTTACAGACTCAACCATGAGTTAATACGAACAGCTTAAAAATGGAGTGAGAACTTTTTGTCCAAATGTTACTTTTCCGTTCTATACACATTTTCCATTTGAAATACATTTGAAAGCAGGACAAAAAGAGACAGATACAAACTGATACGGATTTGTGTGAAACAAATGATTCATCAGAGTTTAACTGTTTGGAAAGCACTCCAGAAAATAAGCATAGAAATAACTGCAAAAGGGAGGCCTGTCACTGGGCAATGGGAGAAAAGGCCAAGTGAAAGCATTTGTCCTTCAAACGGTTTATTTCTAGATGGACACTAACGAGATCTCAGGCTGTGGTCACCACTGACATGAGCTCCAGATATCACTTCTTTATGACAGCCGGGGTTGTAGACGTGTCGAATCTGTTTGCATTTGTATGGCTTCTTGCAGGCAGGTCTGAGCTGGTCCTGCCCACATCCAGAGCTGATGAGACATGCACCAGCTCCCCACTAGAAGCCATGCAGCATTGCTTAGCTAGCACTGCTTTTTAGTCTTTCCAGGAGCAAGCCTGCATTTGGCAAACTCCAAATGCAAGCCGATCCCATGTGTATGTGCCGCCAAAACCCAGCATCAATGTACCATTACTCAGCTGCTTCCACTCACAGAGCATCAGGAGGCTGGAAGCAAAAGAAATGGGATCATTCCCAGCTGGTGGAGATCCCTTTGCTTAGTCACTGTGTGAGGGGTGCAGCTGATGGCCACACTTGTGCACAGTGATGGCAATTGCTGAACAACAAAGTCAACAGGTTCACTATTGTAGAATCATAGAATGGTTTGACTTGGAAGGGACCTTAAAGACCATCTAGTTCCAAACCCCCTGCCCTGGGCAGGGACACATCCCACCAGATCAAGTTACTCAAAGCCCCATACAACCTGACCTTGAACATCTCTAGGGATGGAACTGTCACAGCTCCTCTGGGTAACCTGGGCCAGGGTCTCACCACCCTCAAAGGAAAGAATTTCTTCCTAATATCTAATCTAAATCTCCCCTCTTTCAGTTTAAAACCATTACCCCTCATCCTATCACTATGGTCCCTGATCAAGAGTCCTTCCCCATCTCTCCTATAGGCCCCCTTGAGATATTGGAAAGCTGCTCTAAGGTCTCCCTGGAACCTTCTCTTCTCCAGGCTGAACAATCCTAACTCTCTCAGCCTGTCACCCTGTCACCATGGGAAACCTGCCCATCCCTCCACTTCCCAATCAGAAAAAAGGGCTGTGTAGCATGAAGAGAGAAACCGGGGAGGCTTAGATCACAGCTGCTCTATTTCCAAACTGCACATTCCTCCCAGTTCAGGCAAACAACTTCTGATGGATGATGAACTGGGACCCCAAAGTGAAAGAGCTTGGAGTTGTCTCTGGGGCTGAGCAGCAGGATCAGGAGTCTGTTTCTCCCTTACAGAACTAGACCAAGGACGTTCATTCTCAGTACTTTTCATTATTGTTTGCAAAATACACTGAAATCATCCTATGAAAGGTAGGAATTGTTGATATCACCTTCTATAATATCTCTGTTGTTCCCTCTCTGTTCCTCACTCCCCAGATGTAGAAGAGTGGGTGTCCCCTTTGAGGAGGAGAAAATGAGTTTTATTGTCTGGGTATTATTTTGCTAGAACTGTGAGAAAAGACAAACATAACGATGATTACAAGGTTTTACTCAGAGACCTCAAATGGAACTTGTTTCTGTTTAAATCGAATTGATTAAGCTGAGGAAATCTCCACGGATGTTACCCACAACATGGCACAACCCCAGTGGAGAGTGTCTTTGCAAAAAACACTCCCTTTGCTTCTTAAATAATAAATCTGACACAATTCAGGGTCTTAACATGCTTTGAAACTCCCAAAATCGTAAGTTCGTAAAGCAACCGTGAAATTGATGTATTTGAACATACAAAAGTGAATGGCTTGCTGTGTAAGGCAGATCTGCAGTACGGAAGGATGCTGGCCCTCAAGGTGCTTCTAAGGAGGCTGTCACCTGAAGCATTAGGGTGGCGGGTTTATTTGTGTGTTTTGATTTGGGTTTTTTTATCAGAGTTAGGTTGGTGGTTGGACTAGATGATCCTAAAGGTCTCTTCCAACCTAGACAATTCTATGGCTCTATAATTCTATGTGATGGTCTCTTCCATAGGAGAAGACCTTCTGGGCAGGTCTCAAGTGCCCACCACCCTCTCACAGCTCAAGGCATCTGCATTGCCCTGGTTTCACAGAGCATCACTGCTGAACTCTGCCTTAACTGGCACTGGTGCTTCTAACAACTCAAAAAAAAACCAGTCCCAGAGAAGCAGTAGCAACAACTTGACTTAAAGGAGCTTTTATTACTCTGAGGCTTTCCCAGAGTCAAAGCAGTTTCATGCTCCGTGCCAGTTTGCTCCTGCTGGCAGTCATGATAAAAATCCCAGCATACCTCAGAACAGGACTGAGCTCTGAACCACATTCAGTGTCAGGGCTTTCCATCATGGTACTTCAAAATTACCCAGACTCGTCCACAGCCGAAAGATACAGGTGATTTCAATGACTAACACCCCCAAGGAATCTTCTTAAGTGGGTCAAATAATTTAGCATTTAGAAAATGCATGGTACCCAAACCGCGTCAGCGTATCCACTTAACAGATGGGAGGGCAAAGGCAGAGAAGAGCGCTGATTTGCCTCAAGATATATTTTTTTAACCACAGAAGAATCAGGAGTTTATCCCATTTTGCCCAATTCCCACTCCAAAACAGTATTTGCCTCTGTCTCTGCTACAATATTAATCTGGAAACCACTTATTAAATGTTGCTAGTAATTAACAACAGTAACACCTTCCAAATTTCCCCTAAAGGTAATTTTTGCTACTGCTTAGACAATTAACAGAGACGTTTTCCTGAGCAGAGAGGTTAAATACGAGAGAATACACAAAACACAAACCAGATTCCCCAGGGTCTGATCCTTTTTCACACAAGACTCTTGGCTGTTCAATTAGAGCCTTCAGGGTTAAAAAGAGTGAATATTTCCCATTTACCTTCTTCCAAGGGTTTCTCGTATCCCCAGACACTCCTTATCATGTCTTTAAAAAGCATATCCAGCTCTGCGAAACCGGCTCAGTCCCGGCACCGATGAAATTGTTCTTCAGCTTCAACGTTCACCCATTTGGGACGCCAAGAGGCTCACTCGTAACTTCGTAAGGGAGGCATTTTCAAGGAAATAACCTTATTTGGGACAGTGTCTGCTTTAAATTAACGTTGCTTGTCTTCCTCCGGACTCCTCTCCATGCTCTTGCTGGGTCCTAGCCACCACTGAGCTCCGGACGGAGTCAGCTACTGTGCGACATCCTGAAGCAGGAGTTGAGAAACAAGGGGGGATTTTTGCTGGTTGTTTTTTTTTCTTTTTTTTCTTTTTTTTTTTTTTTTTTTCCCCCAGAGAAACTATCAAGCTGGAGCTACGGGTTTGCTCAGGGGAATAAGTGACTTATCGTTAGCAATGCCATTGTTTAGCTGCATGCTCGGTGCAAGGCGGCGTGTTTACTTTAGGGTTTTGTGTCCACGAGTTACGTTCCTGGAGGGTTGCAGCCTCCTACCCCTTCCACCTAAATCACTCTCCGCATCGTTAGGAAAGCAGCGCTTGAGGATCAAAGGTTTCAAATTCACGGCTGATAAATATCAAAACCCCCAGAGCCTGGAAACCTGTCCTGGAAGAAATAACTCTTTGCAGTGGTGGCACTAATCAAAGTNTTCCTATTGCAAAAGGGATGCTTTTCTCATGCAGAAGATGATTTCAGCTTGTCTGCGAGTTCAGCTTTTTTATTTATTATTTTGTGCTGCCCTCTAGGGCTGGAGCAGCTGTCTAATTGCTGGTTTCCTTACTTCCTCTTACTAATTAATACCTACCTCTGGATAACCAGCCTTTACACAGATTTCCCCGTTTGCTGTTTCCTAACCTCACGAGCCTGAACTGTTGCAATGCACTTTACCCGTGGTTGGAATAATATGCTAAGGAGCTGGGCTCTTACCATCTCGTTTGCTTTGCAATATGCCCTGAAATGAGAGATTGTAAATGAAACGAAGAGGCAGCAGTATGCATGTGGGCAGGAGAAGGGCACAATTAGGCAAAATGGGTTGAAAAACCCATGTTCAGCTCTCATGAGAACAGGCTGCCAGTGAGATTATCACAACCCTGAACAGTTTCCCCTTAACTGGGCTCTCATTGAACTAGTTTTCATCATCTGCCCCCAAACATGTAGTGTCTTGAGCTTCCCTTGGTCAGAGATGATTGCAGCTTTATCCCTTTGGTGCACTCTCTTGAGTCAAGCCCTCCCTCTGCAATCCCCTTGGGGTAACCAGAATACTCATGTTGAACTTGAAGACAACTGCAGTGTCCAGAGGTTTAACCAGCTTTCGGATGCTCTGGGTTGAGAGTTTGCCTCATCAGCAACATGCAATAGCACTTGCAATGCACAGCCAATTTCACAAGGAAAACCTCTAGTATTCAAGGTCTTCAAGAAAAACAGAAGACTTGGTTTCTTGTGGCTTTTTCTTTTTCTTTCTCTCTTTTTTTAAATAGGATATTTTGGTTTGATTTGAGATGGGATACAGATATCATGCCTGTAACAAAGGGTAGCAAGTGCCCTGGATGGTTTCAGCTTCACATTTTCCTACACCTGCATGTTCAGAGCACTGTGAGAAGTCTGGACTTGCAGGGGTAAAAATAGCAGGGTTTTTGTTGGTTGTGCTTTTGAAAAAGCCATCTCTGTTCCTCAAGCTGTTTCACCAAGTGGCCAAGCAGCTGTGCCAGCCAAACTGTGAAGAAAATCCTGGACAGAAACAAATGCCAAAGCAGGCGGGAAGGGCATGCACTGATTGTGCTGCTCAGGACTTTGCTTCATTAAAACCACTGCCTTAGAGGCACACCGACCACGCCAGGAAAGATCAGCAGTGTCCTTGCCATCTTTGACCTTTCCTAAACGGGTTCTGACAGCAAATAGTTTCAAAGTCCCTGAAGCATTTGGCTGAGTTCCCTTTTTCAACGTCTTCATGCTATGGGCTACCCAGCAGTTTATTCCCTTAAAGTAGTGTTGAAACGTTAGTGTGGTGTGTGCTTGGTAGCCACGTCTCAGAGCAAGGGTCCTCTCCATCAGAGAGGCTGAGTCATCTCCATCGGTCAGATTGGAGAATCAAACTCTTTTTGCCCACCTGCACCAAAGAGCAAGGGCTGTCCCACCCCAGTGATGCCAAAGGGATTGCACCTGTGACTTGGTGAAATCAGGCCCTTCCTGATTTTCTTGTGGTCTCCTCAGCAATTGCTGCCTGCTCAGTTTCTCCCAACTTCAACCACATTTCACCCCCCATCACACAAGGCCGGGGGTAGTGTGGGGACGAGGGCTGGTGGCCACCTCATCCGACCTCTCCTCACCTCCAAAACCCTTTTCCCAGCCTGGCCTGAACAAGAAGAAAAAGCAAATCCCAGCCACTGGTTCTTGCCAGCCAGTCCATAATCTGCTATAAGTTCCCAAGGGTTTCGGAAAAAAACAAGAATATGTCTTGGCAATTATGCATCTTGAACCTCCAGACCTTTTGGAGACCGTCCATCCATAAGGCTGCTGCTTTCTAAGGCACTGCTTTTAGGACTGAGTCCTGCGTCGAGCTGCATGAATCAAACTCTCCAGAGAAGTAAACTAAACAAGCTCCAGCCTTAGAAAGTGGATCTGAACTGCAAGGGCAGGAGTGGGATAAGTCTTGCTCCCTTTGGACTGGAATAGCTCCCTGGTGATTCATCCTGCCAGGGAGCTGGAGACACGATTAATATTAATCCTATTAAAAAATAAACAGTCCATGCCATCTTCAGCCACAGCCTCTGAGAAGGAGGCACAGGTCCAGCTCCTGAGACCAGATGACATCTCCAGGAGATGCTTCTCCTGTTTTGGTTTGCTCCTGCCATCTGCACTGTGCTTCATTTCTCCCAGGCAGATGCAGCCTCCTGCCTCTCTGGTGTCAAGTCTACACACCAAAACAAGGACTCCTACATCAGCGTGGCTTTTCTTCTGTCTCTTGAAGCTAGTGCCTGCCTGCCATCTCTCTTTCTCTGTCCTCTCTATCAGGTGTGCAGCCAACAGCATTTCCCCACCAAAAATTAACCTTTCTAATTAACAGGACACACAGGGTTCAGCTAGTTCCCATGCATTATCGACCTTTCTTTTTCCCCCCTACCCCTTTCTGCAGGAGAGAAAATGAAAACAAATGAGAATTGCGTGAAACCCACCAGCCTGTTGGTGAGGGGCTGGGTGAAGGGATGGCAGTAGATGGGAAAAAGAAAACACTTCCGTCAACAAAAACTGACGTGAAGTGTCATTTGAAGATTGAACTATTTGAACATGAAATGCTCTCCCTGAAGAACCAAATTCTTGGAGAAACTCAAATTCAGGAACCAAACCAGGACCTTTTCTCACCAGCTTTAATCTAAGTGCAGCCAAGAAAGAGAGAAATCAGTTTACAATTCAGCAGTGGAGTCGGTGTTTGAGAAAAGGAGAACTCGATTTATGTGATTCAACAAGATAAAATGAAGTGAGAAAAATTATCTCGGGTGGACTCGACTTGTGTGATACTGATACCCCCCACCTTGACTCCATCCATCGCTGTATCATTGAAAGGCCAAGCACTGACACAGTCATTAAGCTGTAACCATCTGCTATAGAAAGAGGTGCCTGGCAGTGAATTTTTGTTACTGAAAACTAAAGGATTTCAAGCATTGTAGAATAATAAAATTATCCTAAGGTTGAAATTACGACATCTTAGCAAAAACCTCAAGTTTCCACTGTTGAGGAAAGCAGAACTTTGGCTTCCATTTAAGGGAAACATGTTTGTACTTTTATCAAAAATACAGGCTTTAGAAAATGATCTGTGACTTTTACATAAACTAGGATTCTCTGCAACTTTACTCTTTCCAAATATTGTCTAAACATTAAATCCTCGTCCTAACGGTCCAGAGGCAGTGAAACAACTCATCAGTTAAGTCACCGCTCGCCCAAGGTGACATTCAAGCTGTCAGGATCTTAAGAGCAGGAAAATAACCCTGCCACCTCACACCTCGTGCTCCGACACGGAGAGTTCAATGACAGCGCGGAGAGTAAGACCAGATGAGCCAAAGAGCATTTTGCCCAGGTTTGGGGCTTTTTTTCGCCCCAGGGACTGTGTGATTTGCCCAAGGCTGTGTTAAGACTCGGTGTCAGAGAGCTGGGGGGAGCAGCATTTAATCAGCACACGATGCTGAGCTCTGCAGCACTCCTGGTACAGAGCGCTATAATGCAGTAACACCATAAATAGACCAAAGTCCTGCGAAGAAAGGAAAAAAACCAAAACAACAAAACAAAAAAACAAACCACCACCACATCTCCCCTTCTTCCACTACTGTAAACACAGAGAATAAAAACAAAGCTGACATATGACAACTGTATTGTTATAAACCAACCAGTGCCGCCTCCTTAACGTAAAGGATCCCACTCGCTGCAGTGCAAGTCCCTGATGGATTAAATATACAGCTGTGTGCATTAGAGCCCTCTACATGGTGTGTTTAGTCCCTTCCTCAGCCTATTCGTAAACACAGTATATTTTATTTATACAGTACCTTCCTCATCTGTGTTATTTTTAAAGGCTGCAGCTCTAAAGTCACCGGAGCCCCCGTCTCTCCTGCCGGCGAAAGCTCAACTTTCCAGCAGGCTCCCGGTTTTCACACGCGTCTCCACGTACCTGCTGTGTGGCTGGAGGTGGAGGAGGAGGAGGAGGAAGAGGAGGAGGAGAAGGTGGATTCGCCTCTGCTTGCAGCCTTCTGCCTCCCGGACTCTCCCAGCAGCCTTTCCAGCGCAAGCCGAGGAAGAGTTTCCTTGGGGAAGTCGTACCTCTGTTGCATGCCAGCTGACTAAAACTCTGCGAGCTCCGAGAGAAGTTTGAAGTCACAGGGAAAAAAAAAAAAAATGCTCCCCATAGACTGGTCCTTGAATTCATTCCTTCGCAGTCATGAGCCCTTATATATTCCCAGGCTCCCACGAGCACGTGAATACATACCTCCGTAATAGTTTTAAAATGTGTGTGTCCTCTGCGCTTCTCTTTACTTTCCATTTCGTTCATTCAACCTTGGCTTATTTCCTGCAGCTTCTCAGCTGGTAATTACGCTCCTCTTGCATTGACACATGAAACAAGTCTGTGAATACCACAAAAATCCCCTCCACGGGCTTTGGGGACACGTGCTTGTCTCTCTGAAGTTCACGGATGTGAGCGAGTGGCTTTCAGCTACGTGGACCTGCAGGTGCTCGGGGACAGGTCTCGCCAGGGCTGGGGTAAATCACTGCCTGCAAACCCTAAACTCCACATCCCTGTAGGACAGGGTGTATAGGAAAAGATTTATATCGGAAGAAAACTCCATAATAAGACAAACGTGTTGCCTTTGGTGTCTCAACAGCTGAGGTGTGTCTCCGCGGCAGAGCAGTGGGATGACCAAATGCACCCCTGGGAGAAAGGATAAATTCAATTTAATGCTTGAATAGGTAATAACATCAATGCCTTCCCCAAAGAGCAAGGGGACAGACCTTTGTTTCCCTTCATTAGGTGTGAAACTCCTGTTTACTTCAGAAGCAAAGTTTTTAGTTAAATCAGTGGGACACCTGCATGCTGTCCACTTCTTCTGCTCAGAAGTACCTGGGCAGGTGTCTGCTGGCTCCAGGTGTTAGTTTGCAGGAGTGCAAAGCTCTGAGAGGGTTTTGCCAGCTCCTGACCAGATGTCTTAGGCACAAATTGATAGGTGCTTTCACCAGCCAGGACCCGATTTCCCCTGGGTTACTCCACCAGGAAACCCCAACCAGGACCACTACAGACCTCCCACCTTCTCCCCTAGGTCCATGAGGAACACCTCTACTGAGTGACCACCCCATTGGGGGAGATGTTTGGCTTCAGCATCAGGTGTTTTCCCCCTTTTGCACAATGATGTGCAATGATGGGCAATGATTTTCACCAAAAAAAGCCGGGGTGCTGTTTCCCTTCTCTTGGAGAGCACCAATTCTGTCTCACTTTCCCAGATCTTCTTATTAAAATCAGATAAAAGACATGTCCTTTTATACCGCGTGTCAAGCAGATTTGTGGATTCTGCTAAACACATGCTGCGTCCCAGCCTTTGCTTCTCTACAATAGATTACCGTTCATTTTCTGTGGCACATCAGCTCCTGTGAGTTGTAGTTACTTCAGACGCTGCAGCACACTAGGAGGCTCAAGATGAAAACATCCACAGATGTGAAAGATGTGGTTCGTTAAATGTTGCGGTAAATATACTCTGCACATGTTGTTGCAATAAGTACGTAGCAAGAGCAATAAATTTAATAGTAATGTGTACGTAATGATCAAGGAGTAAACAATTATGATTTTATTACTGCAATCGCTGTTTGTGTCCTTGTATAGCTATATGTGTCTATTTATTGAAGGCCAAATGGCTTAAGGATTAAGAAGTATTGGGGAGGTTCAGATTGCATATTAGGAAAATTTTTACACTGAAAGGGTTATTAAGTATTGGAATAGGCTGCCCAGGGAAGTGGTTGTGGCACCATCTCTGGAGGTGTTTAAAAGATGGGTTGACATAGTGCTTAGTGACATGGTTTAGAGTTGGGGTTTTTTGTCAGATTTAGGTTGATGGTTGGACTAGGTGATCTTAAAGCCCCCTTCCAACCTAGACAATTCTATGATTCTATGATTTTTTGAAGTAAATGATCTCTTGTTTATTTATGTTGTCAACAGCAGCAGATCCTGTGGAAAACCTTGCTTGTATGCAGCAGTCCCCATTTCTTATTGATATCCTCAGATCTGTGCTTTCAAGGTACATTGGGCAGTTCTGAGGAGTGAGTTTATGACCTCAAGGTTGTGTTTGTCCCCTCCATGTAATGCTTAAACTAACTGTCTACTCTTCCTTCATCTTGTGGCATCGTGCCTAGTGAATATGGCCGCACAGTTGGGTTTGGCATGAGCTCAACATTGATTTGTTGATGTTCACACCTCCCACTCAAGCTGAAACTCACCCGTTGATCCCTTCTAGTTTATGTGTCTGGGGCTGACCCACAAAGAGACTTCACTGAGGCACAAGGGCATATTCTATCCCCTTCTGTCACCACACTAGGCCAACGTGATTGTCAACTTGACTCAGCACCCATGCCTGGTGGACAACTGTGGACTTGCTGCTTAGAGACAGGGGTCCAATTATGTTTTCCAAGTAGAACATGACTAGCTAATAGGAAAATGACCTATCACAGAAAGACTAAGTCTTCTGACAATAAATTTCAGACTCATGTGCAAGCAGAAGTAATTACTCCCATAGATCCTGCTGTAGTTAGACTTCCATCTCTGGTGAGTGGGCCACAAATAACTTGGATCAACCTATGGATGATTCCCAGTGACACCTGAGTGCTGAGGATTCTCCAGTCACACCTCCCCCGGTGAAGATATGTTTCCTAGGGAATGATACCCGGCCTGATCCATGCAGACCTGGCCCCTCTCTAAAGCAAGTTACCTATGTCCAGGTATGCAACACTGAGATGTCTAGCTTTGTATGCTGTCCCCACAGCCGTGAAGGTCACTGTTTCACTGTTACTTTTCTTTCAGAGTGCCTTGAATAGTGTGGAGATAGTGTGCAAAGCCCACTGGGATAGTGCAGGAGATCTTTGTGGAGCAGAAGAAGCCAAACCTGATGCAGGCCCTGAAGGAAACCCCAGAACTGCACCCAGCTTAGAGGGAAAAAGCTGGTTTGGTGGGGAAGAGTACCAATGAGAGAATTAACCCACAATCTTGATGTGATTGACTGTGGGGAGCCAGGTTATCTGACAACGTTGATGTACCCATGCAAACCCTGTGAAAGAACCTGAGGACACAAGGAGGGACGTCACACCCTGAAGACATGTAGCATCATGCCTCCAAAATTGCTTACGAACACCAGTCCTGCAACGATTTCTGCTGGTACCTGCCACGCACAAATCTTGCACGCCTCCACACTGGGGCAGCAGCATGTGGTAACTGGCAAATTCCACTTCACAAAAAGGGCCACACGTCAGTGCTGGTCACACAAGATCAACCCTGGGCCATGCTCAACCCCTCCAAGTCTCAAGGAATTCCCACTCTTCCGTGGGAGAGGTGAGCAGGCTTGGCCAGTGGGGCTGGCAAGGAGACAAGCAGAAGTGCATAAACAGAAAGCAAAACTCCCACTGTTGAGATGCTCCAAGACATCACTGCCAGTATAAGCATCATTATCTTGAGCTGACGTTAACTCAGTTGCTTTTCAGAAATGACGCTGAAAGAAAAGAAACCAGCCAGGCAGAGAGGAACTGGCAGTTTTTAATGACTTGTAAAAGATGAGAGATTGAACACGTGCTCACCTCACGCTTAAAATAGGTTGTGTCATGTCAACAGGATGCCCATCTCTAATTACAAATGATATTTCCCCAGACTAAACAAAGTTTGATATTTATGCTCCACTTCCTCCAGCTCTGATTATAGTCTATTCTTTAAAAAAAAATACATGAGGAAGAAAAGGGTCAATAACTTTGCTCTGGCCACTCTTTTTCTGTTCCTGCTGTTGTTCGGGGAAGTTTGCCACCGGGACTGTGACGATGCTTTACACGCTGGAATTTTGGCTTGCCTTTGTGCTGATGCTGGTGGTAAGCAGCACAGCGGGGAGGTCCTCCTGGTCACCAGGTTAGGTCTGGTTCCTGTCCCATCTCAGACTCATCATATAGTGCCTGCATCTCTCAGGCACTGTGTCCTTAGTTGTCCTGGAGGAAGATGCTACTCTTGATATCTTTCTGACCAGGCCTGGCTTAAACCTCTTTGGTACCAACCATAGCCTTTCTCAGGTCCATGTGGCCTCGGGCCATGAAGACGTTGACATTGACATTGTAAGATGCAGACAGCTCCACTTACAACTGCAAAGGAGACATATCTTAGCCAGCTCCAACCTACCAGTAAACAAAGTGACTATGAAATTAATCAAAAAAATAGGGTAAAAAAAATGCATGTCCAGATCCCCTGGAACACTCCACATTCACCCACCCAGATGTGACTAGCTATGAAGGGGTCAGCTGTGTAGTGCTTTGCAGGATGGGCATAGTCCTGGTTCTTCTTGTCACTTGGGTAGCTACCTGTTTCCAGGCAATGTTTGCTGGAGTGCTAAAAAATGGAATGAGCACATGATGGTGTGCAAGACTGTGCTTTAGGGATGTTGTACATCACTTGGAGTGGCAAATGCTGTTGAAACTCCCAAAGTGAGCAGGTATTACCACAGGATTTAGATGAGGTGACTTTGGTGAAAAGGTGACTCTTCCGCAGAGTGAAAGCCTGCAGAAGACCTGAAGAACTATGTAGGTCATCTATATGAACTTCATTAAGACCTTTGACATGATCCTCCACAGCGTCTTTCTCTCTAAATGGGAGAGCTATACATTTGGTGGGTGGATTGTTCAGTGGATGAGGAATTGGTTGGATGGTCACATCCAGAAGGTAGTGGTCAATGGCTTGATGTCCAGATGGAGACGATGACAAGTGCTGTTCCTTAGGAGTCCATATTGGAACCAACACTGTTTAATATCTCTCATCAATGACAGTGAGTGGGATAGACACCAAGCTGAGTTGTGCGGTTGACACACCTGAGGGACTGGAGGCCACCCGGAGTGACTTGGGCAACCTCAAAAACTATGTCTGTGGCAACTTCATGAGGTCCAACAAGACCAAGTGCAGCGTTCTGCAGTTGTGCCAGGGCAATCCCCTTTATCAGCACAGGCTGGAGGATGAAGAGGTTGAGAGCAGCCCTGTCAAGAAGGATTTGGGTGTACTGGCAGGTGAAAAACTGGACATGAACCAGCAATGTGCGCTGGTGGCCCAGAAAGCCCCCCACATCCTGGGCTGCATCCCCAACAGTGTGGCCAGCAGGGTAAGGGGGAGATTCTGTCCCTCTGTTACCCTCTGAGGAGATCCCCCCACAGTGCTGCCTCCAGCTTCGGGGTCTCAGCTCAAGAGAAACATGGACCTGCTGGAGTGGGGCCAAGGGAGGTCATGGAGATGTTCTGAGGACTGGAGCCCCCCTGCTGTGAGGACAGGCTGAAGGAGTTGGGATTGTTCAACCTGGAGAAAAGAAAACTTCAGGGAGACTTTATTGTGGCCTTTCAGAACTTAAGGAGTGCTTATAAGAAAGATGGGGACACACATTTTAGCAGGACCTGTTGAGTCAGGACAAGGAGTAATGGCTTCAAACTGAAAGAGGGGAGATTGAGACTAGATTTCAGAAAGAAATTTTTCGCTGGTGATGAGACACTGGAACAGGTTGCCCATCCCTGGTCAAAAGGGCCTCTGAACAACCTGGTCTAGTGGGACGTGTCCCTGCCCATGGCAAGGGTGTTGAACTAGATGGTATTTAAAAGTCCCTTTCAACCCAAACCATTCCATGATTCTATAAAATAGCATAAATAGAGTTGGGAAGGAAATGATGGCCAAGTGCTGGGTCCATGAAGCATGGGGTAGTGAGACAGTATGAGAAAAAGAATAGGGAAAACATGTGGGCACAACTCCCCAGCAAGAAAAAGCATAGTGCAGGAGCTGCAGAGAGTCCCATCATTTTTGGGGGGTGGGAAAACGGGTCAAGTGGAATCTGTGTTTG
This sequence comes from Thinocorus orbignyianus, assembly GCA_013400375.1. NCBI lineage: Eukaryota > Metazoa > Chordata > Aves > Ciconiiformes > Thinocoridae > Thinocorus > Thinocorus orbignyianus. The sequence continues at coordinate 195,854 of VXBW01008524.1, forward strand.
TATCGTGGGGAGGAAAAACTGCCCCCCGGGTCCTCTGGTTATATTTTCCGGTGGCTGTGGGCCTCAGGCTTACACCGTTGCCCAGTGAGACTTTGAGGTGTGACTTGCAGGCAAAATTGCCAGGTGAATACCTTGAGAAGATGAAACAGAGACCTTCTGCCTTGCACTTACACTGCCAGCTCTAGTAGTTGGAGGCAGCCTGCATCCGACACAGATAGATCAAGTGTCTCTGGCCTTTGTCTGCCCATCCACCACCATCTCCAGGAATGTCTTCTAGCTTGTGCTTGAAACATCCCAAGTTTTATCAACGGGTTCAGGAAATTGTGCTCTATGTGAGAAATCTGGTTTATCTTGAAATGGCACACCAGAAGAGACTGATGTGGTTTCTCTTGCAAATACTTCCCCTATCTCTGCCTGACACTGCAATAGCAGGAGGATCTGTGAATCAGGTGGTGCCAAACAAGTTACAGAACAGTTTGCTCTGCTGTCTCTTTTAATGGGGTTAAAGATCATGTTTCTCTCTTTATATCCTTTACTGCATTCAAAATGTGAAATATCATCCATTCTTCTTCCTTCTTTTCATTTTCTTTAGAGTTGAGAATGAAGAGGAAAGCTGGTTTCTGACCTAGCGGTTGACTCAGACCTTGTGAAAATCAACCACCACTGAAATTATCAGTTTTCCCTTTTTGTTGTCCCTTCTCTTTCCACCTCTTCATGGTGTTTACTTTGGGTAGGTGGTGTCCTACTGCGGGGAAGTTGTAATGAAGGCATTACTGATGCATCTGCAAGGCCTTGAAGCTGATCACGAAACAGGTAATTTTCAGCTCTTGTGGAAAAGGGTTTCACCACAGTTGGTTGAGAGTGTGGTCTGCCCTGTCTTTAGCTCTCTCTATGCTGATTTTTCAGGCAAACCCAGAAAAAAACAAAGTTGCAATTCTGTCCTAGGGAGAAAAGAAATGACTTAGAAATGCTCTATTTTTGTCATGTGCCTTAAACCCTTTGATCCTTCCCATAGCCCCTTGATCCATCACTACGTCATCGCTTATTGAAAGCATATTTTTTTTATAGCCCACAGCTGGATTCTGGGTTATTTCCAAAATGTCTTTGCTTCCTTTGCAGTGTGTTGGTTTTTCTTGAGTAATCTAACTCCCACCTCCAATGATGTATTTTGGGTTTTTTGCATGGAGAGAAAAATATTTATGTCCTAGCTTCATCCTTGCTGTGCTGACATGGTGCATCATGGAGGCCACCAAGCACAGTGCTTCAGGTGGAATATACTTCTGGAGGAGAAAGGTACCTGCACCATCTAACAACCCCCTCCCACCAAATAATGAAGCAGGTGCTACATTGGGAGATGTGGGGGAATGAACATTGGAGTTATTTCAGTGGAGAGAGAAAGCAGATGTAGGGCAGCGACATGAAGGAAAAAATACCTTTTTAATACTGCTCGTTGGTCTCTTTGTTCGAAAAGATCGGAAATTTCAGTTGATGTTGAACATCTCCTCCTAGATTTTGGAGGTGGGATTCCACACAACAAGAAGCTGTGGATCCATTGCACAGGTTGCATTTCCACTGGGAAGTTTAGTGCACCGAAATGGTGAAATATGGAGAATACAGAAGCACAGAGCAACCCCCTCTCAAACACAAGTAGAAGAAGCTACAGCAGCAGCACTGAAGATCTGAATAAATTCCTGGTCTCTTTTTTCTTATACAAACTTGTAACCCCAGAATGATGTCATGGGTGAAAAAGATGAACTATCTCTGATCAAATGTAGACATCTGCAAGGTTGGCATCTATCAAACAAACCACTGATCTTGATATCCTTCGGCAGCTCATGGAGGGAAATGGAAGATCTTCTTGCTCATGATTCATCTCATCCTCCAGCAGATGAGTCACCCACAAGGAGCTCCTACTTTCTCCTGTGAACATGAAGGGAGTGGTGAGTGACTAATGCAGACACAGATTCAAAATTAAAGGAAATGAGTCCCTCTCACAGTCAGGAAACGGAGAACTGGATTTTTTGCTGGTTGTGGGTACACCTCCTGCTAGTATAAATCTCCACCTTCCTGCCCAGGTTGGACATATCAGTCACTTAAAATACTTTCCAGATTTCCTTGGAAGAAGCCACTTGGGGATAGTATTTCTGGATGTTACAAATATTACAAGTGATTCTGCCATTCTGTTGTTGCTTTGAAGCCCTGATACTTATCACCCCACTGAGCAAAGCACTGAGCAGGATTCCTGCCCTGAGGAGTGCCTGTACCCCTATAAAGCATCTCCTTATTCACAAACACAAAGATCTTTGTGAACCAGCTGGAATTTAACTTCTGGGGTTAGACTGTACATCCCTTTTCTTACTCACATCAAAGACACTGGTTTTTAGACAATGATCCTTATAGATCTCATAAATCGTCATATCTAAATGTCTCTGCCATATCGTAAGATCTCCTGGTTGGACGAGCATGCTTCTTAGGATTTACTTTCTGGTGTCAAGACTCCTATATTTTTGTCCTCTCCATAGCATGAGTGAAAAGAAGAGAAGCTCTTCTTTACTCATTGCACCTGTCACAGAATCACAGAATGGTTTGAGTGGAAAGGAACCTTTAAAGGCCATCTAGTCCACTGCCTTGCCGTAAGCAGGTACATCAACTGGATCCAGTTGTTCAGAGCCCCATGCAACCTGACCTTGAATGTTTCCAGGGAATGGGACACCTACCACCTCTCTGGGCAACCTGGGCTAGTGTCTCACCACCCTCACTGGAAAAAATTTCTTCCTTATATCCAGTCTGTCTAGAGGATTCATGTTCCTGCTGGCGCACCTCATGTCTTAATGGATGAAATAAGCTCTTCCTAGGATTGCAAAAGTGGCCACATTGTTTATTGATTCCCATCAACATCACCAGATATGGATATCAGTTGTTTTCAGCTGTTGTTTAAGACAGTCTTGATAAGCATTTAACACACCCCAGAAGGAACTAGACTTTTTACTGTGCATTGGTGAATGCCCACTGATTAATAGTTTGTGCTCACTGAAAAGTGGAGGCACACGGCTCCCGCTGACCTTCCCCTTTCCCCAGAACACACAGGTGCCAACATCCATTCCTCTTTCAGCCACAGCAGTGAGGAATCTTCTCACCTTTCACATGTGACACTCCCTGCGGTTACCCCATCGTGGCCTGCTTCCAGTTCAGCTCATTTCATCCTGGAAAAATGTAGAGAATTTCTAAACAAAGAAATGGAAAAAAAAAAAAAACAACCAAAAACCAAAACCCAAAAACCCCATCGCATTGTGCAACACGAGGTTGTCTCAAGGCTTTAGGTTCAGGGTAAGAAAGTCAGTGGAGATGGTCAAAGAAAACATTGACAATTCCTTTCTGGCCACTGAAAAATTCTCTCATTGACGTGTGCAGGGAATATATTGGACAACTGATTTACATATAGTTTGCCTGCCCTCTGGTGGTGAATGGCTGCTGATTAATTGTACGCATACCTATTTATATATACACATGTACACATATGCATATGTACATATATATATATATGTATGCACATACGTATATGCATTGATATATACAGACGGAAAATGCTTTCACCCGAATTGTACCTTGAACCTGAATGATGCAGATGTGAGTAGTAATTACTGCCACTGGCTGTAGCTGGTCTTTTTTAATGCTGAAGTTTTTCCACCTTACTGTGATTGTGTTAACATTTAGTTCGGTTACAATAATTCAGCATGAAAATAATAAAAGTATAGTTAAACATTTGTTCCAGCTTGGAGAGACCAGTGAGATCTTCATGTGTCCTTTTCCTCTCTATAAATAAACTCTGGCGAAACTGGGTGAGCTGTACAAAATCAAGAGCAAAATGTTTTTCCAGGACCAGTTCTTACAGCAAATGCAGGACAGCATAAAAATAACTGCCGCAGCATGGATGTGCTTTCCCCTACACAATGTCGGGCTGGGTTGGCAGGAGGACACAGAGAGAAGGGTAACCCTAGGCTGAAAGCCTGGAGGAGATATATTCCTTCAGCCCCTTAACGGGGTTTATTTTCAGTTCACCAAGGATTCAACATCGTGTTTCCACTCATTTCCCCCTGCTAAGAGCAGAGAGATTTGCTGTGCAGCTCTCCACACCTCCTACAAACGTGTCCAGCACCTGGGCATGAGGTAGTGAAGACGTGTGTTCAACACTGCAGCTCTCAGGACTCATATAAATATAAGAAAAAAATTATCTAAACTTGGTGTTCCCAGCTTTTTCTCTTGGGGATGACCTATTACAGTGGGAAGGGCAGCAAAGGTGTCATCTCAGGCTCTATTCTTGTTGATCTGATTTGTTTATGCCTAGAGTGAAGTGAACCAGAGAAACCTTTCATCTCAACACCTTCATTCACCACTCAACATTTCTAGGTGAATCTACAGCCTTTCCCCTTTGGGAAAAGAACCTTCAGCCCTTGGAGACCTTGAGATTTGCAAGCACTTCCCAATTTCATATTTGCCTTGGACTGTGTTTCAAAGGCATGCAGAGGGGTGAGCACACTGTGTTCTTGGCAGCCTTAGGCAACACAGAGGTGGTGTCCATAATGTTCAAACCCAGTGACTTCCTACCTTCTGTGATTCTGTGACTGTGGCAGCACTCCTTTTCTGTCTCATGGTAGGTCCATCTAAACCAGTGACCAGTGCCTGGGTGCTGGATTCAACTGTTAAATTGATACCACCAGTGGTCCCTTGGAGAGAAAACATCACCCCAGTCAATATTGGGATATATCTAGGACCAAAGATATTCCCATCATGTAGTTTGGGTGTTTGAGAGGGGAAAGGAGTATATTAGCTGGCTCTAGTGTCAGGGAATGGTGTCATTTAATCATGCAGGTGTCACCAGTGCTTTCTGAGGAGCATCCCTTTGTGCTTCTCCATTTCTAAGGCCACAGAATTCTCATGCAAGGTGGTTTACTCTCAATGCTCAGGGCCACCAGATGTTCCAGATATGGGGGAATGATTTGCTGGAGCCCTCTCAGGATGTGAAACCTACTGTCCCACCACAGCTGGAGGACTTCCCAGCTAGGGAGGTTCTTCATCCAGTTCTTTCTACCTGCTCATCTTCTGCTGACTGGGCGCATGTGGACAATGGTGCCTGAACATACAACAGGGCAGGTTCATGCCACCTAAACAAAGACATTGGTATTCTAACCTGGTCTCCTATCTCCTACCTCCCGTCCTGCTCCACACACACAAGTGTTGGACAGTCTGCACCCTTCCCAATGCTGAGCCACCAGGACAAAGCTACAGCAGTAGGGGTAGAGAGGAAAAGGTTTCCAGGCTGGTTCCTCCTCTCCATAGCCCAAGAAGCAGCATCCACTGGATCACCCTGCAGACTGGATCTGAGGCTTGGACTCACCATGGCTATTGGGTCATATTTACTTTTTTCTTGCCCTGACCATGTTGCAGTCCTTACAGGTACCATCAACCAGAGCAACCTCGGTGACATCTCTCCAGGAATAAACTTTGGCACCTTATTTGGATGACAACCTGTGATTATTCCCTCCAGTGCTTTCTATGCAATGCTGGTGTTTGGGGAGCTAGAGTTGCAGATTTGGCCAGGCAGACAATCACCTCCGCAGGGAGCCCACACAAGTAGGTTAAACAAAAGCTTTATTTCCACACTGCATTCTCAGGACACGGTGCCAAGATTTCGCAGACAGCTCAAAACAAGGATTGGCAAGGAATGTGCTGCTCCTGTGATGCTTTCTTATTGCAAACAGCCCTGAGTCACAAAACGCATGTTCAGAGCCAAGCCTGAACTTCCTTTAAAATCAGAAATCTTCTGATTAACAATTTTCAGCTTTGTTCTTTAAAGCAATCATGTACCAGAGCAAAGCTCACATGCAGAGAGGGGTAAGTAGTTTCTACACCACCAGACTCTCATTTATAGTTAAACCCCTCTGGTCCTACAGCAGAAGAAATATTCAATAAGCCACGGTTATTAAAGCAGTTCACTGCAGTACAAATACCATCAGATATTATGCTGTGCTACGAGACGTTCGGATGGTGCACTGCTCCTGATGAGCAAGGACCTGAAGACCAGAGCTTCAGCCACGTTTTAGTCTGTTTTGCTCCCTTCTCTTCCTGCCCACAGTTTTCTGACTAGTGCAGAGAAAGGTCAGTTGGTTTCCTGCAGGATTTCAATATTTTGAAATGTTATTTCAGCTCCAGCTTTTGAGTGAGAAAATAAATAAAGAAGGAAATTGGATGTGGAGGCTGGATCTGAGACATCTGCCTCCGGGGCTGCTTTGCAGTGAGAGGCTGGAACGGGTAACAGAGATTGCCTAGCAGACGGGTAGCTGAGCTTTCTGGCAAACAAACTGCTAGAAAACCAGACCATTTTTCCATCTGAAAGCTGCAGAACATTTGCAAGCAACTTGGCAAACCTTGACAACAATAGCAAAAAAGCTTTGGCGCTAATAAATGCCTTCTGCTCAAGACCAACTGGAATCTCATGCATCGTATTGTGGTTTTCATTTGGACATCAGGCCTATGTAGATATAACACTTTAGCTTTGGTCCTTGGCCCTATATCAACTTTCCCTGAGTTTCTCTGTATATGTTAATGAACAATGTTCCGGACATTTAGCTTTGTGAAAATTACTGTGTTTATTTTCAGTTTGTTATATGTTTTTTTTAACTCTGCCTGCATACTGTACTATCTAGTTTGGCTCCTGGATAGACTCAAGTTGCAAAGAGATAGTAGCAAAAGGGACATTTAATTCCCTTGAATAAAATTGTTTTAAAGTGTCACTGAAGCAATCAATAAAAGAGAATCAACTGATAAAATTTTTCTTGAGTTTCAGGAGATCCTGTGCAGGATAGGAGATTGTACTGCACTGAGTTATGACAATAGTGAAGGGAAAATGCTGTGGATCGAGACTGATGTGGAGGGAGGAAGCAAAGAGAAGAACTGTATGATCAGGATTTATTGTGCAACAACTTTTATGGGTGATCCTCCCAGTCCCCTGCTGGGCCCTGTGCTGTTTAGCAGAATTGAGAGATGTTCAGAGACATTGGTCAAGGAAGGAAAGAGAACCAAGGGAGATTGACATCTGTAGATAGCATGAAGTCATGCTTGGGGAAAACTGTGAGGACCTCTTGTGAAGGAGGAAAAATACGGTGAATGAAATTTAATACCAACAGCTGTAAAGTTATGAGCATCAGAGGAAAAGTGTTAGGTGCTTCTTAAACTGCACAGAACATGAAGATGGTCCCATCAGATCAGGTACCCTTCCCTGTGGTCATTGGAAGAAGACTGAGGGAATACCCTGGTGTGAGACAAACACTGAAAAGTTTCACCTGCTCACCTGTCTCACTGCCCCAGGACACCTGCACGCTGCTGCCCAACTACCAGCTGCAGGACGTTGGGGGAGGGGATTGCAATGACCCAGGGTCTGGAAGTCATCCTTCAGGATGATGCGATGGCTCTCGGTGCATTTTGGGAGGTCTGGTCCACGTCCCCTCTTACATCGACTGTCTGTGTCCTACAGCACCGTTCCCACAAGCTGACAAAGCAATTCCACAGCTCTTCATCAGGCTGAGTTTTGCCTGCAAAAGCTTTATCTAAGGCCACCATTTCACAGGGCTTCAGCAGGAGTGTGGAGAGTTCTAGTTCTCCTGCCTTCTCCCACCTATACAGTTACCTAAAAGGAAGTTGTAGAGAGGTGGGAGTCAGTCTCTTCTCCCAAGTAACAAGTGATGGGACAAGAGGTAATGGCCTCAGGTTTCACCAGGGGATGTTTAGATTGGGTATCAGGGAAAATGTCTTCACCAAAAGCATTGTCAAGCATTGGAACAGGCTGCCCAGGGAAGTGGTGGAGTTGCCATCCCTGAAGGCATTCCTTCAGGTATGAAGGTATTAAACACCTGAAGGTATTTAAAAGCCAGGCAGACGTGGTGCTGAGGGACATGGTTTAGTGGAGATTTTGGCAGTGTTAGATTGATGGTTGGACTTGATGATCTGAAAGGTCCTTTCCAGCCTCGACCATTCTATGATTCTGTGATTCTATTCTTCTATTCAAACAATTATTTTTTAATACAAATGAGGTCAGCAGTGAGAGTCACACTAGGACTTTGTGGCACGACTGAAGAGAAATGCAAGGATGTGTGGCTGCAGCAGGAGGAAATCCTTAGCCCACCTTCACCAGAGATGTCTGTGGAGTTGCGTCCAGCTGATGCCTCCTGCTACAGCATGTGAGTAGGTGGGTGAATGAGGAGTAAGGGTTTCCTTGTGCATAGGACCTTGCCAGACCATGTTCTCTGTTACATGGGCAGAAGGGAATAGATTGCCCTGATGTCTCCCATGTATTCAACAAAGAGAAAAATCCATTGCTGGTGTGAGGACAGACAGTTGACCGTGTAGTGACCATGGAGCTGTCCCTGACCTCATCACTGAAGGACATCTCGCTACAATGCCAAGGTAAATAATCAGAGTGTCGGGGAAGGAGGACATGCTGATGTTTTTGCATGAGGATGTCAGGACAAAGACATCATAGTTTCATAAGTTCAAAGAGAGGTAATGCTGTGGAAGACTTACCCTCAGCCCTGTTCCTGTCTTCACCCGACTGCAGTTCAACCCCTCAAGAAAAACCTTGATATTTTCCAATGAGAAATGTGCTGTGGGGAGTGGTATTACCCCCTCCCTGCTTCAGTATCCACTGTAATGTGAAGCTTTCCTTGCATCTGTTTTGACCCTCATCCAATCTGTGGCTACTCCATACCTTCCTTGGGTTCTTTCACATCTCCTCATACCTCCTGTGCTCGACTGTCCTGCTGCTCATTTATGTATTTGGAGATCTTTTGGGGATCACAGAATCACAGAATCACCTAGGTTGGAAGGGACCTTTTGAGATCATCTAGTCCAACCAATGGGGGGGGAATTAAAAAAAACAAAACAAAACAAACAAAAAAAACCCCAAAACACACACACAAACAAAAAACAACTACACACACACA